>PTEX01000179.1:0-66324 GCA_003342815.1 Eudromia elegans | reverse complement strand
GCGGGCCGCGGCGGGGGCTGCGCGCGGGGCGGCTCGGGGAGGGGCGCGTGGGGAGGCGGGAACCGCCATTAATTATTTAACAAAAAGTTGCAGCTTCAGGAGTTTGATTGTGTCAGTTTCGGCAGCCCGGGCCCTGCCGTGGTTGTGGGGGCAGAGGGTCGAGGTGGGTTGTAAGCAGCTTCTTGCGGGGGAAAAAAAAAAGGTATCATAGGAGAGCGTTAAAGCTGACCAGGGGGAAAATAACGCAGATAACCCATTCCGAAAGCAAAAAAATAACGTGGCTCTGCCCGTTTCCCGTGAGCTGCGTTAATGTGCGCAGGTTCTGTCCCCGCGGTGAGCTTAATGTGCAGCCCCTTACTTGTCTTTACCGGTGTTTGCTTGAACAAGGGGCTTTGTTTTTGTGGTGTAGGTCTGGGGCAGCGGGAAGCGGAGCCTGGTTGTGCTGCGGAGACGTCCCGGTGCCGCAGGGCAGTCGTGTCGGCCCTTGGGTGCGTGCGAGCCCCTGCTGGGCCCCGGGCCCCCCGGTGTGCTCGGGTGTCCTCCCCCTTTGGGGAGCTCAGCTGCCAGATTGCGCCCGCTGTGCTAATTGCCTTCGTTTAAATGAAATAAGACACTTGCAGGAATTCCCTATCACCCCGTTAAAAGATATGCATACGTAAATCGAAATGGGTTTGCTTCTCACCGGGGTGCTTTAGGAACTTCCTAACTTCCCTCTTAAGTGCCTTTGAGTGGCAACTTTCAGTGGCTCGTTTATAATCTAGAGATTTCTTGAAATTAAAGGAAGAAGGCAGATTTTAAGCTGTTCAAACTTCGGCGCTGTTAGAGACCTTGTTTGCTGATTGACCTGTTGCTGATTCCAGCGATCTCAGTTATCATTTTCCTCTTGGCTTGTGCAAAGCGGTGTGGGGCCCCGCACCAAGAGAAATTCAGGGTGCAGCTGTCGAAGGGCCTTTGGTGAGCAGGAAATTCTAGAAATGACCCGCGTGATTCCTTAGTTTTCTTTCTTAGTCTGTTTTTTTTGTAAATTTTACCCTGTTTTTCATACGTTAAATGGCCAGTGAAATGCTTTTAGCATATTGTAAGACATACGTGCCGCTTGGGGGATGCGAGCTGGCCCGCGGGGTGGCAGGTCCATCGTGCCGGGAGAGGTTTGGCTGTGGTGCAGTGTAACTGTGCAGTGTAACTGTGCAGTGTAACTGTGCAGTGTAACTGTGCAGTGTAACGCAGCTGCTGAGTTGGCTTTTGAGGAAATGGTAGCCTGGTCCAGAGGGCCGTTTCAGCCTGAGAACTGCCTCGATCTCTGCGCTGAATGGGGTTGGTTGGTGAGCCGGGAGGTCCTGGCTGTGGCTCTGGTGGCTCTGGGGTCGGAGGCGGATTGCTGGCAGGGCCGGCAGCTCTTTCACATCACGAGGTCGGTAAGCGTTCGGTGGCATCGTTTTCACGGAGTAAGAAGTGCTGAGGAGTTTCCATGATTGTGACACTCCACGTTGCTCTGTCATCATCACCGTAGTTCTTATTGTCACCGTATCAGCTTTCCAATAACTGCCCAGTAGAACCGAGAAGTTACCTTCCTATTTGCCCATATGGGGAATAGTTTTGCCAACAGATGCGGGCTCCGTGAGGATTTGCTGAGCTTTTAATCCTGTTTGTGGCTCACAAACTGTGCTAATGGGGAAGGGCATCTCCTTCAGTCTATAAGGGTCTGAGCTGCTCGCTGCCATAGGGACACGTGCTGTTACACTGCTGTAATTGCCTTAGCAGCAGTGGCAGGCCATGGGGCAGGTGACACCCCCTGCACCACACTCGTTTCGAGATTTTATTTACCCATTTTACTTCTCAAACCCTAAAATAAGTGCTGTGGGCAGCAGAGGAAGCGAGCTCTGGACGCTGCCGCTGGCACACAGGCAGGTCCCTGTATCCAGAGGGGATGCGAAGGTGTGATAATGTTCTCTTTTTCTTTTGCTCCACTACTGCTGTCCTCCCAGGGTTTGTTTTTCTCTGCCCGTCTCTGCCTTGCCTCGTCTGGTTTGTTGCATGCTGGTGCTCGTTGCTTTCTGTCACTTCTCCATCCTCTAAAAAGGCAAGTCCACATGACCAGAAGTCACCGGCCACTTTGTCTTCAGAAATCCTGGAGAACCTTTTCAAGCCCAGAGCACATTGAATTATTCTGTATTAATGTTCTTAAAGCCTACTAAGCGTATTTGTAACGTGGCAGAGATCCCTCTAATATATCAGTATTTTGGGCAAAGCCTAATCTGAATAAGTGTTCTGAGCCGGTACCTCTTCAGTCTGGTACGTGGGAAAACACAACTTTCCGCCCCGTGTAATTGTTGTGTGCCACGTAAGCAGCCGCCGCGTTAGAGAGGACGACCCCGTTCCTGGCGATAGAGGAGCTGGCGCCTGCACTTTTCTGTTGAGACTCTTTGGGGCTGAGAAGCTTTGAGCAAAGTACCTGTTTGCCTCCCTCTCGCCCCATACGCACTGCTAAGGGCGACTGCGAGAAGGGACCGTAGTGCCCTGTTCACCGGGGGACACTGGAGGACGCTGATGAGGCCACAAAGCAGAACGAGCCGTGCAGATGTCAGGGGAAGGGCCCCTGCTCTGTGCCCCACACCTGCAGGCCCCGTGGCTTCATCCCTGGGTTCCTCCTGAGAAGAGCCTGCCGGCAGTGCCAAACATTTCTGTTTCTTTTGCTTTATATTGAGGAGTGTCTCTAATGCCTGTGAAGAAAGGCAGCCTCTGACTGCAGTGCGTTCCCGGTCTAATTGGCTTGGAAGCGACAGGAGGGATCCTTACAGAAAGCGTGAGCCTTGAGGAATGCTTTCTTTTCCCCTCTGGCCTCTTTAAGCAAGTGAATAATGATTATGTTGCTCACAATCTCTTACAGGTGCCTGTGGACTTCCTAAGGCAGAGGGACCTGAAGGAGCCTGAATAATATAGAGTGGATTGTGGCTTGTTCAGGTGCATATCGACTTTCCGGAGCGTTGTGGCCAGAAGAGATAAATGTGCAGGAGTTTGGTGGCTTGGTCAGATGTGCGATGCAGGAGGCTCCTGAAGCCCATTCTCAGAGCCATTGGCCCCGATGAGTCGGGCCAGGCTGTGGACTTGGGCCTCCTGCATGAAACCTCTGTGACGGCCGCTCAGTGCTGCCCTCCGCCCGCTTTGCGGGACCTTCTGCGTGGACTGCGCTGCTTTCACTAGGCTGGTAGCGATCCTCTCGCCTGCATTCCGGGTTGTATTTCCTTCCTTTTTACTTCCAACTGCTCTTTGTCGCCTTTCCTGATTTTTTTTTTATTCCTACCATTGGATTTTTTGTCTCCTCCTGTATCACCCCACCCCACATTGTTTACGTTTGTTCTTCCTTTACTTTCCTCATCTCGCATTTTCCCTCTTTTAACTCTCATCCTCAGAGGACCCTGTTTCAGCCTTGGAGACCAGCCCTTTCCTATTGATTGCCAGCTGCTTTTATTAAGACTAATTTGCATTCTCTGCTCTTATTGTGTTAGACAGAGGACTAGCGATTTTGAGTAAAGCTCTTTCCCCAAAGGCTTTGCTGAGAAATTGTCTCTGTATTTCACACACACAAAAAAGGGGGAAATGAAGAGCAGCGTTAGCGCTAAAGCTGCTCCTGCCTAAACCCGTATGTTAGTGTCTTTGTCACCAGGAAGGTGGCCGCGTGGTGTCTGGCTGTGGGTGCAGAGGGCTTCTCGAGGCAGAAGGCGGCTGCGTGGGGACCGTGGGGTGCTGTGCTCGGTGGCAGTCACTTGCATGGCACCCCTCACTGTGCAGAATTGGCAAACTCGCTCCCGTTGCTTCGGGGCTGCTCACTGCCTCAGCATTTTTGTTTATGAGCACTTGTCCAGCTGTGATTTTTGGCGATAGCTCTCAAAAAATGAAGAGTGCAAATATGTTAAAGAGCTATGACTCCACTTGGGTCAAGCTAGAAGAAAAAAAAGCATTTTTATTTGCTTTTTTGGGGGGAAGAAGGTCTCAAATGCTGTAGGTACTAGCTTCATTCAGACAGGCTCTTCATTGAGGCTCTTTGAGCCTTGTGTTGGTGAGTATAAATAGCTTGAGCTCAGCCTGTCTTAATCTGGAGCTTTGCACCATGCTGGAGGTAATCACATTTGGATGTATTGGACCTACAGCACAGACCCGTTCTGGGCAAAACCATCTTGTTCTGAGGCTGATCGTTGTGTAGAAGTCGGTCTCACTCCTTTTTCACCGCTTGTCAATTTAGTTTTGTTTGCCCCTTGAGAAGGAGTTCTCTGGCCGTGGCACAGTGCTCGTCACAAGGCCTGAAGGGAGGCGTGCTGCATAAACTCGTTATTAAAACTCGCTCAAGTATTGTGCATTTTCTAGCTCGTTTGCCAGCAGGGCTGGCTGCCAGTTGAATGGCAGTAACATCTTACGTAGCAGTTATGATGCTACATAAGCTACACCTTGTGTAGCCTCAGGACTTGTTTCCTGGGTGTTCAGGATGCCTGTTGGGAGACCCTCGCTGTTGTGGGGGCCTGGGTGATGCAGATGCACCCCAGGGATTCACCTGCACAGTTGCCTGCCGTGTTCTTGCAGACTAAACCCTGCTTGGAAGGCAGTTCAGCTGCTCTCACAGCGCAGCCTGCCCTGGACGAAGGCAGCCTAGCTGTTAAATCGCAGCACAACCTAGGACAGGATAAACATCTGTCTTAAATGGCTTGAGGGGCTTAGTTGGCAGCGCTGCGTCGCATCGTTCTTTGCTCCCATCAGAAAACCTCCTGTTTACCGAGTTGACACTATCTGAAGGCACAGCTTGTGATTATGGTTGTGTAAACTCTCAGATGTGTTGGGAGAGGGAGAGACATCAGGCTATTTGTGCTGAAGGGCTGTGGCAGGGAAGAAGAAGGTGCACGTGAAATTCTCCTTGCCGAAGCGTTAGGGCTGTGTGTCGTTAACCAGGAGTCTGGATGCTCGCCGTTGCTGCTGGACTGGGATTATTTCAGACTGCAGACCAAGCCCAAGCCGGTTTCCCTTCATTGTTTAAGTCTTTCCCCTGTGGTAACAGAAACATTTAACAGGATAGAGAGCAGAGTCTGTGAAAATACGATTTGCCGTGAAATTTGATTGCCTGAACTACTTTACCTACTTTTAAGACTGTTGCTTTTTACATTTCTAAAAGTTCATGCGAGTTTACTTGGCACCCTTCTTTCTGTTACTAATTTATCTGGCATCCCAACTTGCTGTGAAACAATCAAGCTCCAACAAACATATTTTTGCATATTTTTAAATGACGCAGTGCATTGGTGAGGGGGAAAAGAAAGGGAAAGACTTGCCTGCAACCATCTTATTGGTTTGTTTTTCTACCTGGGGCACTTAGTTTAAGTGCGTGAAGCTGCTCTGAGCGCGCTGCAGCTTTGGAAGGGGAGCTGGTCTGCGTGGGGCGGCCACGGGAGTGAGGGCGAAGCTCGGGGCTGCCTGCGGTTTCCTACCGCGTGTGGGCAGCCCTGAAGGACGGAGCTCAGCGTGAGGGGGAGTTTTCCAACAGGTTTGCCCTGAGCGGTCTTGGAAGCTCAAGAGAGCAGGAATGAAGGGGGAGAGCTGGAACGGGCCATCTGATGAATTAACATCCCTATTTGCAGATCCAGTTTCTTTCCTTACGTTGTGAGAAGTGGCTGGAGGATCAAGCCTCTCCCTGGCTGCTAGCTGAGAAGCCCAGGGTGCAGCTGAGAGCCAGGTAAGGCCCTGCAGGCAGCGGTTATTCAACCAGCAGTTATTGGACTAGACAGGTTTCCTGGGCTGTGTTCAGGATTCGGGAATACCGCTGGGAAAACAGGCAGCAGAATATGTTTCCCAGGGGCTGAGATTTTTAGTAGCAGTGATAGCAGTTTAGTAGGTAGTGGTACCTGTAAGCTTAAAAAGTCTTTGTTAATCCCCATATAAGGAAATTCAAAAGCATTTTTAAGCTTACCCTAATTGTAATAATAAAGAGGCCTTGCGGCGCGATATTTCTTGCTGCACACTCGCTGAACCACACGTACTAGCTGGATAAGTGACAGAAAACTGTTTTTTACCTGTTGCTCTCTTTTGTGCCGAGTGTTAGGGTTTCCTTTTGCATTTTTATAAAGTGACTGGGTATGAATTTTTCCTCTGAACATTTTCACTCTGTGAGGGTTTTCATTCACTGTGCGACAAATACAATGATGCGTTAGTCAAAGTTAGAAGTTGGGTTGCAGGCAGAGATTATAACGTCTTCGGGGCTTTTATGCCTTTTCTGTAAGAATTACAGCAAATGCTGCAGATCTTTACAGAAGCAGAAAAAAGGCTGGAGTTGTTTTTCAGGAGAAAAACGTTGTTCCTGAAAGCTCTTTTGGAGTTGTTGGCGGGAGAGCGAACGTGCCGGGACCGGCAGCGCGGTGCTTGCTTTGGAACGGGCCTTTCCCACGTGTGGTTGCGAAGGTGGATGGTTTGTCTCCGGCCCAGGGAGCGGAGGACGAGGTGATGGGCACGGTGTCTGCTCCGTGGGTGCCTGCGCGTCCCTGTGGCTCCCACCCCTGCCCCATTGCGAGCCCTGCGGGAGGCCGTGGGCAGCTCGTGTTGAAAGCCCCAAGGCTTCCTTCCATTACAAGCTGCTCTCTGGCTTGGCCTTTGCAATTGGGGTATCTGTCCTTATTTTCCATCTTCTGGGAACTCTGCGGTCTCCAGCACCATGGGGCGACCAGGTTATTAGTGCAGTTGCCTCCAGGCCCATAGTCCCCACTTGGGGGCTAGGGCATCGCACCCCTGTTTACCCCGTGGCCGACACGGTGCTCCTGCAGATTCCAGCGAGCCCTGGCCGTGAACCTCTCCATTATGTGTCCACACAACAGCAGAACAGCAGCTGTCGTTGAGACCGGGCGTCGTTCCTTTGGCAGCAGCAAAGGCAAAGGCTTGGCGGGCAGCCAGGGTCAGATACTCCAGCAGAAACTGCTGCAGCGCCGCAGGAGCCGCCCCGAAGTCATTCTGTGAAATTCAGGTGCTCTAACATCACCTTGCAATAAATCCCTAAGGCGCGAGGGACCTGAGCAAAAAGCCTTTCAGGTTCCACCTTCTGGTCTGTTTCTCTTGTGTGTTCAGATATTTTTCATTCTTATTCTCCAAAGACATACGTACAGGGCCGATGATTTTATATCTTTTTTTTGACTTTTAATTCATGTTCCATTTTTTTTTAACATAAAAACACAAAATGAATGTAATCAGTGATGGCTTCTTTGGGGAAACTTTACCTAACTTTAAAGAAACTTTCCCAAGGAAGAAGTAAGAAATGATCTGTCGTTTCTCAAAACACGGGCAGTTGTTTCTGGGATTTTTTTTTCCTGTTTCTGACTGATGTGCCCACAGTTTTCCTCGCTTTGCTTAACCAAATCTAAGCAAGCTTCATGTTCCCAAGGATGTAAGGAGGTCAAAATGGGAGTTTCACAAAGCTGGGGAAGTCCCAAAGACACCTCATTTGTCTCTGACCTGTCACGGTTCAGGCCGGACTTCATGGCCCCTGTGGGAAATCAAGAATTTGCCTTTCGAGATCCTTGCAGGAGATGAGAAGGAACTCTTGTGTTCAATGATACAGCTTAGAACAACAGCCAGCGGGGCAGCTGTGAAGTAAATATTAAAAAAAATGAAAGCAGGAAAATCAGAGTGGGAAAGGAGAAAAGGTGTCAGAAAGTAAATGCAACTTTGAGTCATCTCTTTTAACTGAGTGGGCTTTAGACTTCAAGCTCTCTCTGTCCCCTCATCAAATTAGGTGTCCACTTGTGTGCTGTAAAAAAGCCCTCTTCTTTCTCGGAGGGTGTTAAGAACAATGCAGAGCTAAAGGTAGCTGGGAGAAAATGCACATTAAATTTTCAGTGCCGGTAGAAAGGCTTGTGGAATAAAGATGAGATTTTCTGTTTTTTTCCTTGAGGTTTGAAGTCCTGTGAAGTGCAGTTTCCCTCGGAGGGGAGAGAACAATGAAAGGAAGGGAGGTCAGTCGTATTCTCTGCATTTCAAACGCGTTTGTTTCTGTTTGGGTAGAGAAGGAATCCTATATTGGGATTAACCCTTAACTTCAAGCTCTTAAGGGAGATCACAATTGTAGAGATAGGTAATGAAACCTTTTCAGGAGAAGGAATGTTAAGTGTTAGCCGAGCTCAGAGTTTATTCAAGGCAGCTTTGCTGTCATGGCAAAGCTTGAGTTTAATCATTAACCTCGTTGTGACTGTTCCTGTCACTTCTGGCTTTCCATGTGCTGGGTAAACATGAGCTGAGATAACAGAAAGCTGCCAGAGACGAGTACACGCTATTTGCAGAAAATACCTGCTTCTGCATTATTTTTCCCTGTTAAATGGAAATTGCTCAGGAAGCCTAGCTCTAATACCAGTCGTCTGTGCTCTATGTGTCTCCATAAGGCTCAGGTCTGTAGTCGTGCCATACAAGTAGCTGTTCATGTCCAGAGAGACCTACTGCAGTAGGCCAGAACTTCTCTTCCCTCCTTTAGCTCTTCCCACATGGATTTCAGGATATCATCCTACATCTTTGTAAAGGGTCTTTCACTGGTAGTTGTTACATCCCATCAGTGTGTGTTCATTTTCTATCTCCTGTTCACTTAAAGATGATGGAGTTTGGTTGCAGGTGCCTCGTAAGCTTTACCCTTTTGACTTTTGAGGCTTGTCAAGAGTTTGGCTCATACTTTCTAGCTTGTTATGTGTTTCATGGTAGTTTTTCTGCCCTGAAATACACCGATACTGTGGCATTTCGGTACGGAGGTTTGTGACCTGGCCTGTCACTAGCCTCCCTGGTTGAAGCTCTCCAGGAAGGTGGGAATGGACCATATATTGAGCAGTGGGTGGGAATAGGGAGGACAGAGGAGCTTCGGGCTGGCATTTTCCTCCTTCACCTTCTCAAAAATGTGTCTGTACTTCCAGCTTCTGCCCTAGGTTTGTGCTTGCAGAAAACCCTCCCCTGTTGGACTGCGGGGTCAGCAGTGGCTGGTGGATCTGTTTCATGGGAGGAGGAGGTCTAGATGCCTCGTGTGGCTGGCTTCGTGTGTAGAAGTGGTGGTAGCTGGGGTGGAACGTGCTGCCTGAGCCTGGCCTGCAGGTGCTCTCTGCGTGTCACGTTTCTCTTTATTTAGCATCTTCAGTTGCAAGGCTGGTGGTTAATAAGAAGCCCTGATAAACCGCTACTTTGTTCCTTGTCTGGGTGGTTTATTTGCCTCTCTGTTGAACTTCTGTTCCTTCTTTTGGTCTCCCTTCCTCCGCCCAGTTCAGGTTAATATAGTGACTTGTTGAGAGTAACGTTTTACTTTCCCTTTTACGCTTGCACTAAAAAATCAAATGACAAAATGCCCCTTTTCCTCTCTTGGGAGCTGTAAATTACTTTTTTAAAGTACTTTTACAGTAAAACCCAGGGTCTCTGAATTTGCTTCTGGCCTTTGCTCTGGTGCTGAGGAACACCCTGGCTGAAGCAATGTTTGCAAAACAACTTCAGGACGTGTGGAGCTACCAGGTCGGTCCCGCAGCCTTCCATAAGCCAGCCTTCCTTCACTTCACTCCAGGAGAACTTTGTGATGAGTGTTTGTGTGAAAGCTTTCAGGGAAATTGTCTCGCTCTCAAAATGTCCTTCCCCTTCTTGGTGTGGCATGAAGCAGACTGCAGAGGCCTTCGGGATCTCTGCCTCTGAGACAGGCATCAGCAGGAAAACCAGAGGCGTCTTTAATTTGGTGTTTCATTTTGTGAAATTGCCTACTCTGAGAGAAATAAAACATTTACATGTATATTAACCAGTGTTTGCCAGCTCTTGGAATGAAGCCAGTTCTCTCAGGGCCAAACAAACACTCCGAGTGGATGAGTAATAATCTGCTACTGTCACTTCTAATTTATGGATGAGTAGACAGAGCAACGTTTGCCATTTTAAGTTACCCTATTTGCTTGAAAGCCTAAAATTCATTATTAGGTATCAGTTTGGAACTGTGGAACATGAGCAGCAAGTCTGTTTGTAGCTCACTTACTAAATGCATTTAAAATGTCCCTAAATGATGAGGAGTGAGTATCAAAGATGCTGAGAACACACGAAGGCTGCAGAAGTTTGGGCAGAGTCATTTGGAAGTTACAGCAAGAGGCAGAGGAGCTGCATGAGGTGTCTCTTAAAGAACGACCTGCAAGGTCCATATGTCATCATTATTTTTGGAGATATGTTCATTATAAAGGCCAAGGAAACCCCAGAAATCTGTATTCTTATCCCTTTCATATAAGGAAAAAAACCCAAGCAAACTGGACTTTCTCAAGGTAATGGATGTACTGAGATTTTTGTTGTTGATATGCAAGAGAGTGGTGATATTGAATCCTCCTTTATGGAGATGTGTCTCATGTTCCTGAGCTATTTCGCTTACATATTTTTCAACAAAAGGGCTTTGGAAATTCCAGGCATTTATTCCATAAGCGTGCTTTTCCACGAAGGTAGTAGCAAGTCTTTGCAGGACTAGGTTCATTAGAAGCAGCAGTAACGTGCTTTTGTTGAGAAAGATGTTTGTTTTCCGACAGTGCATAAAATGGTGCACGTTCAAAGCCCCGCAGAGATGCAGATAGACAGCACAGGAGTCCGCTGGAGCTGAAGCCCTGAAGGGCCACACTTGAGATCAAGCTCTCCTCAGTGTGAATTCTGCTGCAACATCTCCTGGCAGGTCGTGGTGTGGCCCAGCTAAATGCATAGCTGGGAGATGGGTGAGAAAGACAAGCCTAAACTATCAACCACTAAGAATAAACAAACGCAATCCAGAGCTGGGAATGATAATTGGTGCCTGTCTTCTCTGCTCAGTTAGCTCTTCCGTCCAGGTTTTGTTTTCATCTAGGTTTTTATTCTGTGCATTTTTCTCTTTTCCTTCTGGTTCTCAGCCCTCCTTATTCTAAGTGAGGGGTCTCCTGCTCTTGGCTGCTTTATCTTGCTCATCTGCTTGCTCTGCCCAGCTTCTTTACCCTGCCTGTTGTCTCACTCGATGAAACAAAGCAAGAGCGGTTGATATTAATGATGTTAATTCTGGGTACCACTGTGTCCCAGCCCTGAGTTTTGAAGTGCATTCATTAGTTGTGGGTAAGCCTAGAAGACGGATTCATGGGCATTTCCTCAAGGGCTGATTCCTCAGCTCCTTTTAAGTCCTGCTTAAGATAGCATTGGAGTTCTGGGCGTCATTTGGTGTTCACAGGCACTTAGTGGTAAGACGGAAACTAGTAAATCCATGATTTGAGGTAGGACAAACCGCATGTGATCCAAACCCCGTGACCACTGACCCCTGCAGCAGCTAAAGATCAGGCACCTTTAAGCACCTCTGCTCCGCACACAGGTGTTCCCAAGTACCTAATACTGATGTGACTTAACGTTGGTTTGGGTTCTGGGTGCAACTTGGCACGTTTGGGTTGCCGAGTGCCTTAAAGGATCGACTGGCTCCTGCAGCAGACAGTACAAATGCAGCTGGTTCCCTTCAGTTTGCTGAAGTGGATGAACAGTCAAGTGCAATAAGGAGCGTTTCCAAGAGCTGCAAAGTAGGATCTTTCTTGAAGTTGCTGTAAAATACGAAACCATTAGGATTAATCTGAGTTAATCTCTGTGAAGCAAGAAAGATATCTATTTAGATCTCAGCAGCAGGTGCTTGCAGGATTATAAATAGAAAGCAATATGAATTGAGGTGCTTATTAAATTTGCCTTTAGGATGCTTTGAAGGATTGCAGTGGAACAGAAATAAGAAAAATGACCGTGGGCTCTGGCTTGGAAGGCTGACTTAAGTAGCTGTGCTGCCAGAGAAAACAAACGTAAACTGGGACTAAAATATATGCAGAAAAACTGGTAGGCTTGTTCAAAAAAGGTTGTTTAACATCGATTTGTTACAAGCGTGGGGAGACAGGCTGAGAGTTTGAGGGACGTGATTGAACAGGGAAAGAGAAAAGGAATGTCCCTGGGATGGCAGGACCCCACACAGTCGGGAAGGGCTCACGTGCAAACCAGACACCTAATGCCTTAGCTGTGGTCGGGGATTCGGTTTGCCTGCGCCTGTGAGCTGCGTGAAGAGGGTGACTGTGGCTGTGCACACACACACACACACACACACACACACACACACACACACACACACGAGTGTCCCTGGGAAAGCTCGGGTCTGGTGCTGATCCAAGTGTCGAGCTGGGGGAAGCACTGACTGTAGCACTGTAAACAGGAGCGTGTAAATGGGTGATGCAAGAGCCACTGGTGCAGAACTGCTCCGGCAAAACCAAGTGTTCAGAGGGTGATTTTGTGGGGAAAGTACCTTTGGTCAGACCATGCAAAACTTTTCTTTTTGTCTCTAATTTTATTAGGTCCTAATTAAACTTTCTGCGCTGAGTTTACATTAATGTCTCACTGTCTTACTACATGTAAATTGATAGGCTCTAACAAGGATTTAATCAGGCTGATCCAGCTGTATGTAATTATGTGTCTTCTCCTTAAATAATTGCAAACAGAGTCTATCAGTCATGGCAGGGAACTCTGGCACTTTAGTATAGGTTGGAATTGTTTAGTGAAATGTAATAAGGTTTCAGGTTTAAGATGGGAGGGTAGAAAGAATGATTTTAATGAGACTGGTGATAGGAAGAGAAGCCTCTCCCCACCCACTGGGTGTTGCAAGTCTCAGCTACCTTCTCTTCCTCCAAAAAGGTGTCCTGATCACGTTGCTCTGTCGTTGCTGCTTTAGAGCCTTTCTGCCCTTTGTAGGGAGTTAGGGGAGGGCTCAGATTGGTGGGCGTTAGAGAGGACTTCAGGCCTAAGCATCTCCTCAATCAATAACGGAAGGAGGGAATGTGTGGAAGGCGACACAGGTGAGAATGCAGCCTGCCAAGCCATGTGCTCCAAAAAGCTTGTCCCCCCCAGAAAAGCAAGGCCACTTTTCTGAGGCAATGGATGGACCCTGGGAAACTCTCCTCTACCAGAGTTTGCCTGTGTCAGCAATTCTACTCATGTTGGTTTCTGTGTGATTTTGTCATTCATTGTAACTCCTGGCATATGGGCATGGTGCCAGCAGTCTCTCCTCAACCTCCTCCTGTAAAACCAGCTGTGCCAAGAAAAGCCTGAAAAACCAGAACTTCAAATGAGCCCTGAAGGACTGAGTTTGAGATCAGAGCCCCTTGTCCAACATGCTCTGGCATCACATCCAGTTGGCTTTAAATTTGTAGATAACCCTCAGATTCTTCGTAACAGAAAACCTTGAAGTCTGGCCTTACAGCTTTACTGCCCTTCTTGCCTTCAAGGAGTGTCCAGGAGGGGATTGGGAGCCCCCGTGAACCTCTGTCTAGCGTTCTGCTCTTGTGGACAAGGCCTGTAGCTTCAGCCAGGACGTGTTTCCCTTTGCTCCTTTTTTGCCCTCTGAAGAAACCGTTTCACAGATAACTTGGGCCCAGCACACACACAGATTTTCCAGTGGCCAGGAAGTTCAGACGTGCTGTTTTTAGATGCTGCCCTGGTATCCTGGGAGTTGCTGCTTCAGTTTTGCAGTTGCCTGGTCCCTTCGCTGTCCCTCATCTCACCAGCAACCCCCGCCACGAGCCCACGCTCCTCCCTGGCCTTCCTGTCATTTAGATTTAACAAGCTCTTCTTGCCACAGACATGATTTTGCCTGCCAACTTGTAGCCTGGACTGAAGCTTCAGTGCCAAAGTTTTAATGACAGTAGAATTGCAGCGAAAAGCAGTGACAGTCCCTGAGCTCCCCTGTTGGCGTTACAGAACTGTAACATCCAACCTTGGACTTGTTAGGAGCTGCCTGGATTATGTCTTGGCATCTGCTTCAGGCGTGTTTACAGTGACAGAGCGACTACTGGGAGCCTGGACTGGAGAGGTGATAGTCAGGCTGGCCCCACGTTGGGTGGAAAAATGAGTATTTCCCATCTGGGTCATCATCAGCTCAGATGATGAGCGCTGCTACCCTCTGGGGACACTTTGGTTTGTGAACGATGACTTTGTCCTGACAGTCCAGGTCTTGGCCTGACCCGGCCATCCTGGAAAACAGAAATATTGCACTTGGTTCCTATCACTGCTCACTGTCAGAGAGGCCAAGTAGTTGGGAAACGGCGTGCGTATTTTAAATAGTTATTTGTTTCTATTCAGGTGTGTCTGTTTAAAAGATCTGAATGTCTTTAACTACAATGGGGACATAAATATTCTGTTTCTAACTGAATCTTGTCAGGAACAGCTGAAAAAATGTGGGTTTTGTTTTTTAGGAAAAATAGCTAAGCAAACGTGTACTATCTAGTCATACACTAGGGTGTTGCATTTATGTACAAGATCATCTGTAGCTTTATACATGGAGAGTGGCAAGATGTTTCTTTACAGCCTCCCCGAGGAATCGAATCCACTCAGCGACAGAAATTATTTGTTTTTCTCATGTTTTCAGTAAATACTAGTCCCATTTCTTCATAGGATGGCCTATTGCAAAAGTTGTCTGGATGCTGATTCTTTATGTACAAAGAAAAATATTGATATTTGCCCACCCATTCATCGAGCAAAAGATTCTGTCCTTTTTGTTTCTCTGTGGAATTTGGTTCAGCTTCTTTGCTGAATCCTGGTCAGATAGGATCACATTATAGC
Organism: Eudromia elegans; assembly: GCA_003342815.1. Taxonomy (NCBI): domain Eukaryota; kingdom Metazoa; phylum Chordata; class Aves; order Tinamiformes; family Tinamidae; genus Eudromia; species Eudromia elegans. The sequence continues at coordinate 51,729 of PTEX01000179.1, read as the reverse complement.
ACTGTATTTGCCAAAGCCTGTGTCACCTTGTCTCTGCTTAATGATACCTTCCCAGATGCAGAAATCCCACCCAGGGCTTTTTGTTTCTAATACTGATTTATTTTTGCTATACCCGAGTCCTCAGAATTGTGAAAATTATATTGAAATAGCTCTCTTTTTTTTCCTGCTGATGGCCTTGTTCTCTCTGACTTTCTGGCAGAATTCAATGCTGGCTTTCATTTTCCAAATGCTGTGAATAGTTTGGAGCCTCTCAAAGCTGCATTTACAGTGAATGTGGTGTGGTGGTAATGATGGGTCAACTCTGATTTAGGTCTGTAATTTGTCAAAAAAAAAAAATAAAGGCACTGAAGACTGTGTTAAACTGGCTTCAAACAGTATCCTAATGGTTGCACATTATGTGTGTAATTAAAAGCTTTTACCTTTGCAAAGTGGGTGGTTTCGATTTGTTAATCAGAATTCTTTGATAGAATGAAATAGGCTGAGGTAAATTTTTATGGTGTTAAGAATCACCCTCTTGCTGTAATGTGAAAATTCATTTTCCACAGAGCAGAAATTTCCCTCTTATGTTTTACTTCATTTTTAGCACTCTCTGAAATCGCATGCCAGCTGATATCACAGAAACGTGAAGATCTGGAATTTAGTGCTAACGAGCATTAATGAGCATCATCTTCAGCATCAGTTCTGCTGTGGCTCTTCTGCTCTGTAGAAACGAGCTGGGTGACCTGGAGCACAGGCTTGATGGTGCAGAAGGGAAAGGTACTCGTGGTGCTGTGCGGTATTTTGTATAACTTCCCAGAGAGAAGGGCCTGTTCCATGAGGAGCAAATTAAAGATTTCTTTGTTAAGTACAGAGTAATTGTTTCCCCATGTCAGTGGTCACATGAATGAGGCTGTGTTTGAGTCCTGCAGCTGGGCTGCTCCGTTGCTGAGCGTAAGGTTGGCCCAGGACGTTTGCAGGGAGAGAGGAGAAGTGATGGGGATTAAAGTGCTTGTGGCTGATCTCCTGGCTTGTTCCTTAGGGTTCAGCTCTCTTAGACTGGCAAATCTCCTCTCTCTCTGTCACCCACACAAGTCATTACACAGAATGTTTTGCTCCTCTGGAGCCTGTCAAATAATGAAGATTTTTAAAAGCTGTATCATTTTACATTTAGTGTTTAAAACGCGGTTTAATAATTGTGCTTATAAGTGGTTGGAAATATTGCTGGGTGTTGCTGGATGGAGGCCCAGTCCTCACCGTGAGGTGACTTCAGTCTCGGTTCTGTTCGCCATGGTCCTGGAGTCCCTGGACCACCTCTCTCCATTGCTCCTTGTTCCAGCCTCCTCCAGCTGCAGGACTCGGGAGTAACACACCCCTAGGGCAGCCCAGGAGTTCAAGCTCTTCTCCTTGATGGACTTGTGATGTTAACTTGTCCTGGTGATTGGGAACTACTGGTCTCGGGGGCCTTTTAAACACTAATATAGCCTGAGGAATATTGTCTGCCCACATATCTGTGGTTTTCCTCCCTACTGCTGTCAGCCGAGGTGAACACAGCGCGTCCTGTTTCCCTGCTCTCATTTTTGTACCATCTCAGCAACACACTTGGCCCTGGGGAAAATGAAAATGATAGAAATTAATTCTAGCTGGATTGTTTGTTTGAATTTTGAGATGTTTTGCCATTTGAAATGTTACAGTGACAGCGGCAGGATCAGGAGGCCAGGTTAATCCAAATTGGCTTGCAAACACTTGTAATTTGGATTTGGAGTAAAATTACTCGGCTTAACACGGCTAATACATTCATGGGGTAAAGTTGGCGATAATAAGTTCTTCAGATGTCTAGACATGTGATTACCCTAAGTGCGGATAAACTAAATCTTCTGTGCATGTGAGGCATGTGGAAGGGGATCCAGAAACTGCAGGACTTAGCGGGTGTTAATGCAGCTGGAGGCGGCGCTGCCTCCTCTCTCACCGGAGTAGTCAGGTGTAGCGTGAAGAACTTTCAATTGCAGGTTAATAATGACCAGGGATAATGTTGCTCTCCCCAGATGCCCACAAAGAGAACAAACCCCCAGGCAAAATGGGGATTTTGGAATTGGGGTTTAGGATTAGTCTAAATTATGGTTGGAATATTTCTGGTGTGCTTTGAAGGTGAGTAGTCCCAATTAATTTCACTATAGTGTTCTGGTACAGGATTATCTCTGGTTAACTGTATTTTGCCTTGCTTTAGGATGCTGACAAATGTTGGGGTTAGCTCTGCAAAACAGCTCCAGTAACTTAAACCAGTAATTTAGAATAAAGAGCGTTTCATGTAAGAGAAGCCATTTGGGTAATGGGCAGGGAGGAATGAAGTGCGCTAGCCAGGCTTTGAGCCAAGGCACTAAATCTATGAGTTCTTACTGTGCCGAACAATGACGTTTTTAGGTTGGTCTCAAGTAGCTTGAACTTTTGTGTTTTGTTCTGCCTGAGACCGAGGTTTTCAGCGTGTCAAGTCACAGCAATGCTGTGTTGGAGAGAAGAGGTGATTGCTGCGGTTTGGATGTTTTGTCCATCTCTTCTTGAGGTGACAGTCAAGGCAATTTCTTTCCAGCCAGGAAATTTCTATAACTGAGGGACAGCTTTTTACATAGTCTTTTCATCATCATCTTTTGGCAATTTTATTATGAAAGTTTAAATTGGGAAATTCATGGGAGGGGAGTCAATGGGCTCTGTTGGCTGATACAGGACTCTTATCAGACTCTTGTGGCCCGTGCATGCCCTGCAAGACTGTGTTCATCCTTTCTATTGCTGTTTCTATGGCCGTCCCAATGGAGCAGGCAGGGTGGTTATCATAGGATTGTTATGGCTGGAAAAGATCATAGAATCATAGAATCATAGAATGGCTAGGGTTGGAAGGGACCTGTAGAGGTCATCTAGTCCAACCCCCCTGCACACGCAGGGTCCCCTAGAGCATGTGGCACAGGGTGATGTCCAGGCGGGTTTTGAAGATCTCCAGAGAAGGAGACTCCACCACCTCTCTGGGCAGCCTGTTCCAGGGCTCTGTCACCCTCACCGTTAAGAAATTCTTCCTCAAGTTCCTGTGGAACTTTTGGTGCCTCAATTTTTGGCCATTTCCCCTAGTTCTATCACTAGCCACCACTGAGAAGAGGCCAGCCCCCTCCTCCTCACTCCCTTTCTTGAGATATTTATATACATTGATCAGATCCCCTCTCAGTCTTCTCTTCTCCAGGCTGAAGAGGCCCAGCTCTCTCAGCCTTTCCTCATAGGGCAGATGTTCCAGACCCCTAATCATCTTTGTAGCCCTGCGCTGGACTCTCTCTAGCAGCTCCACATCCCTCCTGCACTGGGGAGCCCAGAACTGCACACAGGACTCGAGGTGCGGCCTCACCAGGGCTGAGTAGAGAGGCAGAATCACCTCCCTCGACCTGCTGGAGACGCTCTGCTTAATGCACCCCAAGATCCCATTGGCCTTCTTGGCCACGAGGGCACACTGCTGCTTCATGGTCAACTTGTCGTCCACCATGACGCCCAGGTCCCTCTCTGCGGGGCTGCTCTCCAGGAGGTCGGTCCCCAGCCTGTAGGCATGTCTAGGGTTATTCCTCCCCAGGTGCAGGACCCTACACTTGCCCTTGTTGAACTTCATGAGGTTACTCGCCGCCCAGCTGTCCAGTCTGTCCAGGTCCCTCTGGATGGCAGCGCAGCCCTCAGGGCTGTCAGCTATTCCTCCCAGCTTAGTATCATCAGCAAACTTGCTGAGGGAGCACTCCATCCCTTCATCTAGGGATCCCTTCATCTTCATCCTCAAGACAGAGTCCAACCGTAAGCCCCTCAACACCATGGCTGCTAAACCGTGTCCCTAAGTGCCTCATCTACACATTTCTTGGACACTGTCAGGGATGGTGACTCCACCACTTCCTTGGGCAGCCTGTTCCACTGCTTGACATCTAGAGATTCTTCCTTGGTGCCATTTGAGGCCGTTTCCTCTTGTCCTGTCCACAGTTATTCTAGAGAAGAGATTGACCCGGCCCCACTACAGCCTCCTCTCAGGTAGTTGTAGAGAGTGATAAGGTCTCCCCTGAGCCTCCTCTTCTCCAGACTAAATAACCGGAGCTCCCTCAGCAGCTCCTCATAAGCTCTGTGCTGCAGCCCCTTCACCAGCTTCATTGTCCTTTGGACTCGCTCCAGCACCTCAATGTCTTTCTCGTAGTGAGGGGCCCAAACCTGAGCAGGGTGTTGGAGGTGCGGCCTCACCAGCGTCGAGCACAGTGGGGACGATCCCTTCCCTGGTCCCGCTGGCTGCGCTCTTCCTGATACCAGCCAGGAGACCATTGGCCTCTGGGCCACCTGAGTGGAGATAGTGGAGTGGCGTGAGGGGATTCCTTGTCTCGGGCCGTGCTGCTCTTACCCAGCGTGACGCTGGGCGCCGTGGTGGCCATGGGGCTCCTGCCACACGTGGTTCAGGCTGTTTGAGGAGCTGCTGCCCACATTGATACCTGGAACGCGCAGCAGCTTCTGGCTGTCCCGTGTGGAGGGATGTCCTCTAATCCCTGCAGCCACGTCCAGGCTCCCCGCGGCAGCAGGAGCCTGCGGGGATTCGCTCCTTCTGCGTTATGGCTCGGCTCAGATGAATCCTGAGGCTCAGCTCGCTGCTGTGCGAGTCCAGCTCTGGCAGCAGCTAAGCCCAGTAACCCAATCCGCTGGAAGCGCTTTGGCACGCTGGTGCCAGATCCCCAAATTCAAGAACATGTGCTTGTAATTCTAGTGGCAGTGACATTTAGGGAGGATTTCTGTTTTAATACTTCAGATGTTAGCTAGTGTATGTAATTAACTCCATATAATTCTGTTTCAGGATGAAATATTCATTTAGCAGAGCCTTGAAAACCAGTGGTGTTTTTGGTGTCTGGGTGGCGGGTGATGCTGTACAGACCAAGGTGCCCAAGGTTGGTGCTTGAGAGCCTGGGTTTACAGCAGCAGCTCCTGGAGTTACCAAGGACTTCTCCTGCCCACCGCCTCCGAGGCCTGTGGAGTAACGGCGAGGCAGAACTGCTGCCGCACCTCAGCGCTGGAGACGAGAGGAGAGCGGGTGGAACCTGCTGTAGCCTGCGGCCCTCTGCCTGGGTACTGGCAGCAGAGCGCACACAGAGAACCTGGGTACGTGCGGCAGGTTTTCTGGGGGTCAGTCAGAAAGGCCGTGACCGAAGCGGGAGCAGAACCGGAGCTGAAGAGGTAAAACAGAGATTGCTTTTCCCCCAGAGATTTAAGAGAGGAAATTAGCAAATGATTTAAACACACACACATATATACATATGTATTTGACCCTCTGCAAGCTACGCTACACACATATATACATATATACATATATGTGTGTGTATATACATATATACATATATATGTATGTAGCGTAGCTTGCAGAGGGTCAAATACCAGCGACTCCCCTAAGCTAACAAAAGGCTTGAGGGGTTGCAGAGAATCATCTGTGAAAGCCTAGAGACGAAGCAGACCTGTGTGGATAGGCTGAACGTGGTGTCCTATGTAATTTCTCTAGCCAGATCCTTCGTGCCTTCCCATCACGAAGTTCCCTGGACGTGTCTGGTCTCTCAGTCTGTTTTGCATTTAGTTTCTAATGCTGCAGCTTGCGGAGGGAATTGATTCGTTCTAAGACTTGAATTTTATCTTCTCCTTGAGAATCCCTCCGAGCACAGAACTCCGGTTTTGTGAAGCATGAGCTGGTTGCCGCAGAGTCCAGATTAAGCTCACACAGTTTGTTGTAAGAAGTAACAAGTGCTTGTCTGAAAGGTGGGTGTAGGTGACGCAGAATCAGTGAAACCAGCTGGACACAGATACCCTGTCACGCTCCTGTATTTTTAGATTGTATCCAAAGCCCATTTGAAGGTAGAAATACTGATGTGTTGATTTGCTGTTGGCTTTGAGGCCCTGCAGAGGAGCTCTGCTAGTCTGACTTATGTATTTTGGAGGTAGGAGAGCCATTCCATATCTTGCTATAATTGGAGGAATAAGGTTGGGTGAGATTTGCAGTTGGCAGGTGGTTGTGTTATGAGAAAGGATGGGAGAACTTGGTAGCCGCACGCGACCCTACGGGGAGATTCTTGTTCTGTAAATGAGCGTTTCGGCCGCCTTTTGCTTTTGCTGTCAGGATGACAAATGGGGGCCGGGCGGGATAAGCAGCTCCTACAGAAATTACCCCTCTTTTGGAGAAAAGCCCTTTTAAATGGGGGCCACACGGCTGCTCCTTGTGCTGACCGGAGGAGCCCTGGCCATAGGAGAGGCTTGGTGGGGTTGCCTGCTGCAGCTTCTCTTTGCTGTGTGTCCCATGTACCCAGGGCAGCTCCCTGCACTTGTGCTCACATCCTGCGATGGGAAAAGAGTCAGAGATGGTAACTCCTTCGTTTCCTAATCGGTCTCACTCCGAGTATCCCAGAGCATCAGAACCTGCCCATTCTCTTCCCTCATTTCCCTGGCTCTTGCTGTGGGTTTGTCCCCACACATGCGTTTGCATCGAGATCACGGCTCCTCTCCCTGCTCCCGCTTTCCAGAGGCCGGCTTGTGTCTGCAGCCTTGACACAGTGGTGAGATTAACCCATCCCTAAAAACCTTCCAGGATGGTCAGCAGACGATTATTTTGGGTGGTAATCTTTCAATTCACTGAACTACGTAAGAACTGTCATTGTTGTCCTCCTAAATTGTGTTTAGATGTACCTGGCCTGTGTCTACTTGTTGGGTACTTAGAGAAATGGGAGGCTTGGAAAAGAGGGATGTATTGAAAAAATTACCTTCAGCTGAGTAATTCACTGATGGTGCTGTGAGAGGGTGTCTTAAGCAAACAAACAACATTATAAAAGAAAAAAAGAAGAAACACTTTTCTGCACACTTAGCTATGGAAATAGTGGCATGTCCTAGTGCTTCACATCTCCAAGAGGCTTTCATATATTGCACGTATTTCCTACTGCGTGGTGCTTTCTGTTAGTCTCACTTTATGGATAGCTCTGCTTTTAAGAATCACTCTAGTAGATGCTTCAGAGCAACTCGCTTATCAACAGCTGCTTGTCTGGAGCAGGGATTTGTGTGCAGGCTGATTGTCACGCGGGGCGATCTTTTCCTTGCAGAAATGACAGCTGTAGTAAGAGTTGCAGCGTTAATTCGTGTTATGATTTAGACCTTATTCAACAGCAAAAAAATATACATATTGTTTAAGCAGATCTTTCCACCTGCTGTTTTTCTCTATTAGAATAATAATACTCTTTAGTAAGTGTCTAGCGTGGCTGGTAAGCATTTGCTGCTGTCCATGAGGTTGGATGTGTCCGTGCCCCTCCTGCTGGTGCCGACGTGGGGACCCGCAGACCTTGGGCCGGGATCCTGCTGCTGTTCCGAGCAGCAGCAGCGACTGGTGTTCCGTGTGGGCACGAGACTAATGGACGTTACTGCCGTTAGGTGCCCAGCCCGGCTGCTTTGCTTGGCTGCAGGCACAGAGCGCGGGGCTGGCCTGAGCACGCGCGGGGTCGGTGCGCTTGGACCAGTGCAGGCACCGGGAGGAACCGCTCCAGCTGCTCCTGGGAAGGTGGGATGAGGGAAGGGAGTGGGGCCCTGGCCACTTGCACCAAACCGCACAGTTCAGCTCATCTGCTCTGTTCAGCTCCAGAGCACTGCACAGATGCTAGTGCAAGGTAGACAAAGGATTTGCCAAGTGACACTCGTAGTCACTGTTTGGAATTTGTGTCGATTTTGCTCAGAACACTTGTTTTGTTTCTCCTCTTGCAGTTTCTCGCACAGGCAGCTCTTGAAGCCGACGGAATTTTTCCACCCCATCTTTTAAAGATCCTGGCCTGTCTTCTGCAGCTCCACTCCCTGTTCTGGTGAGCGCAAGATCCTAAGAAGAAAATGAGGCAGCTGAAAGGAAAACCCAAAAAAGAGACCTCCAAAGATAAAAAGGAGAGAAAACAGGCAATGCAAGAGGCCCGACAACAAATCACCACCGTGGTGCTTCCCACGCTGGCTGTGGTGGTAGTTCTGATCGTTGTGTTTGTCTACGTAGCAACACGTCCAAATACAACCGAATGATGCAGCTTTTCAGACTCTCTAACTCTGGGGTATTAATACTTATCAGGAGCCAAAAAACCTCTCTGCCACTCTTTTAATACTTTACAAAGGAACTTGCTTTTATCTTCGGTCTTTCCCTTGGTTGGGGTTCTCCAATTTCTCTTTAGGAATGTAACATAAAACGTATTAGTGAACGTGCCAGTACGTTTTATGGTCCAGTTCTTGTGCCTTTCAGACTTTTAAAATGGTGTTTTTCTTAAATCTGTTTGAAGTTCTATATTGTAAAAGGAAATTCTGTTCTATCATAAATTTGTAAAAATCAGCTATTATCATTGTTATGGATAATGTTGCTCCCATGAGCTCTTGTATGTCTGTCTGAGAACTTCCAAAGGAGTGTATTTCTTCTTTGTACTTAATGTCATATGAAATGCTTTGATTCAGAAAGGATATATTTATTTTTTGAATAAAGGAGATGAGTCTTACTTGGAATCTTCATGTTGTTTTGTGAGAAATGTGACCTGGTGTGAAAGCCTACATCACGTAGTAATTTTTTCATTAAATTATACAGCTCGCCTGAAAAGAATTTCTTCTTGCTGTGAGGGGGCAGTGTTCAGGGCGAATGCTTTGGGGTCCAGCAGAAGGACTCTTGCAGAAGCCAGAAAAGGAGGTTCCACCAGCATATAGTCAAGTAGCTAATAGCGAGTTACCTACATTCAAATAATTGTTTTATATAAATGAAAATTTTACATCTGTACAGGAGCAATAACAAAGTGGTTCTGAGTACAGGCACTTGATTTTCCTCTTCGTAAAGAAAGAAAATGTGGCATTAGTATTAGTTAGGTCTCTAATCTCTTTAGTTAAGGGATCTGCTGTTCAGTAATTCCTTCTCCCTGCAGTTGCAGCAAACTGTAAGTGCACTTTGGGCCATTTTATTCCAAAAAATCAGACTATAAATAGAAATTTTAATAAAATCCTTCAATAATCTTATATTTTTCACTAGTTCTTCTTCATTCTCATATTTTAGGGCCTGGAATAACCATTAAGCTTCAGGAGACCTTTAAGCCTAATTAGACCCCAAAGGCAAAGGGATATGATGCTGCAATGCACAGAAACAGCAGCAGGGAATATTTTTCAGTGAATGTCTGATCTTCTCTTCATGTACTTGTCTTCTGGCACATAAATAGTCCCAGTGAAGTCAATGGTCTATTCTTAGGCACTTGAGTTGTGCATTAACCTTGGGTATTGTCCCAGTGTGGAATGCTATTTTTAACCAAAATTGTTTTGACAAAAAGAAGATAATTTAGACGAGCAAATGCAGTTTGCTGAATGAGAGTTTGCCCTAAGGCCTCTGTTTCCGAAGTGAAGCCGCTGAGAAGCTGCTTCAGAACGAGCCGTGTACCCGAGTAGGCTGGGATAGCCAAGCCGAGGAGCTTGCTGTGCCGCTGCTGCTGGTGAATTGAACCGACCCCCCAACTAGGCGGTTTGGAAACAGGCTAAAATGTGCCCAAACCTAAAGAGCTGGGGAAAAAAAGGTGGTTTTTTTTTTTTTTGCTGCCAACTTGCAATGCACTTGGACCCAATGCACAAGCAGCTACCCGGAGCGGTTGGTCGTGGTGGTGTTTCTCGTAGAGTTTATCCACTGGGTGATCAGCTCGAAGGCCAAAGCGGAGCTCTGCTCCCCAGTACCATCACTGAGAATTTGGTGCTTTTGTAGAGAGCTGCTTTCGTGAAGGGGAGAGATCTAAACTGCCACCTCTGTCAAGGTAATTGTTTGGTCTCTCCCTGTCGCTTGTTCTCCCAAGCAACAAAGTTTTTTGTCCTTTTTTTCCCCCTTCCTTTTTCTCCTTGGTTAAGGATGGCTGCAATTGAGTTATGGTAGTTTGCCTTTTGTGTTTGTTACAAAAGGTGTTTGGCTTGAATAGCGTGTGTGCCTGGAGAAGTGAACAAATCTGAAGTGTCATTTAAATACGCTTGTTGTGCAGTCGCTTGGTTTCCTGAGCGTCTGGAGTAGAAGCAAAGAGCTTGCTCTAAGAAAATGACCCGAAATTGGAATCCTTGTACTGTTATAGTTTCATAATGGAGCTTTCCCTACCTCTGCTTATTCCGCCTATTCTCTCTGTATGTTCCAGCAAAGTCCCTGTGAGTTTTCCCTCTCCATGTAGTAGAATTATTTCAGTCCTACCCATCTGTGTGGCTTCCTTTGTGTCCCTGTAAGCAGCAGCATTCCAGCTCTGTCAGGTTTAGCCTGAATCCCATCAGTCGCTATGTGATTTCTCCAAGGGTCTGTGACCCATTAAAGCAATTAAGAGGCTGATTACGGCTAAATAGGCAGAAGGTCAGTTGAGCTGGATGATGTTGAAGACTACATCACTAATGAGACGTTTCGTTGCTGCTTCTTTTGCCCTTCGTTTATCTCCTGTCATCTGCGTGTTCTTCAGTGCTCATCTGTTTGAGACCGGGGTTTGCTAATATGAACCTAGAGCTAAAGTTAATAAGAGACTTGGTGTATTTCAGTGCCCTGAAATGTGCAATTCTGCTGAGGACTAATTCAAAAAGAAGAGTGATAAACAGTCTGACTTTCGTTATGGAGAAGTTAGAAATAATTTCACAGTTTGAATGTCTAAAATAAAAGGAGAAAACAGAGCTTTATCTAGCAAACTCTGAATTTGGATTCTGCTATTTTCTACCTTGTTCCCTTCTGCTAGTAGCAGATGAGAGAATATGGATTTGGGAAAAGAGTATGAAGCTGCTGTAGACAGAAGCTGTCAAAAATCCCTGGGAGATAATCAGGAACTAAATGAAGGGCAGTGGCCTGAATGTCAACTACTGTGAACTTCTCAGTCAAAGGTGTAACGGTGTCTGTTTTCTAGCTGTATGCATTACTGCAAGTGTCAGTTAACTTCAAGAGTGTTTTAGAAACAGGGATTCAAACTGTTTCCCAGCATACAGTAGCTTGTGGGCGAAAGGGAATGATTTATTACAAGCAGTTTTACCAGGAGCCTCATGCTGAGATACTTCTTCAGCGGTGTCTTGTGATCCGGTTTCCAAGTGTGCTCATTATCAGGTGCAGTCATTATAAACCTGCCACTGCCTTCTGATAAATCAAGTTACAGAGACCATTTTTTCAAAGCATAAGTCCAATCTGAGCCAAACAGCTAAAGATGAAGGTTTGAATGCAGATTTTGTAAACATCTTTGAAGTGAACAGGGGCGCTGTGCCACGCGTTCTTACAGCGGGGAATGGCCAGCTCCGTTACAAAGGGCCCCAACTCCCCCAAACCATAGCAGCCAGCGACACTGCTAGGAGTCTGAAGGAAGAGCTCTGCATGGTAGGATGTGGTAGAAAACTCGCCGTCTGTCAGCTTCAATCAATCGGTGCAAGCGTTTACCTGCTGAAATCCTGAGTTCTGGAACCCTACATACAGGAGGCGCTTGATGCCCCCTTGGTTTGGAAGAGTTGGGCTTTGAGCCTGCTTTGGACCAGCATCATGGGAATGAGGAGGTTGTTGGGTTGTTGTCTGGATGTAGTTTACATGGATACATACTGTACGAGGAACGTGAAGTCCTGCCATTCATATTTGGACTGTTTTCATTCTACCTGTTGACTCAGTTGTTCAGTTGTATGCCTGCAGAGCTGGTGGTCTAGTCACCACCTGTATTTGTACAGCATGGAAAAAAAATGAACAAAAAAACCCCAATAATCTGGTTACAGCACTTACACATGATGCAGAGGACGCAGGATTTCTGTAGGATTTCTTATTCCATCTTGGGTTGTACAAGGATTCAAGTCAAGCCAGTAAATTCAAAAGCTGCCACAGTAAATTCAGTGACTGAGAGGTTTAGAAGTGCTCCTTGCTCACACGGGATTGGGCCTGTTTACCATAGGTGGCTCACGTGTTTTCGAGAAATCTCTCTCAAAGGCTCTGGTGCTCCATCTGAGAGCAGGTCAGATGAACAAAGCGATGAGTTTGTTAGTTTAGACGGTGCGAATGGAGGGCAAAGCTTTGCTCTATCCATTAGGGGAAATTCAGATGCAGCATTAAATTAGATCAGAGACAACAGCCTATTCATAGCCTTGAGGGTGGCCAGGTGATTAAACAGTGGGGTTAGTTACAGTGCACAACTAACTTTGAGAACTGAGTCTTAGAGTAAGAATTAACCACTAGGCAGCATCCCTGTTGGAGTTGGTAACTCAAAAGGGCTCTGCTGTTTGAGCAATCTTTAATCAAGTGTTTTTGAAGCAGAGGCTTCTCTGTGAGAAGAAAACAGCTCCCGAGCCCAAGACAGCTCTTGTGAGATCTGGGCTGAATTAAATTTAAAAGAAAGCGAGACTGCGAGTTAGGTAGCCGGCTGCTGCAGACTGCGAAGCCACACGGGGCTGTTGCAGTCCCATGAGGGCCGTGCCAGAGGCCAAGGAGCCTCCTCTGCATGCCCTGCCTCCTGCCAGCCGCTGGATCCGTGGGAGATCCGCCGGCAGAAGCAGCACGACTGGGCTTCCGAGTGCTGCATTCCATACAAATAAAACTTCTGTGACTGGTGACAGGCCATGGGTGCTAATAAGATCACCTGAGGCTCAGCTCCTCAGAGCGTTGATGGCTTGCCATTCTCACTGGTGTCATTTAGTCTGGTTTTAAGTGATTAAGTGGCAATGGGCTTGATTCAGGTGCTGTTACCGTACCACTAAAGCCATCATTTAAGCAGCTGCGCTTCTGTAAAACCAGAACAACAAAGCTGGGGATTTAGGCCGTCTCTGCAGTGCATCGGAGCGGAGTGGAGAGAAACCCTTGACTGGATGGATAAACTAAAGCCCTAGCTTAAGCCTACACATCAGAAAAGCAGGAAAGCTCTGTCCGTGTTTTTTCCCATTTATCCCATTTTGAGGTGATTTGGCACAATGTTTGGTTGCTTCCTAACATGGTCTATATGATTCTGCGTGTGCTGGGAGGTTGGACTAGATGATTTGTAGAGGTCCCTTCCAACCTCAACCATTCTGTGACACTGCGATTCTGTGACCCCTCCCTGCGCCTTGCAGAGGAGCACGTGGGCTCCGTGACGCTCCTCCAGCCGCCCCTTCCCCACGTGCCTGTAGCAAAAAGAATCACAGGATGGTCGAGGTTGGGAGGGACTTCTAGAGAGCATCTAGTCCAGCCGCCTGCTCAAGAAGAGCCATGAGCCCGTTGGGAACGTTTCTATTCCTTTGCTGTCGTTCCAGTGTAATCAGCTTCCTCAGGACGACCTCGGGGAAGCCATTGGGGTAGCTCTTTTACCAGCAACTATTTCAAAATCACATCCTGATGAAATGTGCTGCCAAGGGTGTGTACATGAGCTCTGCTTCAGCTTCAGAAAAAGCTGGTGGCAGCCTGTGAGCTGCTGTTCTTGTTTAAAATAAGCCCTTCAGTTCAGGAGCCAAAAAATGCTTTTGGGGAAAGCTCTGAAAAATCATACAAAAAATCCAACAGTTTACAACATTTTTCCATTGCCCAGCGACTCACACAGCAGAATAGATTTTTTTTTAAAGCTTTTACTAATCCTTAGCTCCAGACCATGGCACCTTGTGCTGTCAAATGATGTATGATTAATGATTCACTTTTTAACTTCTGTTGCTACTTTAAGGCATTTATAGCCTTGCGCCCTTCTGCGTGCCCCTTCCTTGACAACAGGAGTGTATCTCCAACCCTTGCGCAAGCAAGCTGTAGCATCTCTCAGTCTTCATCACTTCTTCTGCCCATCATTTTTTAAAGAGTTTTCCGAGTAACATGAAATGGGACACAAATCACACAACCTGCGGGCATCTTTATGCCATCAATTGCAGATGGCACTGCTCTGAATCCATGTTCTAACTTGGCCCAGGCTCTGCCCGCAAGGGACACTTGTCTAAGCGAGGCCGAGAGAAGGTGTTGCCAGCCCAGCTGGCCAGGGGAAGGGGGACCTTCTGGGTGGCCTTTCAGGGCAGTGTCCAAGACCCACACTTTGATTTGCCGCTACCCAGGCTGGTTGCTCATGGACTATGCAGGTTTTAATGGGTTTCACATGGAGTTTTTTGTATGATATTACCCAAATAGGCTAGAACTAACTTGGATATTTCTTTAGAGAATGCTAAAGACTTGGCCAGGTGTTAAAGAGGTTTTTTAAAGCTCTTCTTCCTTTCTGGGGATTTTTTTCATTCATGATCACACCACCTGGTCGCGCGGGCCTGTCTCATGAGGGGGCTCCTCAGGCAGTTGCCTGGGGGCTGCCCCTGCATTCCCATGAAGATCCGGCCCTACTGACTGGGTACACATTAAATCTTCTAGCAGCAAAGAGCTGCTAAACTAGCTGGCTAATATTGCATTTGTTCTTCTGCCCTTCAGAAAGACAACATTTGGCTGTCTGGTTGCTTCTACAGATCTTTCCCAATGTAAAGGTTAGCACTATTTCCAGAGGGTCCCAAATTTCTTCATTACAACTCCTAATCTCAATTCATCCCCTCTTAAAATGGAGTACATGTATATTCCGTTTGTTCAGATGTCCTTCCATCGTCTTTTCATTCAGTCTTCATTTCTCCAGTCGAGTCTAGCAATTTCTCTGAATTTTCCTGTAAAGGATTCTTTGATGTTCTCATTTTCATTACTCATTTTATCACCAACGGAGCCAAACTGGTATTTAAAATCTTGGTATTTTGTTTAAGTATGATGCGGTATATTTTGTCATCATGGAAACACAGCTTCCAAAAACAATTTACATTTTTGCTGTGGTTTGGAATAGTAATGATAGTTCTTTCACTGGCAGCCTGGGCTGTTTGACAGTCTGGTATTATTTTTATCCAGATTTTTTCAGGAAGTTGGCAACGGGGCATGTGGAAAGCAGCTCTTCAGAATCTCTTTCACTGAAATTGGTGGCTAATCAGCACTGTCTGTAATTTCTGTTTCCCTTATACAGCAACAGAATTCAGTATGAATTGCAAAAGGAATCTCAAGAGCAGACAGTTATTCAGCATATAGAGTTGAACTAACTTTGCTCTGTTTTATAACATTGCAGAAAAATATGAAAAAAAAATATAAAAATTCTTGGCTAAGATTGATCACAAGTTGTGTAAAGTATTTCCTTTTCCTATTCCATGTAGATAAATAATGAGCCAACATAATATCAAAAACATCAATACCAAAACAGGTGGTTTTGAAGAGAGCATTTAAATACATTAGCCTTAGTATAAAGCTTGTAAAGCAACTAAGATTGGACTGTCCCAGGTGAGGTCTAAGGGTCTGAGTAGCTTCAAAATCTGTTTATGCTTTGCCTGTTCATGTTCCTCCCCTAGACTTGCATGGCCTAAAGCACAAGCAAGAAAAAGCTCCAACTTACTCATTTCAAGTGTCCCAAGGGCTATTTCTCTGGCCAAGATTAACCAGAGCTAACACATAAGCTGTTTACACCAGGAGCTCTGACATGGCTAGAGGCCCCTATTATTCCTGCTCTCTGCAATCTAGAGAAATTCTCCTGGCTGATTATATTTTCCAGGAAACAATTCCACTTATTAGCCCTCACAGAATTGAAACCTCTTAATTCATGACCTCTGCGGCAAACAATTTAACTATGCAAAAACAATGTTGTTGTTGCTGTATGTTATATGTCTATAGTACAATATTTTGTAATATACTAAATTAGAGTTTACCAAGACCCATAGGAAAATAACTATACTATTAAAGCCTTGTTGTTAAAAAGCACTCACTACTTGCTCCATGTCAAAATAAATTAAGAAACTAGTTGCAGATTTTCATTCTAAGAAACTCCTAGGTGATTACTTGGTTTTATTTTCTTAACTGGATTAAAAGAAAAAAAAATGCTAACTGGCTTAAATGGGTCTGTTTTGCTTTAACCTGGCGTATTTTCTGAGAGTATTTTCAGAATGTCTTTGCAGTTCTTCAATGTGTGAGTTTAACCGGTCTTCAAATTCTTTGGTGTGCTTCTCTTCCTCTTGAAGGAACTTTTCTGTTGTCGCAAGGAGGGACATCTCAGGAGGAGACTGAGCAGTGCACAGAGAGAGACACAGTTAGTGGAGAACAGCAAGGGCAGCAAAGCTTGTGTTACGAATTCTTGAATCTTAAAAGCATCTTAACATATACCAGCTGATACTCCTATGGTTTATATCTGAGGATGCATGAGTTTCCATGAGTAAACATGAGTCTAAGAATGCATTTTTAAAGGTGCTCAAGTGCCTGAATGAGTGCCTGAATGTTCACATTAGCTGGGATATTAAGGGCATTGGCATGTAGATCTGCCCTTGAGCATTTCAACGCCTTGTTAGACAGGCTTAAACTGCTTCAGAACCACCCAAATCCTTCGATAAGCAAAAGGTCAAGTTATAATTAAGGCCAGAAGAAAGCATAGAAGTCTAGCTTGGGGAATTACAGAATAAATGTAACTAGTGTTGGGTACTGCTCATTGCTTCCCGTAAATCTGTCTCTGCCTCCGCTCCAGCTCACAAGATATTGTTGTGGAACGGACAAAACCCTGTGCTCATTGCAGCCCTGTTACCCTGAAGCCCTGATATCCCCATAAGAACTGCAATACTGAGAGAAAGACCATTTTCCGTCCTTGTTTGAGAAGATTTTTAAAGATCTCTTGATATCTTCTCAAGATATTGCAAAGAGTATTACATTTATTTTCTTAACGAAAACACGTTAAAAAGAATTTCATTAACTTAAATATTGGAGCTTACACTCTTGAATCTCTGCTTTTGTTTTTCCTGCAAAGTAAAAGGTGCAGCACATGAAACAGAAAATACCTCAAATGATTTAAATACTCAAACGATTTGTGGAAAGGCCAGTTCTGTAACACCTGTGAATTTTTCTTCTAGGAGTCATTGTACCAGGCTTCAGAATGGGGTATTCCCTATTTCAACAGCAACTAGAGGCAGATTCAATCTTTGCTTTCAGCTTCCTTTTAAACTGCCCTTTAGTAGACTTTCAGACCAAAACAAATTAACTGTAGAAATGCTTTAAAGCACTATTCAACTCAAACTGTTTGCAACAGACCTTGAGATGGAATTCAGGGGTTTCCCTTAGGAAAATCCCATATCTTTTTTAAAATAAAAGTGATCAATAGCCAAAAATAAATTCCTCTATAATATACTAGTTATATTACAAGCTTTCTGACATATCAGATTAAAATGAAATAAGGAGATAAATAGGATTTTTTTCTTTTCTCAGCCCCTCCTTATTAGTGTTTTAACAGGAGGCAAAGAAAAAAAAGTCCATTTTTTTCTTATGGAGGCACAAGAAGCATAAGGTATTGGATCCTCTTGCTGCTCTGCAGTGCGCTGTCCTGTCCTGTCCTGTCCTGCATTAGCCAGGAAATGTTAATCTGCCCATGTTTGCAAGGCTCTGTGAGAGATCACCTGCCTTACGTTTTGCCTAATGAGCAGGTGCATGATTTCCCATCCATAAATCACTGCTGTTTGCAGAAGAATTTCTGAGATTTTGCCTGCCACTGGCACCTTTGTTCTTTCATGGATTACAGTCATGTAAATACCTTCTTGTGGCATTCAGATTCATCAGTAGAGTCAGCAGTACTATTTTGAACTAGGCTTTTGTATCATGGAGAAGATGTTGAATAGGGAGGCCGGACTCCCTTAAAAAATCACCATACGTTTCACTTATTGAATACAAGCTGTGAAATCACTGAGTCAATACTGAGCAAATAAAACGCAGTGAGAGCATAAGGAGCATAAGGGCAAAGATGCAGCTAAAGTGTGGATTTCATAGGTGCCATCTCCTGTAGAAAAAAAGCATGTCAAGCATTTCCTTACTGCAGATGGACGTGAGTGCTAAGGCCTCAGAAATGTTATATCCAGTTAGGAGAGATTCTCAGAGATTCCTTACAACAATGTTTACAATTGCTGGCTTGCCTTTGGGAACATACCTGTGTTGCCATCAAGCTGTCCTGCAAAATCACTAGTATCATTTGCTTCAGTTGTACCAACTGTGAAGTATTTTTCTTGAAAATACAGTCTTAGCCCCAAAAGAGACACTTCTGGATTTTCTCAGAGATGAGGGAAGAATCACTTAGAGTAAGTAGACCATGGTTCCCTTTGGTTTCTTACCTGTGTCAGACATCACTGACATCTTTACATAGGTACATACCTTTTTACACAGGTACCTAGTTCACTGTTTTCATGCACTTTGAGAGAAAGCTGAATCTAAGTAGCTCTAAAAGCTAAAACTTACCAGGGACTAAGCTCTGCTTTCTAAACTTCTGGCCTATTCTTTCCCCATGTTCTATATTCAATTCTATATTACTTTCAATACCTGAGGAACAAGAACCGTCTATAATTAATATCTACTACTGCAGGTGCACCCTATGGCTTAGGCAGCAGGGATGGATGTCACTCTTCTCAGAAGAATGTGCTTCAACTATGAACACCTAAACTGAGGTGCCAAAGAAACTTTCAGGCCACACGGAAAGGCATTTAGAAGGCCTAAGTACATAAGCACATGGGTAATACTTAAGAGGAAGAGGAATGGACCACAGGGTGCCTCAGAGTTGGATCAAGATGGTCAGAATCATTCCTGGTAATGTCCGATGGCACAATTGCCACAACTTTCCATTACAATCTTTTTGTTACATGATTCTTCATCCTTAATGTAGGAAAGTTTCCTGACACATTATCTAAATCTTCCTTGTTAATGCTTAAGTATATTATTTTTTGTCAAGTGAAGAGAGGCATGACAAGGTTTCCTGTAACTGTAAGTTAAAAATCTAGACTGGGAAGCACAATGTTTTAGCTCTAGCTTTTTTTCTCTGAGAGAATTTTGTAGAAATGAACAATTCTGGAACCGCAGCATCTTCCTATATTTTTATTTCAGTCTTATATATTTTCTGCTGGAAAGATTAAACTTGATGTCAGGGCAATGGACTGTCCTAATGAATAGTTTTCCCAGAGGACTTGAAGCAACTGTTCTCGGAAATTGTTCATTTCTGGAAGAAACACACTCTGAAATACTGTTCAGAAACAGAAAAATATGCACCTGTGCTTTGGAAACTTTGAAATTGAAGTTTGGGGTGTTGGAGATTCTCCAGTGAATCTCACCTGAGGTTTCCAGTTCACTCTGATGGTGGCTTTAGTCTTCTTTACATATGCAATCTCTAAGTAAGAATGTAAAGAAACAGAGATTCCAGAGAAACATTTACTGAGGTAGAGTAGTTTGAAGATCTTTATTGGAAAAAGAGACTAAAGCCTTCGACTAAAGCCCTAGAGTCTATTTTCTTTCTTCCCCAAATACCTTACCAATGAAGTATTTTGGTAGATGTCAGAAGGTCACCTTCAATTTTGATGTTTTCAAGTGACGCTACAAATATTCTCCAGGAAACTCATCCTCTGTAACATTACCAGGAGTTTTGAACATGTTGGGGACCTGATTTTGTAATTTCATGATTTCCATTCATGCAGTGGCTTCCTATCAACTCAGAACTTCAGGGTGAGAAGTGGTGAATGGGCTCTGTACTAACACTGTGGTATCCAAAGTCAGTCTGAGTAATGGTTGAATTATGGTGATCTTCTGGACTTGCACCTGGTTCGGGGCCACTTATTTGGACCTAATCTTAGTAAGAAAAATATCAGTTTTTATTATCTTTATGTGCTTTGCCCATACAGCAGCTGGAAAGTGTTCTCCTCATAGTCTAGTTAAATGATTTGGCATGGACCATGTCTTGGACACCGGGCAGGATATACTTCCCCTGTAGCTTATCAAACTATCTCAGCATGGGCAGTTTCCCTGGACTGGCTGGAAACGGGAGCTCTGTGGCCTGCTGTCTCTGTCTGACCCTTCTGAGAGAAGAGGGGATAAGAAATGGTTTATCAAGCTCTCTTGGAAAAGCCCCAGACAACCTAGAGGAAAATTCATAAGCCATAAGAAACCGTGAGATAGTTATTTAATAATTTTGTGAAGAATGTAAAAATTGTATGAGGTCAAAGGTCTAGGACTCCATCGTTCTTCCCCTGTTCTCTGGCTACTGAGACCCTGCTTCTTGTCCACAACCAGGTAATAGCTGCATTACAATCCCTGCTTGGCAGGCCAGGCTCTCACTACGGTGCTGCCGATGAAGACCATATTCCAGAGCTATATCTCCCATAGGAAAGGGCCACACATTTCTGAAATGGGCAGGAGACCCAGGGAATGACGGTCACAAGTTGCTTGAAGAAGCTGATGATCATTGGCATAATGATGTCTCCTCTCTCTTACTTAATGTGACAAATGGGAAGAAAATTGCCACCTGCTTCCCCTTAGGAAATGCTGAAGTACAGTCTTCCCTTACCTCTCTTCACAGGCATTGGCCACATACCTACAGTTCAGGATCTCTTGGTACAAAAGATTGATGCATCACAGCCGGACAGAGAGATGGCCACAGGCCATTCCTCCCTATCCTGTTAGTCTCATTATTGAAAGATGGTGAAGCTGCACGGTTTGATGTCTGGGAAATAAGTGCCAAATCTTCAAGAAGAAAAAGAAAATTACTGCCTAGTAGGGATGTCAAGGGAAGAATAAAGGATACTAAGGAAGAGGCTAACACTCAAAATAAAAGACAGGTAGAGGCAGAGATTTCTGCAGAGATTTTCCTAAAGTGGCCATAGATGAAGCAGGATCTGTTCTGCTAGTCATGGAGATGGTTTATCTCCATCCTATAAAGACTGAAAGAAAAATGATGCACTATTATTCTTCCATTTCAAGGAAAAATGAAAAAAAAAAAGATTACAGCAGTTATCTCTTCTGTTTGTTTTTAGATACCATAGCTAACACATGGAAAATACTTGCTGGAACTTCTCAGACTTCACCCATTTATCAAGTGCTGTAGAGACTTGGTTTGTCTGACAGTGCATTATATTACTTAACACAGCAAGTTTGCAGGTATTATGGAAAGGCACCTAAAGCAGAGTGCCCAGACTGAAAGCAACCAGCTAAAATGTGCAAGTTTCCACCACAGTTACAAAATAGCAGGTGATTATCACTGCCATTACTATTATGGAGGTATGGCCCAATGTGTGTGGAGGTGTTTAATCTTCAGAAAATATGCATTTATATTAGGATAAGATATTTCTGTTTTTGCTGGGCTGACATTGTAGTAATAATGATGACGAGGCTAATTTTTACCTCCTCCACATTTGTATTTTTCTCCACAAATGGATCTTTGAGAATATCTGTGCTAAATGAAGAGTTACTTACTGATAAGTTGATATCTGCTGTGCTGTAAGCGTGGCCCAGTAAAACGCCTGTTCTGCCTTCCTCAGGAGGCAGCCCATCCGAGCACAAAGGATATCCCGTCGGTGGTGATGGAGATTTTCCATCTGGTTCCCGGTCATGCCCTCTGTCAAGTTTATGAGAAGTGCTGCCACAGTTTGAACCAATGATATCACCTTGGCCATATAAAGTAGGACTACAGTTCTTGTGGTATCTACCGGCTGTGAACACAGCAGTCTGTTGAAGTTTCATTTGCCATTCATCTTCATTTTGGAAAGTTCTAAAATAGCAAAAAAATACAAATTCAACGTATGAAAAGCAGTTAAAACCACAGGCTATCATAGCAAAGCCACTTTCTTTTTGTTCACTTATATAATTTTCATTAGTCAGATGTTCAAACTGCTTCAAACAAGTATCAAGTTATCAGATTGTACTTCTGAAAATTGCAGCAATTTAGCAAGTTGCCACCTGCCAATGAGTTACTATGAATGTCTGGGTGCACATTCTCTCTCTGCTTCAGTTGTGGCTGAAATTGTGCTCCTTTCAACCTTTTCACTGAAGCTTAAGTTGACTAACCTTGCTCTATAACTGTGGTAGGATAAGAGCTGAAACCCAGATATACTTCAGGGATTTGAAGAAATCAATATTCCTCACCTATTTGTTGCCAGTCTTTCGCCAAAGGTTATCATCCCTTTAGATCTTCAGTGGAAGAAGAGATGTAAACACCCTTCAGGCATGTCTTGACAACTTAGCTTATGGTATAATAAGGACTAGAGTGAACTTAGCCACAGCTTATTTTATAATAGGGACTAGAATGAACTTAGCCACACAAACACAAGAGAATGAAGTAAAAAAGTATAACTGAGATAGAAAACAAACTATTACTATTGGTCTGGATAATGAGTAAATTTTGATCTAATTATATCTTAAACAAATATGTTCAAAGGGTTATAATTTAAAACATATTTAAATCAATTAAATAAAAAACAATATAGGAGACTTTGATCCTGCACATTTGCTTCCAACAGTAGTTTAGTCATGGATTTAATGAGAACACAATGGAGATTAATGTAAAAAATGAACACATACCTAAAATACATTTTTAACTGTGCAAGAACATGTTCTTGTAACAATAATTGAATCTTTCCTGGCTACAAAAATATTTTAAAGTATGTTATAACATTGTTCCACAACCTTGCATCCTGCTTACGGTGATCACAATGGAAGTCAAAGCATATATGTGAATTCATTTGTAGTTTTGTCAAGCAAAAACTATTATGTTTAACTGCCACTTGAAGAAGGCAAGTTATTTGCTTCCCATTCTCAAGATCTCTTCTCCTGACAGTTAACAATTCTGAAACCATTTTGGCAAAGAACAGAGAGTTTTCAGAGCAGCTTGCCCAGATGTTTGTTGAATTAGACTATTTTCCAATTGCATCTTTACCTGTGTTATATATCAAAAGCAAGCAAAACAAGAAGATTCAGTTATTTCAGATTTTATTACATTCCTGTTAGAATACCTCCGGCTATAGTAACACTTCCCATTGTACTGCAATCTAACTGAAGATAAAAGAGAGATTTTTAATCTCGGAAGGTACTTAATATAACATATTTAAGACAGCAGCTGTTTTAAACCTACTCTATATCCTGTCATTTGAAAAGATCCTAAAGCACTTTACTAACATGGAATGCAGATATAAAAGCTTTTGAAGATCAAGCTCTCTGCCACTAAAATACAGTTACTATGAATATTCAAGCATTGCTTGCTCTGTTCCAGGGAAACCAATAATAGTAATAAAAAAAGCCAAGCACAGAGAAAAGGGCAGTGCTTCCTTCAGAAAGATCACACCATCATTTTCGAACCCGAGTTTAAATATTTACCGCTGGGAAAGGTTAGCTGCACAGTCTTAATGGATACTGCTTATACAAGAGCTCCCTGAGCCTAAAACTTGAGCCTGAGTGAATACTCCATAAATGAACAGCGCAGAATAGCTCAGAGAAGTGATGAAGAATATATTTGTCTTTGATTATTAAAAAAGCACTGATTAAAATAGTCTGAAAGTGATAGAAAAGGAAATTATAAGCATGATGCTATCCTACTGTTAGTACTATTATTCATTGTAAGATAAAAGTCTCTGAGAATATTTACTAAACCTTTCAGACTTTAAAGTCATCTAATAGGTTTACCTTTTCTGGGGCAGAATTTTCTCCTTTTCTTCTTGCTCTTCATTAAATAAATATACTCTGCTCTTTTGGGCATGGAAGAAAATCCTTTATTTTCCTTTCTATTTTAAAGTCCATTCTGTCTATTGTTTGGATGAAGGGCAGCATTAAAAAATACCACAACTGAAGATAAATGGCATGAATAATAAAATCACAGATTTTTTTTCATCCTGTCTTTTGACCTTTCTGGAAATAATTTCCTCTGTAAACCCACAGCAAAATGCTACGTGATCTCTGTGTGTGTCATACTATTATTATTTCAGAGCTGGTTCTCTATATATTTAATAACAGCTATTGCTGTTGTGTCATGGCTTACTTCACTAAGACCAGCATTTTCAAACATGCATGCCTACAGTTATCATGCCTTTTAGATGGCAAAAGTGGAACATACACATGCACACACACACAGAGCACCACAAAAAAGTGACCTGATTTTTTAAGGGGTCTCCTTCTCCTGCTATAGCCCATTGGACGGCTGGGGCTGCTTGCTGTCTTGGAAGAACATGCCATCTATGTTAGGGTGCTTCGATACAGCATTTTCTTTAAAGAGATTTCACAGTTTGGGTTTAAATTTCTGCCAGTTCAGTGCAAACGAATCTAGAAAGAGAGTGCTGGTCTGAATGCAAATGTGAATGTCTGCATTTTTTTTTCAGTATGACCATTCGTTAGCAGTGGCAATGCAAATTCTCTGCAGCTGTAGCTGCATAACTTACGATTTCCCTGTGTTTACCTGCATGCAATATTTAACATATGCACATACTTCACAAAGATAATGTCACCTGTGACATGAAGGTAACGTGGGAGAAGAAGTGAAAGAGCTCTAGCCTTACAAAAGGAATTTACATAGATAGAACATATTAATCCCAACTCGTGACTGTGGGGTCAGCTTCATTCCTCTGAAATCCATGACTTGAGTGGCACAAACCAAATTCCCAACACAGCTTGTGTTGCTTAACATGTCTATTCTTGAGAAAGCAAAAAAAGAACTTTAATGAGCACAGTGTGCTCAGAATTAGTGTTTTGCTTTAGCCTGGAAAGTGTAACTGCTGACTTGGTTTAAAAACAAAAAAGGGCTAAAAAGTATTTTCCTGAAGAGACTTTTGGCTGCTTATAGTTTATCTGTTGCTGTAATGGAGGATGCCTGAGATGTGCGGCCTCCAGAGTGGGGAAAACATCCTTAAAACACGGATGTCACATGGGATCCTTTAGGAGATCCCTGCCTACCTTATCAGCCCATTCCCAGGCCTTACCCCTCACTTTTGCCAGATGGTCAAAGAGAACTTTGCCTTGGCCATTTACCTTAATTGTGTATATGTTCATGGTAATAAAGTAACCTTTGATTTGGAAACTCACATACATACATGGTTTCATTTCCCCAAAAAAAGGACTCAATACATCTGTTCCCTCCTGACACTGTTAGGATGGGGACACAATCTTCTTGAGCAAAAGATGCTACTCCTCTCTATGCTACTCAGTAGTGTTTAGAAACTTGCTGTATATTGAAAGAAAGAAGAAATGCCCCTTCACCAGCAATACAACCATTGCCTGGAATCTCCTAAGCTTTCTCGAGAGGTCTCTCACCTAATTTATCACTGCACCCATACCTCAGATTCCAGTGCTGGTTGTGATGATGAGCCCAAGAATAGGGCAGCACACAGTTAGATGAGGACTAACTAGTCCATTGCACTAGTCCATTGTACAGGCACTTCTAGGTTTCTGACTACAAATGGCTAAAACAAAAAGCATCTGGAAATTGCCATTTAAAACACAACCCCACACCCCTCTAGGCGAACGTCACTTTTGTTCTCTTCACTACATAAAAAAAAGGCTTTTTGCCCTTTCTCTAGTACCATAATTACCATGGAAACCAAACTGCAATTTAAAACATAAAAAATAGGGTTTATACTCACTATAAAACAAAACATAACTCAAAGTTAAATTCAACCAAAACAATCGCCTGCATTATCTGCGTACTAGAACATTTACTTGTCTGACAAAACCCTGTTTGGAAATGGTTAGATAACGGTGTATAGAGGCCTCAGGCTTAAAAAGACTGACAGGCTGATGTGTATATAAAATGCATGAAGAATTTGCACATTTTTTAAAAGCTGTATAAATGCTTATGGTAACTAAATAGCCTTTAATTTAGGAACTCAAATGCATGTTTATATCCTGAAAAAACAGGCTCAGTACATCTGTTCCATTAGTGTATGGGCCATCACGTCCCTTAGATTCATGGTTGATTATGACAAATGTTTCATCACTTGGAAAAAAATCCTCTGCATCTTCAACAGCCCAATCATTCCTATTTTCAACAACCACAAGTACTTTTTCCCCTCAAAACTAAGTAGGCAAATAAAGAGCTGTTAATGCAGAATATTCTTTCTCTGTTGGCATCTTCCTGGCTAACTTAACTTTTTTTGATTTATAAAGCTCTCAGTTGTGTCTATTGACCTCTAGCTCTGCATTTTCAAAATCTGTTGAAATATAGCACAAGCAGTTGCAGCAATATTTCAAAATATTTCAAAAAAGCCAAAGCTCTTTTCTTTGAAGTAGTTATTACTATTAATTAGAATCACAATTTAAAGTGTGTTCAGTAGCGCAGTTGAGATTTCTGCTCTCAGGAACACTGGCTCTCCTAGTTTTGGTTTAATGTTGGTGATCAATGGTGATCAAAATTCTGAGTATTTCCCACATACTTGTATTGTCTGTTACACTTAAATTCTCATGAATAATATCACAGGTCCTTTTGTGCAGTAATTCCTTAGAAAATTTGGAAAATCTTACTTTTCCTGACTTAAGAATAGTGAAAGCATAAGCACAAACCTGCCACTTCCATATATACATATACATATTAGACACACGCGCACACATGAATACTACTTCAAATGCTGTCTATTGAATTTAAAAGGTAATTTTAGGCAAGACTGAGCCAACAGTGGATGATTTTTTATTATTCAGAATGAGAATCACTTTACATTTTGTCAAAGTCTAAATGTAAATCTAACCTAAATGTTCAAAATCTTATCCTCTACTATTTTTGCTCTGAATCATTTAAACTTTGCTTGACAGAGCTGTTTTATATCAGTGCTATATATTATGTAATGCCAAAATATTTCATTTTTTATTAATTTTACTCTCTTGGTCTGTATAAAACACATTTAGTGGAGATTCTAATTTTCTTATTATTACTGCAGCACCATGATTATAATGTATTTGAAGGTAATTCAGTGAGTCACTGAATACAAGGATTTAAGATAGAAAGGCACAATATGCTTTCTATGATCCTGATTATTCTTAAGCCTCGTTATTTTTCCCTAAAAGAGGAGTTTAATGTGATAATGATTTATTCAGGACATCCGAAATTATGTTTCTTTTAAAAAACAGGCCAGCCAAGAACACCCAATTTAGCAAAGGCATTAAAACACATTTAACAAAACTCCCAACAAATGAAATTAGCAGGCCACAAAGCTTTTCAGCAGGAGTTGTAGTTCAAATTGCTTATTAAGATAACCTCCTGCAGAGCAGTTTATGTCTCATGTTGGTTTGTATATCCTTCATTGTCTTGTTTTTATTTGGTAGTAGAAATACTGTTTTGCAAAACCTGGAGCAAAGAATGACTTAAACAAGCAGCATGTACATATACATTTTTAAGTGTATTTTAAAAGCATCAGCATGTTAATCAAACATTTCTTGGGCTTTACTTATTGTCAAATTCAGTTAGCCAACAATAAGTAAAAAACCTTACAAATATACTATCCAAGTGATTTTGTAGAATTCAGACACAAAAAAAGGAAGTGGAAATCTGTACTCTTTGTAGACTTATTTACTGAGAAATAACTGTAAGATTTTGAAATTAGATAAATCTTTTCACATGGAACTAGCTGATATATAGATGCCGGAATTAATCTCTCCTTAATCTAGCTACTTCTGTTCAACCCACCACCATGGTTTCCACACAAAGGGGCCAGTTTGTAGCCATTCAAAATGAGATATATAAAGGTTCGTGGGCATCTAATTTGCTTTTTTTTTTTTTTTTTTTTTGCACATGCTCAGTGGGCTCTTCATACACATTTGATTCATTTGGAATTTATTCATACTCATTTTTTAGTGTAAATCCATCATTCCACATCTAAATATATTGAATTGGAATATTTCAATTCTAAACAATGTATATAGATATGAATTGAGGATTTTTTAGAGAGAGACTCAGTAAGAATTACAAATGACTTCTCACCACATCAAAACTCCCTTTGTTAGAAGGCAGTAGAGAGATAGGAGAATTAGTGAATTTGACTGCAAGGAGAATTTTAGGTTACAGCGGAATCCAAACTATTGGATTGTTAGAATCTGTCTACTTAAAGTTGACCTTAATAGTCTCAAATTTGAAGTCAACTCCTCTTTTTATCTACGCTGTGTTTTTGCCATCAAATCCCATAGAACTTGAACTGCATCTGGTCTTATGTCCTATCTATGCTTTTTGGGAGCCTGAAATACATGGAGATTCCCCTGTGCTGCGGTTGTTGCTCTGGTTAACTGGCTTGGAATCTGATGCCTGGCCCTGCTCAGGCATTTTTATTTGCTCAGTGAAGCTCTTGTCTTCATAGAAAGCTTAGCAGCCTCTTTCAGCAGCCACTCGGCCATCTCCCTAATTTCCCAGCTCATGCCCAACACCTCTCTCTGCCTCTGACTTGCTTCATTTGGATTATATTGTCAGAATAATGTTCCTGTTGCTTTTTGGTAGACTGTGACAAGTAGAAAACACACTGGCTTTCCTTTCTGTACAGGCTCTGGATGGCAACTGAGTGTGGTAGAGGAGACTGTCTATTACGTGACATGACACTGGGCTAGCATTCTCACAGGCTGTGAAGCCTGGTTGACTCTTCACCATGATCTGATAGATGTTACTCCTTGCTTCAGTAAATTTTATGTTATCTGTTGTTCTGTAAGTTTTCTAGTGCAGTAAGTGCCAGTGAAAGAGCAGCTACACATCCCAAAGATTTGTGAGAAAAGGAGTTGTGATGACGGGTGAGGCATCGCATCATGCCTAGAAGCAAAGGCAGAGGAAAGGTAGAGAGAGGTGCAGAAGGCAAGGAGGGAGAGGTCCTCCTCAGGACAAAGACCTATTCACTGTGCGCAGGTTGACTGCCTTTCCAAAGTGCAACTGGCCACCTGGTCTCAGGGAGCCCCATTACACCTAAAGGAAAGCAGCTACTTTGAGTAACAGAAAAAGTACATTTTGGCCAGCTGACTTAGGGCAGGCGTGGGCCAGTGGGGCTAAGGCACTTGCCCAAGACTCCACCCCTCACCTCTGCTCTGTAAGCTGAGAGAATTTTGAGATTTCTTCTTCTCTCCTTCTCTTCTTTGAGAGGAGACAGTTTGCTAGCAGCTCCCCTCGCTTCTAAAAGTAATCAAAACATCCTTTCAGAGCAGGAGCCTGCAAAACTCATGTCAATGCAAAGCGTAGCTTTATTTATTTTACAACTATTGGAGTCTGAAAGAACTGAGTTCATCCAGCCTTTCCATGGTAATCACATTCATATACAATGCCAGAAGCAAATCTCCACTCACTTTAGCTTATTAAAAACAACTTGTATTATATCTAGATGACACTCTCATATTTAAATTTCAGGGAGGAAGCACAGAAAAGTGCTCCCTTTCTGTGGTAAAAGGATAAGGGTAGGAAGGAACTACAGAATAATTAACAGTCAATGAGTTCTTTTCTTTTTTTCCAATATCCAGCAATTAGCCAAGATCCCCTTCAGGGATCACATTGTTCTGAAATTATCCCTCACATAACACAGATGAATCCAAGCTTATAAATGCCATAATTTCTCTCGGAAGTGTATACGAAGAATTGTACAGCCAGCTAACAGTATTATGTAGGGCTAGGACTGTCCATTGCTCCTGGAAGAACTGTATTTGCAAGTAAGTACCAGAGTCATTACGTTCCCCTCTCTAAATGGAGTATCACCAAGCCTATTTTGAACCAAAATTTTACTATGTGCCTCACATGCAGACAGAAAGGATCCAAGGCATCTAGGCTGAATTTGAGCTAGAGGGATCAACCCAGTTCTTCAGACATGAAGATAAGCATGAAGAGAACACTATTTTGTAGGAATCTGTGTGATAACCTTTAATAATAGGACTTGGATAATCTAGACATCCTAATTCATCTTTAGATGTGGACTCCACCGTGACATTCCATGAGCCAAACTCTTGCATTTGCCCGAGTCAAATGGAATTCTAATTCAAGGTAGGAATGCTAAAGCATTTTACATGAAACATAATATCACTGAGCTCTTTGAGCGCTAGCTGCAAATCTGCCTGTTCCAGAGCTGTGCAAAACAAAATGCAGTTTTCATCCACCTCTATATGTTTATAGTTATACATGCTTATATTTTTTAAGAAGTCATGAATATACATTGCTATTGGTAAATTATTTTCTGATGAAGGGTCTGAAATTGCCTGTATCTGAAGATACTGCAGAGTATTCCCATTTAATATTAGGGAAGGAGCTGAATAGTGCAGAACTACTGGAAGGATATGTGGACCCTTTGGTTTCTTGACTAAGGACACACTTCAGTTATGTTTTTTATTAATGTTATTATGCTTTCTGTACACGAGATCATGGAGCAAAAATAGATGTTTAATTCTATTCGTCTGCTGATCTAAACAATACTCTAACATTTCCCTTCATGGCTCAATATGATAATGTGAAAAGGTAGTACCAGACTATAAAATGTATTCCTGGCTAGCCTCTCACTTTGACTGCAGGATAATTTAAGATTGATAAACTATTTTTATTTTATTTTATTTTATTTTATTTTATTTTATTTTATTTTATTTTATTTTATTTTAGTTTAGTTTAGTTTAGTTTAGTTTAGTTTAGTTTAGTTTAGTTTAGTTTATTTATTGTGGAATACTGTTTCTCTTAGTGTTGTCATGCAGGAAGATTCAAATGCAAACAAATACTGCAGTTGTGTGCCTTCTTCAATAAAGTTCCTATAGGCAGTTTGGAAAGCTAGATAACTAGGTTAATCAGAGTTCTAAATGAAGAGAAACAGAAAAAATATTTTAAGAGTTTGACCTTCTTAGGTGCTTCCAAAAGGACTTACAGAAAGTTTCACATAAGTGGAGAGTCTGCAATATTACCTGTCTTCCATCTCTTGCATCCTTGAATGAGTTTGGTAGCTGTGCTCTGTTTCCTTATATGTATCCATGGCATCCAGTATGGGTGTTTCTGTGTTATTTTGTAGTTTAATGAGACCATTTCGTAATCTTACATTCTCATGTCCCAGTTTGCAAATGGGAGCTGTGTAACTTCCATGCTTTTGGTCGGATAAATCCATACTCTGTGAAAGGAGATAAAATTATCATTAAATGGGTATTATTTCCCAATAAGTGGATATTAATACTTTCAATAAGCAAACCAGAGCAGTGTTCTATGCTAACTATACATAATCATGCAGCCCATGTAGCAAAGCAATAGAGTTACCTTCAGAAGAGAAAAACATAAAAAGAAAAGAAAGAAAAGGGGAGAGAAGGAATAACAGCCTGTGTAGCACTTTAAAACAAATTTCTCATCAAATAGTGTATTAAAAATATTTTTGTAAATTCATCACTTGCTTTGTAAAACCTATGACATAAAAGCAACCATAACATCTTAAGCTGTAGATGTTTCAGCTGCATTGCTCTTTCCAGTAATGATGCCACCAGAAATAACCAAAATAATCAGAAATTCAGTACTATACTAAATATAAGGTATATCTAAAGGCACAACTTAATATCTACACGGAGATATTCAGGCTAGGTCTGAACAAGCTACCTGCAGGTTTAGGAGGAGTAAAACCACATTAATTCAGTACTAGTTGTGCTACAACACCCTGCGTCCAGGTTGGGGGTAGCCCTCCTGGCACCCAGCTCAGAATATTGAAGCACAGCAGCACCTGCCCCTGCAACCCAGGGGTGGAAGAGGTCCATCCATGGTGATACCTAGAGGCAAATAAGCTCTGGCAGTTGGTCAGCTGGGATATCCCATTCCTTTCTTGCTCTATCAGCCTTTCCATGAAGTTCATGTGGCTCATGCGAGTCAGCTAAGTTAGAATTCTGTCTCTCAGACAAATACTTCATTTCACAGTGTAAATACATTCCTACTAACAGTATACTGTTAGCCATAGCAAAATATCTCAAAAGGCACGTCAAATCACGGCTACAAAAGACTATAGGCTAAAAGCCTATAGGTAACAGACTAAAAAAGCCCTTTACATTTTATTAGAGTGCTTTTATACACTTAGGGGTCTACATGATTTTTTTGGAGAGCAGTACTATACGGAGATTAAGCACCTGGTTGTGGTGCATCACTAGCACAGGGTGGCGCGGGTGGTTATGCCTTCACCAAACAGGGCTCCTCTGGGCAAAGGCTGGTCCCTTTCTTGTGCTAACAGGCCTGATGCTATCTCTGCCTATAAACCCTGCCTTGCTTAGCTGGTTTTTGGGTAACAGGATAAGGAAGGGTGGTATGGAAGGGACAAAAGGTATGAGGAAACGAAATATTTTGCCAAAGAATAGTGGGATGAGGCTCAGCTATGTCTGCCACAGCATCAGGAGAGGCACAACAGAGCAAGGAGGGAGCGGAGTCCCCTCATCCTCTAACAGCCAGGCCAGGAGGAGCAGAGTTTCCTGGCATGAAACCCGAAGGGGTAACTCTGCACGATGGCACATGGCACACAACAAGTATTCTTGTCATACAACAATTCCTAGTCTCAGGGAAGGATGTTGTCGTGGAAAAGACTGAGACACACAAATAACAATAAATCGTATGTGCACATATGGATGGATGTATAGATAAAAGATCACTGGGGGACTGCCACTTGGAGAAAATGGAATAACATGACCTTTCTTTTCAGGCATTTGTCAGTTTACAATAACCAGGCTATGAATTCCCCCAAGATGTTTTTACAGCAACATTTCTGTCTTTTTCTAGTGACAGATACAATAATTATAGACGATCTATGTGTTGGGGAGGTTTTTAAGCTATTCTGTGATAGGTAGTGTTGTAATATTTAAACCTGTATAAGCTATTAT
The DNA here is from genome assembly GCA_003342815.1 of Eudromia elegans. Lineage (NCBI taxonomy): Eukaryota > Metazoa > Chordata > Aves > Tinamiformes > Tinamidae > Eudromia > Eudromia elegans. Next base: position 19,181 of record PTEX01000179.1, on the reverse strand, counting down.
TCTGCACAATTATATGGCATGTTTCTACAAATTAAACTAGCTCCTCTTTGAAGAGAAATAAATCCTAAGTTCTGAAAATAAACGGGCAAAGTATATTGGCATTTCTTACGCTAATATTTAAATGTCATAACAACAGAGGGAAAAAAAATGAAAAAAGGACATCTTTTTGTATCTGTGAGAATTATGATCGTAAAAAACAAATATTCTGTGAAATAAGTGAAATCACTGACAAGACATATGTTCCCACAATATCTTTAGTGTCTAGACAATGTTATTGAAAATTCTACCTTATTACAGTTGAGGTCAAAATCATTCCCAACTGCATAAGTCTGCAGGCTACGTGTGAATACCACTTGGTTTTGATTATGGTGCACAATTTTTGGTTGGCACACAGCATGCTTATAGCAATCTGTGGGTTTAGAGATATCCCTGGTCCTCACTCCTTTTTCTTTAAAATCTAGAAATCTCTAAATCTGCCATGATCTCAATCTATATTTTCCAGAAATATAAAAAATTACCATGTATCTTTTACACTCCTGGTTTTCCATCATCTCTTTTAGATGTGTGTTTTCACATTTAACAGCTTTGTATCTGAAGTCCAACAACTGCAAAAAGATCAAATTCTTAGTTGAATTCAAGTATTTTACAGTTCACTTGGAAAATAATGAGTATAGATATGTATAATTTTACTACTGTATTTTACTCAGAACACAAAATGAACTACCTAACTACAAAGTTTATAGCTCTGTTGATGAAAACTACAGCAAGAGGGGTAATTTTTTTTAGCAGTTAATGCAAGTCATTATCAGTAACACGGGGCAGAATGACCTAGGCTAGTTTTGCCTGCTTGCATACCTGTTGTTTTGCTAACAATTTGTCTTTTATCTCTAACTCCATTTTTAACTGTCTTTCCAGAAGACTAGCTTTCTCCATGATAGTTGCTATAGTGATCTCCTTCTGATGAAGCTCTTCTGTCAGGTCAGAGATTTCTGTCCTCATTCTTTCCTGCTCAGAGCAATGGGACTGCTCCTCTTGATAAAGATGGTCTCTTATCTGCAGCAAATATGTTTCAAAAGAGAAAATGTTGTGCTGTAAATACGACTGCATCACTTGTCATCAACTAGAGACTTTTTTTGCTGTCTGCTTCCAGAACACCAACTTTTTAACTAAATCAGATATTTTTGAGATTTTATAATAAAATGTCTTGATGAGTCAGAGCACATAGCTTTATTTATTTTGAAGTCTTCTCGCAACCACCAGTAGCTTTTTCTTTTCCCTCTTTAATATTAAAAGTGAACAAAATAACAGTTATTTGAATTAACTCTTAAAATAATATAAATAATGTTAATTTTAATGATTGGAATTTCTGACAAAGAATACCTACACAAATGTCCACTAAATGTATCTAAGTATAATTTAAATACTCCTAAATTAATTCAGGCTATATTAAAAATATTTTAAACTAAATTAACTTAGAGAGTCTTTAATGAGAAACTCCATAAGAAAGAAAAAAAGAGTTTAACATGGTAAAACATTTTGGGAGAATTTTGGCTGCCATTATATGTAAAAATAAAATCAGGTTATCATCTGCACTATATTCTACCCAAATAATTCTCCAAAGAATCAACAGTGATTATTGTTTTCATAATCTTTATACTAATAACAAACATTTTAATATGACAGATTGTCATCTTACATAAAAAGCATAACTACAAAACCCAGCCTAGCTTCTTTTGAACCTATTTTAATTTCTCACAGTACTGCATGCAACAGTAACAGATGGCATTTCATTTTTATTTATGCAAACTAAACAAAAATCCTAGATTTGTAAACAAATAGATGTAGATGTAAAAATATGAGAGCTACTTCATGAGTGCCATGCCAGAACTGCAGCAGCATCCAAGTCAGCTGTATCCAAATACAGATGTTCCTACTTACATCACTACTCAGCAGCTAAGAAGAGCTCTTGTCATCCCCTAAATCAAAAGCATTTCGACCTAGATTTGCCATAGTGGGTTGTATAAGAAAACGTGCTGGCATATCTTATAATGTGAGACCACCTACTTAACTCCTAGAGCCTGTTTATTATCCACAGCTGTGGAGGGCTGATTACTAGTAAGGTATTACTTGAATCACACAGAATCAGACTACTGACTGTGCAGCTACTCAGTTACTTCCAGGAATGCAACTTCTATGTAAAGTCTTACTCTCCTTCTATGACTACAACATATCCATATACCCAAGGTCAGTATTCTGTTCTCTACTCTTACAATTCCGCATTGGAGTTAAGATCTGAAAATACTTAAGAATACAAAATACCTTGTTTTGCTCTTCTCGTTGGCTTTCTTGACTTTCTGCAAATGCTAAAACCTCATCATTTTTACTTTCTAGGTGCTCAGTAGGTTGTACACAAGATGATTGATGCCTTTAAGTAAAAAAAAAAAAACCAATCCATGAAATATGCAGGAAGTTCAACCGACAGTATCTCATCATCATTGCAAACTGGGAAAGACCTGCTCTCTGATTAAAAAGCAAAAGATTTGGCTAAGCCAAGTTGGATTTGGGGAGATTTCTAGAGAGTAAGGATAATACAAGTGTGTTCAGAATTAATTCTGAAATCTTTTGTAAATTAATATTTCATATAATCTCAAACAGCTGTGGTAGAATATTCACCTATTAGATAAACCATAAAAAGACCAAGATTTTACTCAAAAGAGGTTAGAGAGAATCTTAATCACTACTTCTAAAACATTTTAATACCAAGAAAAGGAAAGACACTCTTAAGCTTATAAATAGAAATAAATGAAATAAATTTATTTGTAAATATTTAAGTACCAAAAAAAACTTTTAACAGATTTAGCACCTACAGCCTGCAATCTTGTCATATATAATTGCTAATGAAAATGTTAATTCAAAAGTTGTTTTGAATCTGACATTTGAATCTAGGGTATCTTTTTAAACAGAAGCTATTTAAATCAAATAGAAAAAAAGGAAGTTATTACCTCAAAACTTAGTAATTTAATGTACTTAGTAATTTAACTATTATCTTTAAGCTACATACTTTATTTGAATTTCCTGCATATCTTTACGTTGTCTGATCTTCAATAATTCTGTATGTAGCTGTTGACATTCCAGCTGTATCCCTCTCCAGAGAGCATCCCGTGACTGCAGCTCATTTTTCATCTCTGAAAAGCCTGCCTCCATGTTCTAAATAATAAATATACAAATACATAGGTAAATGAAATGACATTGCAGTTGCTCAAAGAGCTGCATTCTGACACCTTTTTTTCCAACCAGCATCTAATTTTTCATATTTGTATAAAACATGTATGAAAGAAAAAGTTAAAAAATAGCTTCTCTTTTGAGTTATAGTTTTGAAGAAAAACGGCTTTGAAAAAGTTTTCTTATGTTAGCTCCTTCCTCCAGAAATGTCATTAAAAATGCAATATTGAACATTCTTTAACTTTTACAGTGTTCCAATGCATCAGGCTGCCAAATTTTCATAAGGAAATCTCCTATAGAAGTTCTTTATCACAATAAATGCCTGGCAAATACATAGTTTGCCTGTTTCTAAAGGCTCTAGACCCCACTAGTGTGCTTCACATGCAACACTTAATGTCGTAAGTAACATGCAATTTTTGTATTTTCTTAATAGCATTTTCATCTCTATAAATTTGAAAACTGGGAAGGGCAGGATTAGGTGTAGATCTTTGGTAAATGTTGCCTGGCACCTTGGGGTTGATGTGTGTAGACTGATGCATTTAGATAATGTATATGCTAAGTCACCTCCAAAACTAGGCCTATGTGCATGGACATAACTGCTTATTTAAATGGACATCATTTAAATGATGTCCCCACAAACAATCCCCAAGAGATTTTTCTATCCACTCTATTTTACCTCTTATTTCTGAATGAGAATGTGATGATAAAGATACATGTTATATCTGAAATCATAAAGCCTGAATTCCTGTAGTAATGAATAAAAAGATCCTACATAGGTCGTAAAGATATAACTTAAAAATATAATCCACAAATAACAGAAGTAGGAACGATAGTCAAATAAACACAAGAATAATAACCAGAGAAAGTTGATTTCCTGTTATCCAACACCCCCAAACATAATCCAAAATACTATTCCAGGCAAAAGGTTTCCCGAGGACGTCAATTCTTTGCCTTTAGAACACTACACTAAAAACACTAGTATTATTCAAAGGGTCTTCATTTTATTTCAGTAGCATTCCCAAGTTTAAAAGCAAAAATAAAGCTTTTAAACTTTCAAAAGACATCTCTCAAAAATAAAAAATAAAAAAGGAAAAGGAATCCTGAAAGGACACTGCAAGCAAGGAACTTCAAAGGTTCCTTTTCCTTAGAGGTCTTAGAGCCTCATATTAGAATGACCTTCATTCCAAGGGGCCTGTGGTTTCCCCTTGGCTGAAGGAGCTGCTGCAGAGAGATATGAAGCACTTTGGGGTTTTTGGTAGGAACTGCACATGATTCATTTATCATCTCTGTTGTTAAATTAGGCTGAGAGAGTGCTTTAAACTCTGAAATACATACCTGGACATATCCAAGTGCAATAAAGCTTAATAAATTCCTTAAGTGTCTGCAAGAATTGGTCTGTGTTCATCATAATGTCATCTACATTTAGGAAATACCCATTATAATACTCATATAATTTAGGGGTGATACTCCCCTAATTTGATTGTGGATAAGGGAAAGGCTGCACAACTGTGTGGTAGAAGCCAGATCACCTGTGGCAGACTATGGGCACTGCACTTATTTGCATAAAATGAATTTTCTTCTATAATTTATAATAATAATAGGAACAACAGCAGCCACAGCAATAATAATTAAAACATAACTTCAGGTCAGTAGTTTCATAACATATTGCTTTAGAGAAACATGCTATGTATTATTTTAGGAAATTTCCATTATACTTAGTTTAAATACCAAGATGAAAATTAGTTGAACCAGAAGACTTTAGGTTTTTTTAGAAAACTTAAAATTATTTTTTTTCCCCCAGATACTCTTTTATTTCAAGTTGAAAAAATGCACTGATTCTTGTCTTTTCTCCTACAAACTTTTGCTTCAACTAGCGCATCAGGCTGGGTACCAAAAAAGTCTCAAAAAATTTCCTGATTAGCTCCTGTCCTAACACAACTTAAAACTGTTTAACTTTTTGGAGCATATGATTGAATTTCTATATAAATTACCCTCCAGTAGCCAACTTGTGCAGACCTTCAAGCCTTAAGTTTGATATTCTCAGGCTGTCTCTCCTGTCCCTGTAGAGGTGCCTCCAGTTATGTTTGTCAGACAGGTTAGAGAAACAGTTTGCAGTCTCTGTACCTTCTAGAATTAGTAATTTCTATCAGCCAACCAACTGGCTCTCTATATATTACATTTTACTATTTATTTCTTGCCAATTAATGGTGAAATAAGTGGTCATAGGCACAGAAGCCACCTGGGGCATAACAATGGCCTCCCATCTACTGCTCCTTCCCTCTCCCACACCAGGCCTAAGGACCCTGTCCAGCCCATGCTCCTTCACTCCAATTTGCCTCCTCCTCCACAATCAGTATTTTCACCAATTCCTTATCGACTTTACCTTCTCTTTACTTACAACTTCTTCAATGATTCCAAGAACTCCTGTTTTCCATTTATACATCTCCAAAAAAATCTTCTTGCTTGAAAGTTTTCTGGAAGTTAGCTGTCTCTCAATGCCACCTACCTTCCATGTGTTCTCCAGCATTTACCCCCTGCATCCCCTACAAATACCAGGTTTTGTTCTGCTCCACATTCTAATCCCTTTTTCTAATCAAAGTGATTCTAACCACGTTTTATGGCAGCCTTTAATAGATCCCAGAAGAGAATTTTCCTGTTGTACACCCAAAAGGCAGAAATGTATACCGCTAACTTACCTATAGGTAGATGGTACAGTAACCTAATGTGCAAATAAAATATCACATGCACAAAACTTTGCTGTTCTAACTACATGAAATTAACCTCTACCTGATGTATCTTAAATGCTATTAAGTATTTCACAAATAAAGGGACAACTCTACAAGCAATATACTTAATAAAATAGACCATCTATCTTGAGAGAGAGAAGTCACTGTAGGCTACTGAATACATCACTGAGTGTTAAAGTGCTCAAATAAATAAGCAAACATAACTTGTGAGTTACAAAAGAGGAGCTGTCCTGATCTGCCTTGGACAAAGCTAACAAAAAAGGGCTTTAAAATCCTGTATTATATTAATATTGTCTAAATTCATCAATCACCAAAACAGCTATCTTCACACATCACTTAAGGTGAAAAAAAAAAAGATAAATGTCTGATGGGTTTTCACATGGTTGGCAACTTAAAAATACATTGCATTGCAAACTCTACTTACAGTAATAAAAGTATACTGCATGTTTTGCTGTATATATGTGCATGTGTGATTAGCGACTATATGGCATGTTGTACAACTATGTGTAAACCAGATAAACAGAGTTCATAAGAGTCATGTGTACACAACAAATCAAATGAATGACACTGAGTTTCTGTGAATGGTACAGTATTAAGAAAGGTATAATTTATAAGCCTGGATGAACAGACAAGAATAAAAGATACTACTGCATATCCAACTGATTTTAGTTTCCTCTTATGTGCTACCGAAAAAAAAAGGACCATTTGCAGCTCATTCTGTGTTCGGGCAAAGAATGTGCCCATGTCTCTTGCCTAAGCCTCTGTGCAACTTTCTAAAATGTACTCCTAGGAAATTAATGCTTCAACATTAATTCTACCATAAACAAAGAAAAGAAAAAAATTGCATTACCTGGCATTGCTTCTGGTACATTTTTAGATCCTCCTGGAGTTTTAGGTTTTCCTCTTCAAGCTTATTTCTGTTTATTGCTATTTCATTCACAGTTGCCTTTAGCTTTTCAATAATTAACTCATCCTTTTCACTTTTGGGCTGGATGGAGGTGATTACATCTTCTTGGTTTTGCTTCTTACTGCCTATTTGGAATTGATAATTCTGGGTCTGTTTCTAAAAAAGAAGAAAATCTTCTCAATGAAATCAACCAATTTTATGTGAATTTTAGTACTAACCCATTGCTACTAAACTCATAAAAGTATTTCCATGCTCTTTACCACCATTTGCTCAGAAAATATGGCAGAATTGGAATAGTGTGCATGCTATTTCTCCACCAGGTATTCCCTTTTTTGTCCTGAAGTTCCTTGCCTTTATTGACAAAAATACTTTAGAAACTTTCAAGTGTGCAGAATTTTTCAAGTTTTTTTCTCCTCTGCTGTATACTTCCCTAGTCCTAATGCAACCTCAAACGTCAAAAAAGGTGATTATGAAGACTTACTCATAGCAGTTAACTATATATCTAAAAAAATGAGATAAAGTTTTCTCTTTGATATGTTGACCTCAGTAAAAGTTGTGCATGTATGCCTCAGGATGGATATTAACCTTTGACTAGAAAGCTATTATTACAAAGTTCATGTATAAACAACCCAGTTATTTACTACAGTAATTGTACTTTGATATCATTATCCATAATCTTGGGAAAGGATTATTTCCACATTCATCATCTTTGGAAGCAAAGTCATGCACTCCCTTCAGTTTCTTGTACTGATTAAAACATCTGAGAATCAAAACTACTGGAAATTGGTATTGGTGGTATTTGTCAAATTACAGGCATTGTGAAGAAACACAATTACTATGGTAACTGCTTTTGCTGTTTAAAAAATAATCCATATGGATTCATCTACTGGGAGATTAAAAAATAGCAATCATCTTCCAGAAGACTGAGAATTAGCTGAAAAGAGGCAACAAAATATATTCTGCAAACCATAATCATGTCTAGAGTTCAAGTTGAGCAAGCAAATTTATATCAAAAATCAACAGGGAACCATATTTTATTGATGGGGACTGCAAAAAGGCTTTAGACTGCTTCTAATATCATTACATTCTCTGCAGTTCTGTAGGCTGAACACCTAAGCAGAACTGACCACTGGCTGCATATTAAAAAGAAAACCAAGAAAAACCTGCAGATAAGTTTAGTTAATATAGATAACAAATTAAGTTTCCTCTAACATCTAAGGGCTCCCCCGCATCCTCTAGCATTTCTGGGCTCTCCAGTACAAGAGGGATGTGGAGCTGCTAGAGAGAGTCTAGTGCAGGGCTACAAAGATGATTAGGGGCCTAGAACATCTCCCTATGAGCAAAGGCTGAGAGAGCTGGGCCTCTCCAGCCTGCAGAAGACTGAGAGGGGACCTCATCAGTGTGTATAAGTACCTCAAGGGAGGGAATGAGGAGGATAGGGCTGGCCTCTTCTCAGTGGTGGCCAACGACAGAACTAGAGGAAATGGCCAAAAATTGAAGCACTAAAAGTTCCACAGGAACTTGAGGAAGAATTTCTTAACAGTGAGGGTGACAGAGCACTGGAACAGGCTGCCCAGAGAGGTGGTGGAGTCTCCTTCTCTGGAGATCTTCAAAACCCGCCTGGACATCACCCTGTGCCACGTGCTCTAGGAGACCCTGCGTGTGCAGGGGGGTTGGACTAGATGACCTCTGGAGGTCCCTTCCAACCTTAAGTATTCTATGATTCTATGATCTAAGGTATAGAGTTGAGCATATCATAATGGCAAAAGTAGGCTTTGAAAAACACAGTCCCTGACTGCAGATGGAAATCAAAGAGGAATGGGAATCTAGGCAAAGATGAGCTCAGTTTATATGTCTGAAAGATTTAGGACATGATGATCCATCAGACTTGTATATAATTGCTGTATTTAAGCTTACCTGCTTTCTTATATAAATCTGAAATCTACTGACGGTAGTGATGTGAATCCAGAGGGACAAGTGCAGGGTCCTGCACTTGGGAAAGAATAACCCCAGGCACCAGAACAGAGTAGGGGCTGACCTGCTGGAAAGCAGCCCTGCAGAGAGGGATCTGGGAGTCCTGGCTGACAAGTTAACCATGAGTCAGCAATGTGACTTCGTGGTCAAGAAGGCCAATGAGATTCCAGCTGCATTAGGAGGAGCATTGCCAGAAGGTTGAAGGAGGGGATCCTGCCCCTCTACTCAGCACTGGTGAGGCCGCACCTGGAGTATTGGGTGCAGTTCTGGGCTCCCCAGTACAAGAGGGATGTGGAGCTTCTAGAGAGGGTCCAGTGTAGAGTGACAAAGATGATGAAGGGACTGGAGCATTTACCGTATGAGGAAAGACTGAGCGAGCTGGGCCTGTTTACCCTGGAGAAGAGATGACTGAGAGGGGATCTGATCAATATGTATAAGTACCTGAAAGTAGAATGTAGGAAGGAGGGGGCCAAACTCTTCTCGGTGGTTGCCAGTGACAGGACAAGGGTACAAGTGGGTACAAGTTGAAACCCAGAAGTTCCATGTCCATGTGAGGAGGAACTTCTTTGCTGTGAGGGTGATGGAGCCCTAGAAGAGGCTGCCCAGAGAGGTTGTGGAGTCTCCTTCTCTAGAGATCTTCCAAACCTGCCTGGACACCACCCTGTGTCCCGTGCTCTGGGTGTCCCTGCTGGAGCAGGGGGTTGGACTAGAAGATCTCTAGAGGTTCCTTCCAACCTCAACCATGTTGCGATTCTGTGATTCTACGTGAATTTGGAGCAGTATATAGAAATTTATTTTTCATTATAGATTACATTAATGTGTACTTATGATCCTCAAAGTGAGGTGTACCTTAGATTTGAGGAAACCTTTTATTTGAGCCTCTTAGCATGTACTGCTTATTTTATAAGAGTTTTTATAACATATAATCACAGTTAATTGTACTGAAGACAATACAATATTCTGACAAATATCTTCATAATGCTCTCAAAAAAAGCAAAAAGGAGTGTGCATTCCCTTTTTATTATCTTTTTCAGAACTATTATAATTTTCATTGTGATATTCATTCACAATATATGAGAGAAAAATAAGATTCAAATAACTCTATGTATCAATAGATCTTTCAGTGCAAGTCTACCTTACTTAAAAGGAATGTATCCACATTAATTCTTCAGGTTCACTGTAAGACTCATGCTGTTTAGATTTTTTTATCTTAAGGTAAAATAATTTTCACTGAGTTAGCAGGTTTTAAATTATAGTTTTCTCTCAAAAGCAGGAAGACACAATTTGTACCTGAAATAAATTACATTTCTCTGACAGTAATTTTTGTTGAGCATCTAAATAAACTAGATGATTTTGGTAGATTGTCCCCTTCTTATCCCATTCTCTTGATTTTGCTTCAAATTCCTGAAAGAGAGCAAAGCAAAGTTATATATGATTACTTTGTTCTTTAATCTAAATAATTTTTTAATTTTTGTAGTTCTAAGAAAAATATTGTTCCATAATTAATACATCAGCTTTCTGTAATCTCGCAAAGAAGATAAAAAGAACAAATATGTAAAATAGCCATTTTCCCCTTCCACACACATATAATAAAATATATAGTTTAAGGGATTGTTAATCTAAAGCAATTGGATATTAAAAATAATTAATGAATCAAGATAACAATATTTAATAAGATTTTCACTGTTAAAATCATATGGGACCTTATTCACTACAACAGTATCCCAATTTTAGTGGAAGGTAGTTCCCATGATTTTAAGGGAGTTATACCACTGTAATCAGTGGGTAATCCATCCCTTAATGACCAAGCAATCTGACTATTTTTCTTCCCTTTTTTCTTGAGCAAATGGGACAAGAGGTGCAGCAGAAAAATATTTACTTCTTTCTCTCTTTTCTATTCCTGCTTCTGAATTTTTTTTTACCTGAGTTCACCAAGGTTACGCAAAACTGGATAAGTTCTATTATAATCATATTTCTCTAATATAGTTTCCACATTTGCATTTATATTTATATTTCTATTGATATTGTTTTTGATGTTGCTTTTAAATCATATTGGGTCATATATGTTCACAGATAGTATCCTACAAAAAAAGTAGGAGAACTCCATAGTTACTAGAGTTATTGCTTTTTTAGACTGAGTGAAAAAAATAACAAAATAACAGTATATGCTTTTACAAAGTGATTTTTTTTTTAAGATCCTCTAAGATCTTAATGGAAATAACATTGGTCTCCCAAAGGTAGATGATTCTGTAGAGCTCTTCAAAATATTGTGCTCCTTGAATTAGAAAAAACAAGGGTTTATTTGCTGAAAGTAAATCAACTGCTTTCTAAAATGGTTTAACACAGATCTTTCCATAAAGCTTTTTAAACATTTGCTTTGGCATTTTAAGCCAATAAAAATCTTCCTGTTTTACAAAATGTAATTAAAAAGAAAAGGAGATTCAGGCTACTAAATGAGTACTGCAGGTTTAAGTCCTTACTGAAGCACTGTTGAGCTTGGATTTTCAACACAGTAATTATTTCCTGAATACTAGAATTGCTGAACATATTCCAAGCACTCATTTTTCATGCTGCATAATTAATCAAATGACAGCATTGTGTTACATTGTTTTCACTTTTAATCTTGAATAAGGTCACTCTCAAATCAGCCAATTCAACAGCATCGCAGTTGTGATATATTTAGTCAATGACAGATGTACAACCCATTTATTATTCTTGTAGTGGCAGATGTTGACAGTTATGCTGAGGTCCCAAGTTTAGTACATTTTTTGGTAAGTACTCCTGTGTCTGGAGGGACAGGAATTATGACTCAGTCTTGTCCCTAGCACCCTATATCTACTAGTTCTCCACTCATTAGGCTGGATCCTGTGGATTTTATTTTCAAGTGCCTTATCTTTCCTCACACATTACCTAGGGAACCAAGGCATTGAGGTCAAGGCTGTGGGTTGCCTCAGGTACACAGGTGCTGACAGATATGTGCTATAACTATCAGCTTTTCAGGCCTTAATCCTTTCTCTATCTTATCTATCTGTGCATGATAGAAGTTGTCCTGAAGTCTGTAAAACTTGAAATAATGTAGTATATACCCTGTCGCACCTACAATACCCTGCGTATGTAAAAATTCTCATGTCATAATAGCTGATACTATCCAGTACACATATATTAAACTGGGAAGAAGTAATTTATACTGCATTTAATATGCACTGTATTTAATATACACATATATAAATAAATATATATACAAGTATACTTAAGTGTATACTAAACACATATATATACTTATTTATATCTATGAAGTGACTTAGATACTTCACAGTATCATAAAAATAATAAAAACACTTGGCTTAAGACCAGGACTGGAATGTTTAATGATGTGCTTATTCTGGTAATGTACAGTATTTTTGCAGAATAATGAGAAACTTAAAGTTTATGAATGTGTAAAACAATTTAATTTTAAACATATTAAAATCAACATATAACAACAATATTGTCTTACCTCTAGTTTCTTGGTCACATTGCTCAGTTCGAATGGCATCTCTAGGCCTTCTACAGATTTTTCTCCATTTTGAACCTTTTTTTGTTTTAACTGGTGTAACTGCAGCTTTTCATAACTGTGCATCAACTTCAAGAACTAAAATTGAAAGCAGACATAAACATGCAGAAGCCACCACGGATGACCACACGGCCAAGCATAACTCTAAACTAGACTTGGCAACTGTAGCTTAAAGCTCAGATTGCTCAAGCAACACAACAAAGCACCAATTCCAAAAGTAAACTTAGAGATCAACAAGACCAATCTCTTAACATAAATGCTACCTAGCTGCTCATTTAAACACAGGCTTATTTGAGAATTATTTTATTTTGCTATTTTTTTTATGGCACTTCTGGTTTTTACCCAAACAGTTGCTTCCTCTTCCATGTTTACAAGAACTGTTCTACACTTGTTTACTGCCATCTTGTGTTGACATTTTTAAAAAGTTCTTCAGGAGTCAGAAAGAAGGGTTATCCTCACAGTATTTTAAAGGACGGTACCAATGGAAGGAAGCAGATCTGGAGAAAAGTGGCCAGGCTGAGGGAGTTAGTTAAGGGACACTGAAGGGGAGGGGGGACGCTTGCAGGTTGGGTATAGCAGAAACACACATGGGCAGGTAGATTTTGAATAAAAAAGAAGAGAAACTCTTCATAGCCAGAGATGACCCTGGAAAGGTAATGGCAAATATATTGCCAAAGAAAACTCAGGAAACTTTTCCTAAGGAAAGCTAACCGAGAGACTTTGGGAAAAATGTTGACTAGAAATGAAGTTTAGAACTATAAATAAAGACCATGTCTCCTCTTGTTCAGTTCCTTTAAAGCTAGGGGTATTATATTATATCCTCTGTAATAACTAGGGCTGCAACCTAAGAAAAAAATATAAGACTCTGACAGGAAATTGCTTGTCTAACCAAAAGAAAAACAAACCTATAAAAGCTCTATTTTTGTTAACTGCTCAAGCTAACCACTCTCTGGTAAAGAAAGTACTTCTGTGCTAAAAAAAATGCCTTCCCCCCCACCCGCTCTGCCACAGATTCCTGTTGAAACCATATGGAACAAATAACTGTGGTTTTCCTTATTTTATGTTCCGTTTGCGCAGCTGACAATTCAAGACTTTAAACAGGAGGACAGAAATAAAAAGGAGTGGGTGATGTATGACAGGTATGTATATACATTCTTAAGAGATAGCAATCCAAATGTTTGGGACATTTGAGATAAAGGCAAAATGTAAAAGACTCTCCCAGAAAGTTCTGGTGGTTTGAGCAGTCACCAAAAATGAAAATCTTGGCCAGGAGGATTCCCAGGAAGAAATTATGCCAGGTATATGGGTTAGGCAGTGTCATATTTAAAAAACAATATGAAGAGCAAAGAAATAGTGTTTCCTCATGGCAAAGACTTGCAGGGGAAAGTAACAACTCAAAATCAAAAATTTTATGAAAAATGACCTGGAGTTTCAATTTCAGAAACAATAGTGGAATTCTTGGCATTGAACATGTTAAATGTGAAAATAGTGATTTTCAAAATGAGATAAGAGGACCTAAGGTGTAAAGAAGTATCTCAGGGAATGTGAGGAAAGATGACAAAAAAAAAAAAAAAAGATTTGCTGTAGTACTAGGCACTTTGCAATTTATACCTAGAATTTATATATAAAATATAATACCCTTTTTAATTGTCTGATGTTTAACTTCTTGGTAATCATGCTATGATGTAAATACCTTTTTTTTTCTGTAATTTATTGTGTAAACTATAAAACAGTCTTTTTTTCTATCTCCTTTCTCACATGATTAAAACTATTAATTACAGGACAGCTAAAACATTCTCAGTTACACACAAGTTGTTTGCCAAGCGGCATTCCATAATTAATTGCAAACATATATTAAAAAAGCAAACAAACTTGAAGGATAGATTATACATTTGTGAGTAACCTGTGAGTAACAAATGTTATCAGCTCTGAAAGAAACTCATGATTTCCAATGAAAGCCAATTCTACTACAAGTGTGACTGGACACTTGACTTGGAAAATCTTATAAGACAAAATCTCTAGTAGCAGAAGTCAGTAAAGAAAACAGTAGAAGGATAAAAAAAAAAGAGATATACCATTGTCTATGTTAATGTGTTAAAATCTAGGTAACAGGCAAAAGTTCACTAAGAATTTAGGATCGTGATTGGAGTGGAAAATAAAGACCAAAAAAATACAAGCATAGAGTAAACACTTTATGGAGAGCCAAAACAAATTTACCACATAAATGTTTGAGGTTACTCCACTTGTAAAAATCTATTCTCTTGCATAAATTTACCAAGTCATCTTAATGATCCCTATGAACTAGACAAGCTAAAATCCGAACAGTGTAAGGCAATCAAAGACCTGAAAAGAACAGTTTGTCTCAAAACTGTGTGTCTGTGTGCCAGACACAACAGTACAGAAACACTAGCCAGGTTGGAAGTTGTCATCATCAGCATTTGTGTGACATAATTTACTTTTCGCAAATTCATAACAGTGAATTTCCTGTACCTGGAAGATCTTTAAACTGCCCACAGAAAATAATGAAACCAACTTTTTTCTTACTTGAGATTTCAATGCTTGAAGCTGGACCTCATAATTCTGAACCATTTCTGATTTAGCTCTCTGTAAGTTTTCCAGCTTCTCTTGAAGTAGTCCCACCTACAGTTAAAATAAGCATTTAATTTTATTTTCAAAGCAGTCATTTGAAACTTTGAAAGTAGATTGTTGCATAAAAGATGAATGTGAAAATAAAAAAGCCTATTTGTTTAATATAAAAATCTGGATACCACAGATCTATATTGTATTGACATCAAGTTCTGGATTTTAGAGTAAAAAATCCTTTTGTTTGCTTATGTTATGATTTAATGCTAACATTGTTTGTCATGAAAGACCTTCAGGTGAAGGCAGTTCTGGCCAAACTTTATGACTAAATCACTGGCCACCAGTGTGATAATTTTACTTGAATGTCTTATGTTATCACGTATATGACTTTCTGTAACTTACACACCCGTGATTGGGAGATATTGTACACTCATTTCAGTTCATTCATTTGAGATATCTTGGGTTATCTGATATTTACCCACAGATTTGAGAAATGAGGCAAAGAACATACAGAAAACCTATACTTTTCTGTAGAGGTAACAGGACACCAGGTGGAATATGCTAAAATATTTCAGACAATGCCTATGTATAGGTAAATAGCTTAAGGCTTTAGAGGCAGGCTGGCTGGCTGAATTATTTGCTTAGCTCCTCTGGCTGTAATGACTATTTGCACTGAAATCTATACTGTTTGTTAGGGTGAATTACACCATTTTTCAAAATCCCACTGACTAGTATGGTGAATAGACACCTATTCACACACAGATATTTACATGTAAGCACCTGACTTTAGACATACTGAGCTAGCGTTGAAAGCCATGCTAAGATTCACGGATGCCTCTGAGTAATTCTAAGCAGCAATACAATACAAATTGCATTCTAAGAGTAAAATTAACATATGAAGCCACATATGTAGCATTTAGAATGGTAAAAAATGGGGATGAACAGGAATTACAAAGGCAAAATTCGGTCTGACTTCTGGAACAGTGTATTTTCATTTTCTGGTGATGCTGAAGTGTTGGCATTTAAAAATATCAATCCATCTTTTTATAACTAAACTGAGAATATTTGACTTAGACAATAGGGAAATAAAATAGATATGAGACTTTCAATGACATTTTTACTATCTTTTTTTTTTTTTTCCCACAACAGAAGCACATTTTAAAACAAAACATTAAAGATGATTACTGACCTTTAAAAATGTGTTTGGTATTTTGACGTGACAGAATGAACAGTGCTACTTATAGAGCATATTATTATCCAACTCCCAGAATAAACACTTTCTTCACAGAACAGAATATTTTTAAGTACCTCTTGACCTTTTTGAGCCAATTTACTATGGGCATTTGCTAGTTCTTGATCCCGGATATCCATCTTTGCCTCCAAAGCTCGCATCTTCCTTTCCCATTCCATTTTCTTGCTGTTTACCATGATATCAATTTGATGCATTAACTCCTGAAGTTCAGCTTCACATGGAGAAGCTCTAATAATATACAAAAATATTTTTTATGTATATCTTTTTTAAAAATATGTTTTTAGTATCTTATGCGGAAGAACATAGTTGTTATTTTAGATTACTAAGATTTGTTTTTCAGTTATGATGGAAACACATCAACATCAGAAAAAAGAGATATGAAGAAGCTAAATGATGCCTTCGAGGGTAGCTGGAATCCTACTTATTTTCTCTTAAGCTTGCCTGAAGTTAAAATCAGAACTTTTGGGATATTCTGGATGATTTTACCTCATTAAAATGCTGTTGCTAAGTAGCAAAATGAATATAAATAAAGTTGAAAGAATGTCATAGAGGGAGCAAAGACTTCCATGCCTATAGCTCAGTGGACAAGGGTAAGAGAAGCTGAACACCAAGTTATGGTGTTCAACACAGGACTTCCTACTACGAGTACAGTAATCATAGAAGCAAGTTATTAAAAAGCCAGCTTGAAAGCCAACAATATTCTTAATTGCTAGTTCAAATTTTACAGTTTGGTTTCACATTTCCTTTGGCAAATGGGTTTAAGTCACAAAACAATTTCTATAACATTAGTCTAGTAGAAAGCATAGAAATGAGTGCATCTGGAAACAGAACTCACCCTTGCGGGACACTGTGTTGCACTTAAATACAGGTTGTGCATTATGTGCACATAAGCAGGACGTTTTTATCCACACTTCCAAGACAAGTTTGGAACACTTCCCTTGCAGTATGACTAAGTTGTCAATGATAGAACATGCTTGTATCTCATAAATTGTATCTCATAAATATCAAAATAATGTATGTATCACAGAATAGCTGAGGTTAGAAAGGACCTCTGGATACCATCCAAACCCCTGCTGAAAGCATGCTCAGCTACAGGCTGCTTAGGACATTGTCCAAACATGTCTTGAACCTGTTTCCAAATTGGTTTCCTAAAGTGGAGACTCCACAACCTCTCTGGGTAACCTTCTTTTCAGTGCTTGACAATCCTCATTTAAAAACTTTATTCTTGGGTTAAATGGAGTTTCTGATATTTCAGTTTATGCTCTTTGCTTCTTCTCCCATCACTAGGAAACACCAAGAAGAGTCTGGTTCCATCTTCTTTACAAATCTCATCAGTTTCCTCCTGTATGCTTCCTTCTCATGTTTTGAGCTTCTTGTTCATCCACGCAGGCCTCCTGCCACCTTTGCATATCTTCCTGCAACTTAAGATGCACTTTTGGCTTTGGAAGAGGTAATCCTTGAAAATCAACCTGGACTCTTTTTATCTCCAACAGTCTCCCATGGGATTCTTCCAAGTAGATCTCTGAAGAAGACAAAGTCTGCTTTCCTGAAGTCTAGGATTACGATCCTGCTTTCTTTTTTTTCCTCACTCTCAGAATCCTGAACTCCACCATCTCATGACAACTGCAGCCAAGGTCTACTCCAGTCTTCACATCCTCAACCTCTTCCTCTCTGTTCGTAAATATGAGATCCAACAGTTCACCTCCCCTCATTGACTCCTCTACCACCTGTGCCAGCAAGTTGCCAGGGAGTTCCATAAATCTGGATTGTTTGTGTCCTCCAGCACAAACGGGTATAGTTAAAGTCTCTAATAATGGCCAGGGCCTGTGAACATGAGGCTCACCACGATGCTGCCCATATTGGCCTGTCCTCTAATCCTAACTGATAAACACTTTACTTGCTCATTTTGTGTCCCTAGGCAGAACATCATGCAGTCCTGCTGCTCTCTCTCACAAAATATAAGTCCACCTCCCCAGCTGTTCCTTCCTACAGATCCTGTACCCACTCGTTGCAGCATTCTTATTTATTCCCCATGCTGTTTGCACTACTGTGCAGCGCTTCAGAGACACTTCCAGCTGTGCTGATTTTGTCTGGCATCTTTGTTTATGAGAACACACATGAGGCGAGCTGGTTATTTTCTCTCTCCCTTGTCATTCCTAATTTAAAGTTCTCCCCATGAAGTTGGTCAACCTGTTGGCAAAGGTGCTTTTGCCCTGCTTAGTCAGGTGAATCTCATTTCTTCCAAGCAAACTTCAGTCCTTGGAGAGGGTCCCATGGACATAAAAACTAGAACTCTGTTGCCAAGGGTTAATTAGCTAAACCAGCTGTGCAACCCACAGGATCCTCCATTCATCCTCACCAGAAGGATAGAGGCGAAAGTGACCCAGTCCCTCATGCCCTTGATGACTGATGCCAAAGCCATGTTGTTACACTTGATACTTCCCAGATTACTTCTGGCATCACTGGTGCCTCCGTGGAATTGCAGCAGGAGTAACAATGCGAGGGCCAGTCCTTGATCTGAGCCCCAGGAAGGCAGCCAACCTCCCTAGACAAAAAGTCAGGTCTGTAGTTGGGGGCCTTTTTTTTCCAGCAGCATGTTATCTGCATATCTCTTTTGCAAGTTAACTGCTTGTTGTCTAACTAATTTTTCCCTGTTTTTATGAGGGTTTTTTTTTTCATTTTTTAAATCTCCTTTTCTAGTTTTAACTGGTTTTAGGATTTTGTTTTAATAAGAGATTCTATTCTTAGCTGACCCCAATGCATGGCTTTATTACTTGAATCATAGAATCATAGAATCATAGAATGGCTAGGGTTGGAAGGGACCTCCAGAGGTCATCTAGTCCAACCCCCCTGCACACGCAGGGTCCCCTAGAGCATGTGGCACAGGGTGATGTCCAGGCGGGTTTTGAAGATCTCCAGAGAAGGAGACTCCACCACCTCTCT
>PTEX01000178.1:1635938-1687828 GCA_003342815.1 Eudromia elegans | reverse complement strand
TTTTTTTTTTTTTTTTCCTTTTTTTTTTAATGTAATTCATTGGTTGGGGAAAGGAAGACCAAGCAGTCGTGTTACTACCAGGTGAGTAGTTAGGAAGTGTTTGTGACCCATTTCTTGCTGCAGTTTGGTAACCTTTCTTATACAGGTTTACTAGGACATTATCCAAGCACACTGAAATATTTTGATAATATAGCATTTGCAAAGTGAAAAGCATCATGCATATATGATTTTCTGTTTAGAGTGGATGACGTTCCTCCAGGAATATCGCTGCTTCCTGATAACATTCTTCAGGTCTTGAGGCTCCAGCTGCTGCAGTGTGTCCAGAAGATGTCAGATGGACTAGAAGAGCAGCAGCAAGCTCTGTCACTCCTTCTTGTGAAGTTCTTTATCATCCTTTGCAGGTATTTGTTACGCTTGCTACCTCAACAAGGCTATAGTTTGAGACCTTGATACAATCCCTAGATGTAGGTTCTGGCGTGTATGGTGTGATTAGACATGTTCCAGAAGAAACCAAGAAAATGCTCCCTGTTGCAGTCTTCAAAATAAAGATGTAGAGAAAGACTAAAGGGAATAAATAGTTGCCTTAGCAATGATGTTTGCTATGAGAAATAGACCAGAAGGTGATTAGACTAAAATTCTTGTTAGCAAGATACACTTATGGGAATTCAAGACACGGTATACCAGTTGTAATAAATATTTTTCAAAGGAAAAGGCAAACTCCCATAAGTGTTGGGCATGAAATAACTCTAAAAAGAAATGTGCAGGACAAACTGTTTCACATTCTTAACATGCTTATCATTCTGTAAACAGCTTGGGAAATAATTTGGAAGCTGGCTTATTAAAGTATTAAAATGCAACTGGCTTCCTCCTGAAACTTATGCTTAATTCTGCGAGTCTGTTTAAACAGATAAATAAACTGCTTTATAGGTCTGTTCCACCAAATTTCTTTACTCTTTTATTGCAAACTGCATTAATGGGGGAAGGGGATAAAGTGTAGTAAGGAATCCATTTTTCTTAAGGAGTATTTGAAGAAGCTTTTTCTGAACCCTTTGGTTCTTCTTGTCCTGAAACATCACAAAAAGCTGTAGGGCAGTGTTTAAGTATCCTACAGTATTAAATATAAACTGTGTTGCTTTTGGTAGATATTTTGATGAATTGCCCATTGTTGTCAAGCTTACTTAATTGCTGAAATATTCTTACGTCATCATTTAAGTATCTGATTTTTGTGGCTTTTCCACAAGAACGAGAATTACATGTACATACAATTTCTGTGTTACTGTTGATTTATTTAATAGCCTATGTTAGACTATTAGACTTTTCTGGGTTTTGGGAGATTTTTAAGTGTTGAACTTCTTACAAGTAACATTCTTGCTCAGCTATGGAAGCTGTATGAAGCCATGATGAGTCTCCTTCTGATGATCTAGTAAAGTGGGAGAAATGGAAATCACTGCCTTTGTTACCAGATGCCGTTGCTGAGCTCTCTATTCAGAATGCCTGGGAATCTGCTTAACCTTTTAAACCTCAAATTCCAGTTAAAACTGGCCTAAAGCAGAGGGCTGGGGTATTGACTGTACTAGTGTCTTCCTGTTAGATGAAAACTTGTAGTATTTTACTGCGACAGAAATAAACATTTGAATACATGCAGTCTTTTGGTGAATATTTTTGAAATGCTGATACTCTTATATCGTTTTAAGTTGAATGCCAAAACAAACATTGTTTGAAATAACCTCAAATAGTAGACTGTGTACATTTCTGTGGTTTTTATGTTGCCTTCATAGAAATTTGGCTAACGTGGAGGAGATCGGGATGTGTTCGTACATTAACCATGTTATCACCATGACCACATTATACATTCAACAGGTATGTCAAGTTTACAATTCTCTGTTATTTTCTCTGTCTGCCACTGCCCATCCCTGCTTATATGATCCGTTTTAGAGAAAGTGCAATGGGAGGTGCAGGGGGAGTATTTGATCTCCTCAACAATAGGTCTCAAGTCAATAGGACTTGAGATTAAACTTTTTGAAACCTTTTGACCACTTTTTTTTTTTTCTCTCTTCAGTTAAAAAGCAAAACAAAAGAGAAAGAAATGGCAGATCAGACCCCCATAGAAGAATTTGTAAGACATGCACTGGCTTTTTGTGAAAGTCTCTACGATCCATATCGAAACTGGAGGCAGCGAATTGCAGGGTATGTGCTGATGAGTACAGGATCATAAATTCTGTTTTGGTCATAACAGGATGCATGCAACAGATTCAAACAAATTTATTTATTTATGGCACGCTCCAGTGGAATGTCATTATGTGAATGTTCTTTGCTCTTGCCTGTGCATCTCATATTATACCTTATCTGGTAAAACCCTGGGGCCAGTCTCACACCTTACATCCTGTAGGTGTGTGTTGCACATATGCAGCAAGTTGCTCCTCACGACTCTTCGTGGCCCTCCAACATCCTGCCAAGCTACTTCCAGATTTAGTTCAGTGGGTAGTGCCAGCCCTTCCAGCCCTTCTCACTGTATCTTAGGCAGTGTGCATGTGCTCGGAGTCGTTGATTTGCACTTGGGGAAGGTGCAGACGTGGACAGTGGATCATTGTAGTCACACCACTGAAAACTGTTACGTTCTTTGGAATGTCTGATGTGATTTAATGTCTTAAATTCAAGATTTTTTTTTTCTAATTCATTCTAGAGTTAACAAAAAGTTAAGTCAGAGGGTGCAACAAGAAATATGTTCTGACCAACATGAAACTCTTTCCATTTTGTCCTTTCAGAAACTTGATCTGTTCTTCTAACGTGATGGAAAAGGGAAGACAAACATGGGGCAGGGGAAGAGGGTGGATTTAGGGCAAAAGAACCTTCTGAAGATAACAGAATAAATATATTTTGCATTTTCTGAAGAGATGCTTATAGATGTAGAATTGTTCCCTTTACAGCTGTTCATGTTTGTTCCTGCCCCTTTCCTTCCCTCCCCAAGGTACACATAATAATGTCTTATGCCTATCTCAAATTGCATGGCTTAGTTACAGCAAGCAAAGACTAACAGATTATTAGATTGTTAGCTATCTTTTAGTAAGTAATATTATAAAACATAAAGGCTTTTCTAGGAGTGGGGCTGTAAACAGAGGATCACTTGTATCTCATTTTTTTCAAGATGAAGTGCCTTTTCTAATCCTGTAGACAAGAGAGAATTTCTGGATGTTGGCAGTGTCTTTTCTTATCA
This sequence comes from Eudromia elegans, assembly GCA_003342815.1. Taxonomy (NCBI): domain Eukaryota; kingdom Metazoa; phylum Chordata; class Aves; order Tinamiformes; family Tinamidae; genus Eudromia; species Eudromia elegans. The sequence continues at coordinate 1,684,614 of PTEX01000178.1, read as the reverse complement.
ATAAGCAGTAAAGATTTGGTATCTAATTTTTTGGGTGTCTCTCTCTCTTTTCATGTGTTTGCAGGCGTATCCTTAGCACAGTTGAGAAGAGCAGACAGAAGTATAAGCCAGCTTCCCTCACAGTTGAGTTTGTCCCTTTCTTTTACCGTAAGTATTATCACTGGCATGATTGAAAATGGTTATTTTTGCAATAACGAGAATACTAATTACATGTTCTATTCCACTAAGAATGTCTGATAAATATAAAGGCCTCTTTATGAGGATGAATCAGATGGTTTGCTTTGCTTGCTTGGTTTTGGGCTCTTTGTACTTAAAAATTTGGCTTTGATTATCCCCCTCTTGCCATCCTTAACTGTGGCATTTTCTCTGTAGCAACTCTATTGATAACTCACATGCATTTCTCTAAGTATGATTTAGCAGCTAGAACAAGGAAACCCAGTACCATATGACCAGCAAATGCTCCTTGGACCACAGTTTGGGAAACTTTTCTGTTTTGTTTCTGGTTAAGTCATTAAAGTGTTTTGACTGCTGCTTCGTAAGTCATGCGCTTTTACCATTGCAGGCTGGCTGAGAGGAATGGAGGACTCGTGTGACCGTGTTCTGTTCTTAAACGTAGCTTAGATATCAGCACTTTAAAAGGCTGCTGTGCAGAGACTTGAGTAATGTTTTAGGATAAGAACTGATCATCTAGAAGATTGAGTATCCTTAATATAGAAAAATAAGTAAGTTTAAAAAACACTCAGGAACATGTGAAAAAAATGTTTATTGACAAATTAGTGTTCTTCTCATACATCAGATTCCCTTTTTCATCTGTGACAGACTTTAGGCCCAGATCCACCAGAAAAGACTCACAGAACCTCAGTCTAAGTTCATTTATATGCCTAGTCTGCGACTTTATATGCTTAGTCTGACAGCTAAGTAAGAGATCTTGTTTAAAAGCATACATTTGCTCTTAGCATGCTTAAGGGTTTATTTCTGAAAGCATGCTAAACTTTTCCAGTCCTCACAGAATAGATCAAATAAAGAAAAGCATATATTGGGTATAGGCTCCTAGAATTCAACTTTGGGAGCTAGGCACTTAGTCTCAGCTCCCAGAATGGATGGATCTGTGTTGAGAGTGGTGCCAGACACCTGGAAACTGAGACTTGACCACATGGTTAAGAGCTCTGCCAAACTGAGGATTAAAATGTTCTCTTGCAGGGGACTAGGGGGTAGAATGGGTTGTCCTGTTGCCCAGTTCCTTTGCTGAATAGAAGCAAACTTGTTTCCTTAGTTCTTATGCAGGGGAATTGATGGTTGAGTGACTGTTACTGCTTCTCCAAGGGTGTAAGATTAATAATCTCCATATGAGTCATAGATGAGTTAGCCTGGCTAACTGGAGAATGGATGAGAATTTCAAGAAAGGGATTATAAAGCAAACAGTGTATTGCCATTCTCAGGGAAACTTTGCATATGTATATGTGGCATCCTCCACTGCAGTAAACCTCATTTTTTTCATCTATTTTTTATGACTCCCTTCCCTGCAAGGGTAAATAGATGGGTAGCTAAATAGAACAGACAGCCAAGTCCAGTAAAATGCCATTACCCTTGTGCCAGGGCACTGGCAAACCACTCCAACGGCTGCAATGCAGGAGTTGTCACCCCAAGGAGCTCTCCTCCCCACTCGCTACCCCTGCATCACCTTCTGCTATCTATATCTATAGCTATGTATAATATACCTGGCCATAGGCCTGTGTGCTGAGGGGCAGAGTCATCTACTGCTTAACCACTTGACTGAAGAAATGGAACAAAAAGCTGCTGAGCTCATGCTCTCAGGCTTTCCTGCCGTGGCAGGGAGTGTTTGGACCAGCAGACTGGCACTGTGATCATATAGGCTTCTTTTTCCCCTTTGAGGACAAAGTTTTAAAAAGAGCTGTCCAGTTTTCTGGTAAAGCAGTTTTATATATTCAGCATGGTGCTTAGCATTAATTCAATAATTGATGTAAAGGCTATATTATTTTAGCATAAAGATCTACCATTTAAAACTTCTATTGCTTGCTTTAAAATCTCACTTTTTTAAAACCCAAGTGATTCACAGACCTTATAGCATTACTGGGAATTATTTTCAATTGCTGATTCCAGTAAAATAATACTTTATAGTTTCAGTTGCAGCCACTTTGCATCTAGAGTTATTGCTGTAGCAACAGTAACAAAATTCATGTTGATACCTATTGCTAAGAGGCTGTTTATAAATGATTTACATAAGAGATAGCATGAGAAGAATTGCAGGATAGTTGTCTTCAAAGTACCTATGCTGGAAAGGTTACAGACCTGCACAGACTTCCCTGAGAAGTTTAGCCTGGGAGCAAGTTCAGGCACTTTCTGACACCATGTGCTGGTTCGGCGTGAGTCTGCCTGTGCTCTAACTGCTCTGTCATGTCTCTTAACTCTGCAGCTTGCAAGTTAGACTGTTATTTTATTTCTTAATAGCATGGTCAAAATGGGCTAATTTTACATTATGGATCAGATCAATGATTGCTGTATCTCTGATGTTCTCAGTTTGCATGAAATGCTGCTCTTTGAAAGATGGAGGTCTGGCCCTGTGAATTCCTGATAAATGTGGTGTTGTCATGTTACTTGATTGATGTTTGCATCAATTTGTTGTGATTGTGCTTGTGATTCAAGTTTTGATTTGATTTATGTAAAAGTAGCGATTATGTAGTTGATTTAAAAAGAAAAAAATATGATAATAAGGAGTAGCGGAGCTTATTTTCAATTATTTCAGCATTTTTGTTAGAGAAAAAAGCTTCATATTATTATTATGACCAAAATAAAGAATTCTACTACTTTTTCCTTGTTTCAATCAGAATGCTTTCAAGAAAGTGAACATCTCAAGGAAAGTGTAAAATGTTGTTTGCTGCATCTCTTTGGAGCTATTGTGGCTGGTGGTCAGGTAAGGATGTTTGATTTTTTTTTTTTTTTTTTTCTAACTTCTGAAGCTTCCAACCTTCTATTCACTCTTTAAGACTTATGGCTTATGGGAAGCGCATAAATGAGAAAGATTTATTGCTGAATATACATTAGTTGTTTAGGTTTTTTTTTCTTGCAAAGTTTGGCGCCATTCTGTGCAGTAGTATCTGAATGCTAAAAACTAGGTCAAATGGCAATGGTAAACCACTGTCCACAGGAACATTCATGTGAGGTTCGTAATATTTTCATGTCACTCAGGGCTATGATAAATGCTTGCTAATTTTTCTGTGTGTTTTTTTCAAGTTTGAAGTATTATGGCTGGCTATGTGGAAGCAGGAATTGAAAAAGAAATTTCAAATGAAAAAGTATTTTGATTTGACAGTTTGAGGCAGTCTTATGACACCTAAATGGAAGTTAGCACATCCTCTTTATTTTTATAAAATTCCTCTTCTCTGTAAGCATTATCTTTCAAAAACAAAGACTAATTAAATAAGATGGCAGCATATCATCTGTAGCAATCAATATGATTCAGGTAGCAGGTTTAGTAGCTATTTAATGGTTACTGTGTGTAAACTGGGACAAATACAGTATTGCATCTTGCACAGTTTGAATGGCACAAATGAAAACTGTTTGTTTGAAGAGATTTGAGATGTTTCTTTTAGTATACTTAATCATTTTTTCCCCATGGGTTTCAGAGGAATGCTCTTCAAGCAGTATCTCCTGCCACCATGGAAGTCTTGATGCGTGTGTTAGCAGACTGTGACAACTGGGATGACAGGAACCCAGAGGAAGTGAGCAGAAAGGCTGAGCTGACTCTCAAGTGCCTGACAGAAGTTGTCCATATTCTTCTAACCAGCAGTTCTGACCAGCGGCAGGTGGAGACCAGTACCATCTTGGAGAACTATTTCAAGCTGCTAAATTCGGACCATTCAGCGTTACCTAATGCAAGGCGATGTAGGCAGTGGGAGAAGAGGTTTATAGCACTACAGGTCCAAATGCTGAGTGAGTATCCAAATATTCCTTTAAAAGTCTTTTGATTTTTGACTCTGAAACAAGCAATGATTGAATCAAATTAGTGATTTAGCAGTGTTCTTGGATAGCAAAGAATATTTATTCAAAGTGAAAAATTTCAAACGATTTTCACTGGCATTACTTTAAATATATTCTAATGATTCACTCTAGCATACAAAGTGTGTCAAATTGCTACCATTTAACCAGAGTGTCAAGACTCAAGAACTGAGAAGGAAGAATTTTGAGAGACAAAGGCTCTATATTTGTTTTAAAAAAAAAAAAAGAGGGCGAGGACCAGCTTATAAGATGATGGTACCTGGTGGCTGTTTTGTGATTGTTCACTTTGTAGATGACATTATTGTGGACATTGGCCAAAGATGGTGCATTTAAACTTAGGTCTTAAGTCATTGGATAAACATTCAGGATATGGATCTACCTCTCCTCCTCTCCCTCAACTTTGATGTTCAGAATAGCCAAAATAGTCATTTCCTTTCCCTGACCCACAGGAAAACTGGGGGAAAGTATTGAGATGATGAAGAATGCTTGTAATGCTGCTTAGAGTGCAAAAGGCATCACTTGAGGATGAAGCAAAGCAAGTCTGCCTGCTTAAAAAATTGCTGCTCATATGCATGAAAATGGCAATGAATTTTAAAAAGGGTCCAGAGCAATCAAAGATATTTGGTAGCTAAGTTTTTCTCTAGGTGCAATCTGCTATGTGGTAATTTGCATCAAATTGTTTAGCCTTAGGCCAAGAGCTCTGTGCTAAAGTGCACATCATTTTTGATGAAAAAAAATGGACTATGTAGTTATTTTTTCCCTCCAGGTTTGCTATGTACCATTTCTTAATCCTTTTCAAAATGTATTATGGAGAAAAGTGCATGATGGATCTGGGAAGTGTTTTGTTTCTGATGCCAGTTCTGTTTTGATTTTGTAGACACCATCACAGCCATGTTAGACTGCACAGATAGGCCTGTTCTGCAGGCAATTTTCCTTAACAGTAACTGCTTCGAGCATCTCATTCGACTGCTGCAGAACTGCAAGGTAAAATTTCCCTCACTAGTGTCTTTAATGAAACTTTACCCTTTTTTGCAATAAGGTGATGAATGTGCATTCTGAGCAAAATACTTCCAGGGACAGCCTTGTTGCTGGTTTCCTGAGAAGTTACTTAAAACTGCTGCCGAATGGAGCATTGAATTCTAATTTCAAAAAAAATGATTTTTCAATCAAAAAGAAAACAAACTTTCTGGTACAGCTTTGCAAATTTTTTCAGATTATTTTGTGGCAAGTCCTGTGCAGCTGACTCAAAAATGAGCCTGACGTGTTACAGATGCACTTATTGTTCTTGCCCTCCTATATGGAATACAGCTTTGACATGGATATACATAGGCAGCTTGTTTTGCTCTTAATCCTGGGTAGCTGGAACTGGTAAGTCAGTGTCTTCCCCTAGCTGTTTTGTAATTATATACTTTCCTATCCAAAAAAAAGCGTAGATAAGGTGTAACTCTCTGGAATATTTTATTACTGCATGTGATAAGTTCGTGAAATGGTTGTGTTGAGCACTTATAATATTAGATAATTTTAATGCTAGCTGCAGTGTTCAATTTGATTTAAATCCACTAGTTTTTTTGATTAGAACATATTTTGATGGGGTAATATATTTAAAATGTGTAGGTTTGGGTTATGACTTGATTGTAGTTATTGTAGTTTACAGTATGACTGCATTGTAATCAATGGCAGAATGCCAGTTGGGAGTGTTTTGAAGAGTGTTTGTGTTTTTATTTTTTGAGGTTTTTCTTTTTTAATCTTGTGCTGAAAATACCTTATGCTTGACCTTTCCATTCTACTTATCTGTTTGGGAATCTCTGCCTATTTTTGTACTGACCTTGTGCTCTAGAAAAGGAACTCCTTTTCTAGTTTCTTAAATCATTAAGCAGTGGGATGTTTACTTTACTCCTGACTTTGCTTCTGATGTCAATGAAACAAATGGAATTTAGAACTAAGAAAAATAAGAGCACTTACTCTGCTTTCACAAGCATTCCTCCCTTCATTTTTACTCTGCCTGTGTTTCATAATGATGCTGTAGGATATGTTTTTCTAAGTGTATGTGTGTTTTTGTGTGTTAACCTTTCAGTCAAAATATCCCCAAGAATGGCTGAAGGGGTGTGTGTGTCTGTTTGCACTTTTCAGTATACTGCAGCTCCTTTCCTTTGAAAGCTAAATTGAAAATAGGAATTTAGCTGTGGAATTTCTTGTAATTAGCCATGGAGGGCGATTCCTGTTTCTGAATCTCTTTCTTACCATACGATAGGGTTAGAGACCTGTAGGAAGGGTTAGGAATTTCCACAAGAGCTCTTCAAAGCTGCTCAATTAAGTCGTGGTAGACTGAGTATTGTCTTCTGTTTGTAGTATGCAAGAAGAGGGTCTGAATTTCAGAGGATTTTTCTAGTCAAAGAAGCATTTAACTAGGTGCTTTTTAGATCTTGTATCTCTTCTGTCAAACTCTCTTGGAGATCAGACTGAGTAAAGCACAGTTATTCTAGGAATATCCTTGGTTGAAAAACGTGATTGTCTGAACAGCTTTAAGTTAGAAGAATTAAAGCTACCTGGACATTTCAAACTTTTTTTCCTCATTCCCCCCCCCCCCCTTCATTCTTGATAATGTATGTAAGTAACTCATAGGAAAAAAGCTTTCTTTTGGTGTGTCTGCATTTACCTCTCTTTGATGTTCTTGCATCCCAGTGCTCATGTTGTAACTATTAGGTAGTTACCAAGTGCAGTCTGCCTTTCCAGATTGTTCCATCTGTCTGTATGTGCTTTCACAGCTATATAAGTCAAAGTAATATTTTGAATGTTGTTCTTCTGTTTGCCCTTGTTTATGGGAGGTCATTTCTTAGACTGCCTTGCTGCAGAGATGACACCTAACAGACAACATAGCAAAAATGTCCCTATTAAAGGGACTTCTAATATGTTGGTCAGTTTTCTTTTAACATTTCTTTAGCAGAAAGAGAACAGAAGATGATAAATTTCAGTCCTGATTAGATGATATCTAAAGTATGTGCAAAATCAGCAGCAATAGAGTATGAAGATATTTAGTGAGCTTTAACCTTGCAAATTTAAGTACTGCCTAGGAATCTAGTTCCCGTAAGCAGGGAGCTTAACTTTAAGTGCAGAATAGCGGTCCATATTAAATTTAAAGCTATTTCCAACCTGTTACATCGCCAGGTTGATAGCACAGATATTTTCTTCTATTTCCTGTCTTAAATGCTGTATCCCCTAGAAATTTTGCTGCCCTTGCTTTCCAGGTGCTCGGTCAAGGTGTCTTCAGCTTTCACTTAGGATGATAAGTGAAAAAATAGCGAGGCATCTCTGCTCATTTCTTGAATAATGTCTATATTTCTTAAAGTAATTCTTTAAGAACTTCCTGTAATGTTGCTTCTTGTAAAAGAAATCACAAATGTTAAGGTAGTGACCAGTAGAGCATCTAACCAGATTTATTTCCTTGGCTTAGTAAGTAAGTATGTGTATATTAATGGTGGGCCGTGTCTCACCCGTGTGAGAACTCACTTCTGTATGAAATATGAATCCAGGGCAGCCTCCACAGGTAAATATTTAATGCAATTGTTTCCATTATTCTTATCTCTGTTTCTAACAGCTGTTTTTAAATGCTAACAATAAAGTGGCAGACAAGAGTGAAAAAGACCTTGCCAACAAATTACTGACAGAAATGAATGAGGACCAGGTACCTACTTAACCTGTATTTTGCTTCACTTGAAGTCAAGACACAATGACAGGAAAATCAGTTCCTGTGCTTCACCTGAACCCTTCTCTTTAAATCTCGTGCAGCAAGTTGAACTTGTGCTGCTGTGCAAATCAGTATTTCCGATCTGTGGAAACTTTTGATTAAGAGATTGAGCTCAACTTCATTTCTATTCATTTGCTTCAAGTTCCACATATTAGATTGAATTTCAGTTGCACTTCTTGTAACTCAAGGAAGGTGAAGTACATGAATGTAATCCAAATAAATTCTATCAACCTGGTGCTGATTTTTTTACCCCCTCTTTCCTCCTTTTTGCTGCTTTTTCTCAGCACTGTGGTGTTTGGATTCTGGGGCTTTGTGAATCTCTCTGGTTGTGTTTGCTATCCTGATTCTTTGCTTGTCATCAAGAACAGGTGTTCACAAAGCAATGGACATGCTGAATCTGGGAGGTGGGAATAACCTGTTGCTTTACATTTTCTGAAATATGAGAAGCATCAAATTCAAAATGTTTATGTTAGAATGACTTTTTGATTTAAAAAGTAATGAAATGCTAAATTGTAACCAGTAATCTACAAATCATGTTCCTAACTAATAACTTTGTTTTTTGTAGAAACGTAGTTTGAGGATCTGTCTGCATGTAAACATTTCTTTGCTTCTAACAACCTTCTGATTTTGATACTTCATTTTTCAATGTCTGATACACAATATAATATTTCAGGGATGGTGAAACAGAGTACATTTATTTGCCTAGTTCTACTCATTTGGTTTACTCTTGGATGTTAGATAACTTTCCAGTGCTTTTGTCCTTCAAACCAGAGAAATATCAGTCTAAACAAGAATTGATTTGGGGGAACTTGAGGATATGCATGGAGAAGCCACCTTACTATGCTGGTGTAACAAACCTGTAAATCTGTGTGTTGCACTGCTGTGTAGGGATTGCATGGGCAAAACATCTTCACGTGGGCTGCAAATGCCTGATTGCTCAGCAGCCCCCGTGTACACGCGCTGCGAGGGGTTGGTTTGTTCTCCTCCCTGCCTCTTGAGGGTGTCCATTAGACGCATGAGGAAAATGAGTTTCTGTCATAACGTTTGAAGTACCATGTGTCTTGCGAGTGCTTCCCTTCTCCTCTTGGAGTATGTGACTAGTTGTCTGTTGTGTATTCTTTCTTGTAGGTTGTGATGTTAGGAAATCCTTTCGGCAGGGAGGTGATTTTTGGTGCATGGCAATAAACTCAGTTTTCATGCTGACAGTGGGGTGCAGTGCAGCACTCGAGTGTGACTGTCTGTGTGTTGCTGTTAACATCTGTGCCTGCTACTTTCAGGTGTTTCAGGGGCACCTAGATTGCTTGGCAGTCTCGACCATTCAAGCCCTTACAGCAGTAATGCACAAGTCTCCAGCTGCTAAGGTAAGAGTGTACACACACAGAAGTCTGCTTGCTAAGGTAAGAGTATACATGCAGAGGTCTCCCTGTGGTAGGCCTCTCAATTTTGCCTTCAGATAGCATTTTAATTGCAAAATTTTGAGGAAATTTGTAAATGAAGAAAATTAGCGTCCCATGGGCTGTCATTCCTTGCCAGATCACAGCAGATCTGCTTCCTTATCCCTTCATTTTTAAAGACTGGACACTGAGCTATCTTTATTTCAAAATTAGAAGGTTGGAGTGTTAATGTTAGTTGGAAATTTTGTGAAATGGGTACATCATCATTACTTGTCACATGAGTATTTGGGGGAAATTAATGGCTGTTTGCAGAAGATAGTTTTGTGCAGGTGTGTTTGATGTAGCGTTTCCATGAGTTTAGACTTCTCTGGAATAGGATTGCTGTCCAAGTTGGGGTCCTGCCATTCCCTTCCCCTTTAGCAGTTATTCTTGAGGCTTGATAAACGACTACATAAATTGTTAGTTTGTGAATCTGACTGGAAAGCAAGCATGCAGGAAAAGAGTGGATTTATTCTTAGATTGAGTTTGTTAGTTTTGTCTTGTGGTTAAATGATTCCCTGGCCTTGGCGCAGGGAAAGGGGTGTGACTGCACAGCGGAGGCCAAGGGAAGGCCCAGTCATTTGCTCCAGCTGCTACTTGCACTTGGAACAGTCCAGTCCGTATGTGAGATGACAGAGAATTAGGCTGCTCTGGAGTGCTTTTTTAATCAAGCTATTTTAAGAAAATTTTTCACTCAAAAATCACTATTGGAATATTTCAGATTCCAAACCTGATCATTTCATTTCATAGTGAAACTTCCATTAAAATATAAAACTTGCTATTTTGTTAAACATAACATTTTGCGTGGACTAAATCAACTTTTATTAGAGATTTCTGTGTAGGTAAATATTAAAATAGAACTTTGTTTTGTTTGTATACCTGCCTGCTGCAAGAAGATCTCTTCATCTGTGTCACACTAGAGAGTGTAATATGTATATTACCAAGTAGAGGTTTTTAGCCTGTAAAATTATTCTTGCATCCTGATTACTTTATCTCTGAATATGACATGTTAATTGAAAAACTGTTGCAATAAGCAATTTGTGTTCATCTCTTTTGTTAATGAGACTGAAATTTTTATCCTCAGGAGGTCTTCAAGGAAAGAATTGGTTATGCACACATATACGAGGTACTGAAGTCGCTAGGTCAACCCTCACGGGAGCTGCTGGAAGAACTCATGAATATGGTGAGATGTGCTTGCTTTTAATGCTATCTAAAGTGCTTGCTGGTATTTGACAGTATTTCTAATATGTTTGATTGTGTCTTACCTTTGAGTTCTCTGCTCTTTTCCAGGCTGTGGAAGGTGACCACATGGCTGTTGGGATGCTGGGCATTAGCAATGTGCAGCCCTTATTACTGCTTATTCAGTGGCTTCCAGAGCTCGAGTCCCATGATCTGCAGATCTTCATCTCAAGTTGGCTGAGGCGAATCTGCTGCATTAACAGGCAGAGTCGGGCCACATGTGTCAACGCAAACATGGTCATACGTATCATTGAGACGTTGAATTCCCACTCTGCCCTCCACAGCGCGTGTGCAGAGAATCTGATTGCCCTTCTGGGCTCTCTGGGGAGCCAGTCCATGGGCTCAGAAGAACTGTTCCGACTCATACGGCTCCTGAGGACCGAGGAACCCAAACAGGCTCACCCTTATGTCGTGCCAGTGATGCGAGCCATCCTCGCGATGGCCCGGAAGCAGGGCATGGCCAGTGCCCTGCAGTACTTCAACCTGTACCACAGTATGGCCGGAATTGCCGTTCCATCCATTCATAAGTGGCCAGGCTCTGCGTTTTCTTTCAATGCTTGGCTCTGCCTTGACCAGGACCAAGTGACCTGTGCCACGACTAGCAAAAACAGCAAGAGGAAGCAACTCTATAGGTATGTTTACCAGGACTACTTCAGCAGAGCAAATCTAGGTCATCTCTTTCTGATGGCATATGGTGCCTTGTGATATGTGATGCTTAGGCTTATCCTCCCAGAACACAGCATATAGCACTTAGTTCAGATTGTGGAAGGAAGCAGGTTCATCTGACATTAAGGTGGGGTGTATTACAGGAATAACAGTGGCACTTTTCTATTACAAGGCAGATTGTAAGTAGTGGAGCGTAATTCTAAACTGTGTTAAGATTAACATTGTTTAAGGTATATAGCTTAAAAACAAGAAAAGCAACACAGAACTGCTGCTTTCTGCAAGGGTCCTGGAGTTTGTTTTCAGTATAAGGGAGCAGTGGGAAAGACCCCTTCATTATCTTAAGTAGCCATCAGTAGACCTGGTTGGTTCTTGATAGTGTAGGTAAGTGTGGAATAACCTTCTCTAGGCTCTGACATAAAATAGTAATGAAAATGCGAAATGAGGGAATAATAGAAGAATCCACCCATTCAATCCATTCTACTACAATGAATTTTCATGAGGAATATAGGCATATGCAGTTTTGATCAAAACAGAATAAATATTTTCCAAGGCCCCATATCTTAGAGTGGTACTCTGTTATTAATAATCATAGCAACGAGTTGGTGCCTTTCAAGCCTCTGTAGCTCCCCTGGCGTTTGTATGGCACAGTGTTGGTGAAGGATGCCATCTACTGAACTGCTGCAGCACTGTTTTCGGAGCTTTTTTGGCAGTGTCCTCCATTGAAAGTCTAAAGTAGACTGAGTAGCTCTGAGAAAGTGTGGTATAAATCAAGGTAAAGTTTTAAATTGTGCCCTGACTCTGTGTGTTGGCTTTTCCTGTAGCTTTTTTACCGGAAGTGGCATGGGTTTTGAAGCCTTCATTACCTGCGCTGGGGTGCTGGTGGTTGCAGTTTGCACGAAGAGGGAGTATGCAACAGTGATGCTGCCTGACCATTGCTTTTGTGACTCCCTCTGGGTAAGGTTCAATGCTGAAAATCACTTTAAGACAGACTAGTGTTAGCTTAGAAGTCATAAATTTTATCTCTATATTTATATATGTAATATACACAATATATTTATAAATATTTATATAAATGTAAATAATTTACATTAAAATACAAGTGTTCACTATCTATTAGTTATAACTAGTGGTTGATTGAGCTAAATTATGCTTATGTTGTTAGGGCAACTGTTACTGATAGTATCTCTGTAGCATTGTATTTTAGAATTTTTCTATATGCACTTTTCTTAAATTAAAATGAATATAGATGGCTGTGGAACTAATGAGCAAGTGAAATGTGTTACTGTGCTTTTTGCCTTGCCCTTTTCTCTCCCTATGCTTAGGGGCTGCAGTGCATTATAAAAGAGCTAAATGTTTTTTCCTCCAAAATCCTGTTTAAATGTCAAGTACTTCAAACCAATGCAGTTGATAGATGATTTTATCTTCTTGCTGATGTTTTGCATTTATTTTGTGTTTTTAATTTAAAGAAGTTTTTTATGTGATTTCCCCACCAGATTAGTAATGTTGAAGTGTTTCTGTACAGTTATTCCACTGCTTTTTAACAATGTAGTGACTTATTTTATTGTTGTTTTGCTTAACCAGCACAACATAACTATTGTTCACATGCCTGGGAAGAGGCCATTCGGTCAGAGTCTTGTTTACATCTATGTCAATGGTCAACAGAAGGTCTCTGCCCCACTTCGATTTCCTGCTATGAATGAAGTAGGTTCACTTTGTGCATCTTCCCCCATAATTACAAGCTCTCAAAGCAGTTGTTTTTGCAGGAGGATTGCTGAATCAAATCAAGCAATAAAGCAAAATATACATAGAGGAAGGAGAGTAACAGTTATTAGCTTAGTATTTAGCTAATAAGATTTTGTTCTCTTCCATGTTTGACTTTCCAGCCTTTTACTTCCTGCTGCATTGGTTCAGCTGGCCAAAGAACAACAACTCCTCCTCCATCCCAGATACCAGACCCACCTTTTTCCTCTCCTGTTATGCCACATCGGACCTCGCTTGGAGGCATCCTCTCCCCAGGAGGGTGGAGTGGGATGCTGGCAAAACCAGAGCTTGTCACCAAGATGATCTCGGCAGGGACTCAGGATAGTGAATGGGGATGTCCAACATCTCTGGAGGGCCAGCTTGGATCAGTTATCATCTTCCATGAAGCACTGCAGCCCCCTCAGGTGAAAGCATTATATTTGGCAGGTAAGTGGTGATTGTGTTTAATGTAAAAGGGATAAATACTAGGATGAGCATGGGCAGAACTCATGAGGCTTTATTCTACCCATGCACAAATGAAGAATTTGCCATCCAGAAGAACTGCAGGGCTAACCTTAGTGAGAGGACCTTAAAAATATCTATTATTCAATCTTGAGCCAATTTGTTTTAACAAAGCTATGTTTAAGATCTGAAGTTGACAAAAACTCATTTATTATATATACAGACCTGCAGAAGTTGAAATAGTATGTCATATTTTCACTTGTAGTTCTTAATTTTTCCAACTGTTTGCCTACGTGTGAATTTGTAGCTGAGGCTCTTCTGAATGACTTATCAACAAGGGCAGTACTTCAGGGTAACTTCAAGGGCTTTTTTTGTTTTGTTTTTTTTGACACAAGAATCAGCTAATAATTTAGGTTTTTTCATATTTGAAAAATTCTGATAAACTATGCCTTACAGTTCAGTATATTAAGTTCCATGTTCAATATATTCAATATATTCAATATATTAAGTATATTAAGTTCCATGAGTAGCTGAGATTGTTAGAAGTTAGGATAAAAATGCTTTCAGCATTTTGAGGAAATATTCTGTGTTGTTAAAGGAATCTTAAAGGTAACTCATTTTCTGGGTGCCTGTGCTTGATGACAGAGGGCTTAGTCAAATGTGAAAAGTATTTTTAAAGACAAACATCAGTGGTCTTCAAATTACGAAAAAAAAGATTTATTTGAAGAGTAGCTCTTCAGCAGGAGGTTATTTTTTTCTTTTTAGGAAGACCCCATGTAATGGAAGAATTATGTCAAAAAGTTTACTTCAAAACATGTCTTACGTAGATATGCTTTAATGGTTTTAAGTGTCCTAATTTTTGTTGTTGCAAAGTACAGTAGGATAAAATTTGTGATAACAAATATTAATATTCAGTGAACTCTTAAAAATATTTTATAGGTCCAAACTGTTTAACTCCGTGGAAATCTCAAGAGTCTGAAGTAGCGGATCTCCCCAGTAAGGTTCTGCTTCATTATACACCAAAGGTATGAAACAATACAATGTCCTTTTGTTTACACACTAAGCAGTAGCTTTCTGTTTTATGTCTTGGAACATGTTCTAGATTTTTTTTTTTTTCTTTGCCATTACTGTTTGTTAGAACAAGTAAATGTGCTCTCTTTATGTTGTGGTTGTTATGGGGAAAATATAGTATGCTTTATTCTTGTTTTCCAAAGTAACAGAAATATCTTGAGCAACTGTGAATGCTAAATCTAAAATAACAAATTGTGCCAGGTTTCCAAATTTGCTTAAATACGTATCAACACAAAAGCACCACCTCTCTGAAGTGTATTGAGTATTTGAAACCCTTATGTGAACTTTTGGAATCTATGATTCACTTCTGAAATGATACCTTTTTTTTTTAATAGGCCTGCAGAAATCCTATTTGTCTTGACCTCTCTGCAAATCTTTTACATGGAAGACTAACTGGAAACAAAGTAGTGAACTGGGACATCAAGGTAAGTGCATGCTGAGTCACCAATGCCTGATGCAAATACAACAGTAGCATTTTTCACCTAGTTTTTGGAATACCAGTTGTTGGTTTAATGCTAATTGCATTTAACAGGCACAGCATGTGTTTGTAATAAGAATTAACAGGTTAATACTGTGTCTGGAGCAGTGTATGGTAGACTTAGAAGTTGCCAGGGCTTACTGCTCTTAGCATCATATATAAGGCATCAATATTTTTGTGGCAGCTGACTTTGATCTGCGTAATTTGTTCAGTGTGGGTTGTATATCAAAAGCTCTTCAGAGGTTTCTGTCGTGGTTTTTTTTCCTACTTGGAACCTTTGAATTAGATTGAGATTAGTAGGATTCAACCAACACTTGTGTCTTTTCTTATACTAGTCATTAAGAAAAAACAAATTGAGTTAACTTCAATAGAAATCAAGGAGTGGAGTTAAAAAACATACTTGAAGAGTCCACCCTAAAACTAAAGTCTAAACTCACCTTAGCATACCACTAATCAATCTTAGTACCAGTGGACCTTGAATGTAAACCTTGGACATGACTATTTCTTTCCTCTTATTTTTCTTGGTTTAGGATATGATCAACTGCATTGGTGGAATAAATGTGCTCTTTCCACTGCTGGAGCAGATCAGCTTTCTTGGTGGACAAATGCCTCAAAAGTCTGAAGGGGAGACACTGCCCTCGGAACTAGTTACTCCTGTAGAGGGAGACTGGGTAGTATTGTCGTCCACAAAGGCATCAGGTGGGAAAGTTTGGTTGGGATGAGGTCATTTTTAAGCTTTTCTTACAAGCTTTCCAGTGAAAGATGGAAAGACATTCTATCATGTGCTGTTCTTTCCAATGTAGCTGTAATATTGACAAACTATTCCTGCTTCTATGCATCAGACATGGATTCTGAATGCCAGGAGTGCTGTGTGAATACTTATACATTTGAAATATAAATGTATTGAATAACGTTATTTTTCTTTTCCTGATTTACATTAAAGTTCGAATATGCAGTTCTTGCTTTTCTATCCAAAGTAGTATGTTTCTGAATATTCTGAGACATAATGAATTGTCTGATGCAAAGTCTACTAACATCAAAAGAGGAGACTTTCCTACTACTTGATTACTGGGTTAGGCTGACACAGTAAGACTTCATAATATCATGTCAGTGATGTGTGGAAATTGGTCACATTTTTCTTAGGAAAACGTTAAGATCCCTTCCCCTGCACACATAGTCAGATTCTAGTCTTGAAGTTAAGCCTAATTTTTTTCAACTATGCTAATGCTAATTTGAAATTAACTTCAGTCTTAACAATGTCTCCTGGATAATCAGAGCTTGCAAGGAAAACTGTTTTAATTTAGGATGTGAAATGGTAAATTTAAATATCAGTATGTATTTCTCTTTGCTTCACTCTCCCCATGATTTTTCTGTATTATTGCTAGAAAATGTCAGTTTGCTACTTTAGAGGGAAAATACCTGCAGGATACGCAAAAGGATTGTGACTGGAAGGGGAGGAATCTATTTGTCCCAACTGAGGGAACGAAGCATCTGGAGGCAGGACTGGGGTTGATTTGTGCTGGAGAGGCATGGGATTACTACATTGGAAAAATCTAAAGATAACCTACAGCTAGGGAACAGACAGAAAAAGACTTGGAAAGTTGGAGAAAATATATGGAACACAAGCACTTGTCTCTACTTCTATGTAGTAGTCCCAGAACAAAACAAGGTTTTGCAGCTCTTACACTCTTTTGCAGAGGCTCGTTTGGAGAAGAATATTGTTGCAACTTTCATCTTGATGATAAAACATTTTATTCAAAGACACCACGTTAATCAAGAAAATCTCATTCACTCCCATGGAGTTGCCACCCTAGGAGCCTTGTTACAGAAGGTAAACAAATTTGAGAAACATTCTTCCATAAAAAATTTTGTGGATGATGACCTAAGATCTGTGAAACATGATTAATTTCTCCAGAAAATTAGGGTCGGTCTCTGTCCTGAACTGTATTTTTGGCTTACTGTGTGAGAAGAAGAAATGAGAAGAAAAAAGATTTCGTTGTGAAAGAATCACAAAAAAAAAAGTGGAAAAGTTATTTAGGACATTCAATATGTTGACTGCTGACACAGATGGTTGTTTTTGTAGGTGCCAAGAAACTTGATGGATGTGAATGTACTGATGGCTGTACAGTTGTTGATAGAGCAAGTCTCAGTAGAAAAGAACGTGCAGCTTTTGCAACAGATGTATCACCACTTACTGTTTGACTTCAGCATCTGGAACAGCGGGGACTTCCCGTACAGAATTGGTGAGCACTGGGCCATAGGGAGCTACGTAAAGATGGAACACGCTTTGCTTGGCACAAATCTCTGTCTAGGTTCTAATGGAAAACTTTATTCTTCAGGGCATATACAATATCTTTCCACAATCATCAAAGACAGCAGAAGGCTCTTCAGAAAGAAGTATGGTGTGCAGTTTCTTCTTGACACGCTCAGGATGTATTACGGGTATGAGTTTTACGTCTTCTAACTGTTTCTAGCCTGTAGTTGTTGACGTCCCCTCATTCCCCTCAACCTCCTCCTTTGAGAAAATCAAACAGTAAAACTGAAATTTTGCTTTAGTGGTTGACTTCCTTCAAAAATACGTTAAAATTTTTCTTTTGCTTCACTTGCTACTTTTTCCTGGACTTTTACAAGCCAATTATGCAAAATGTATGGCAATGGTATTAGAAATGTTTGGGAAAGTCACTAAAATTAGAAAATTGAAAGATTTTTCTTAAGAATGCATGTTATATTAATGCATGTTATTAAGACACTTTTTTTTTTTTTTTTTTAAATCCTCTCCTTTTCAGAGACCTGAAATCATGACCTGTATCCAGATCAGGACAAACTTACATTTCAGGATTTTTATAGTCTCTGAAGTTTGATCTGCTATTGCTTATGACTACTAAGTTGCCTTTTTCATTAAAAATGTGTAGATTGTGCCATGTTATCAAGGTAGTTGAAAAAGTTGTGAGACTAGCACAATCAGATTGCCATTTTTGAGTTATGAAGAGGTTCCTTAGTTTGCTTTTCTTCTCTGTTGATGTTCAGGAGTGGCTGTAAAGACAGTGACTTGCCTCCTGATGACTTGAGAACAATAAGGACGTCCCTTTATGGACTGATCAAATATTTCCTGAGCAAAGGTGGAACACATGAAGAAATACAGAGCATCATATCATATATTGCTGCCACCAATGAAGAGGAACAGGTATTCAGTATGGATAGATAGTTTGACCTCTGTGTTTTATTCTTGCTTTTTGATATTCAGAAATTTTGCAACTTACTGTTTAAAGGAGAAGGAAAAAGGACCACAAGCAAACTGTTATTCAGTGTATGGTGCTATTTAGATACCTAAGGCACTTATCTGAGACATGTTATAGAAGCAAACTGAAACCTTGACAAACTGCTCACTGGGTATATTGTCTCTGGTTATTTTTTCTGTGAAAAGGGCAGCAAGCAAGCGTAGTGTTGACATTGGAGAAATTTTCTTAGTTTCCTTAACCAAATGATTTGGACTTGAAAGAATCAAAAGTTGTGATAATGGAGTTAGTCTGGATTTTAGACCTTTATAAAATTTGAATTTTTTTTATAGGTCTGATTATAGCTTTATAGCATTCTATATATAGGAAAAAAAAAAAAAGTCTTTCCAAAAACCTCATCTTGAAATTGTTTATCTTTGTTTTATAGCTCTTTGGAATTCTGGATGTTCTCTACAGCCTGCTTCATTCCAGCCCAACCCCAGACCAGCTTTTTTTACTGCTTTTTGAACCAGGAAATGCTGATATTCTTTATGCTCTGTTATTGCATCAAAGATATTCTGACAGGCTGAGAGAACTTGTGTTCAAGGTAATAAATTATATGTTCTTAATTGAACATCAGGTTTTCAACAGTTTGACTGCAGAATTGCGTACGCTTGCAAAGATATTACTTATTCAAGTGTTCTTTTTTTGTTGCCGCTGTTCTTTCTACTGATGTGTTAGCTAGATGTTACTATTTTCCTGCAGATTTTGGAAGAGATGTTGAAATGTACTAAAGTATATGAACGGAGTAAACAGCGCATGAGGCTCAGAGAAGTGGGATACGCTGGACTGGGGCTTCTTCTGAATGAATCACCAGTTTCTGTTTCTTTCATTAAAAATCTTCTTAACCAGATTCTGTGCACAGGTAACTGGAGATGTGTTGTACTTGCCGTTTGTAAGTTCTTGGAGGATATTTTTAGAAACAAACTTATTGGCTGATGTTTAGGGGAAACAATTTATCTTACAAAGCTTTTTACAGTTTTCACATTAATCTCAGCAAATGCTTTTTTAATTTCTTGAAGTTTTTTCTTTTACTATATATGGATATAAAGGTGACCTCCAAGGCAGAATTTAATATGTAGTTGTTTAATTCGTTTGCATGATAACTGCTTTTTGTTTTATTTTTTTTCCTACAGATCCTGCTGTGAACTATAAAGACCTTTTAGCTGTAGTGCATCTGGCTCACAGATCTGACGTAAACGTCAGAGTGGCTATCTGTAGGAAGGTTAGTTGTCTTGAAAACTGGAATGCTGTCCTTTGCACCTATAATCAAGATGACGTATTATGCTGCTTATTTGGGAGATGTGTAGGCTATACTGGCTGTTACTACTATTTTTCTTAGCAATGGATTGTGTTAAAAATTAAGCCAATCTGTCACTTATGTTGAATCTTATTGCGTGTTCCTGTACTTTTAAAAAGCAAAATGAAAAGAATAGGCTTTGGAATGGTTCTCAAATAGTACTCATTTTCTGCAACTAAAAAATACTGAACACCTTGAATTACTGATTTTGCTCACAAGGTGATTAAAACTATGAACAAAACTTTGTATTCTTAGTATTTTGATATATGTTTTCAAGAGTGGCGTGTATGTAGAGAAGAGATAGAGAAGAAACACTGACTTTGCATCGAAACTGAGCTTTGTCTGACATAACAATAGTATTAGCGGTACTGAATGAGGCTGTGAAGACACTGCTGTTTGCCACAGATTCGCAAATTCATCCTAGAGAAATGAAAGTAAAAGCTATTGATAACATAGCTTTTTTAATTTTATCTCTTTATTAGCTCCTACCAGTGTATTTCTATGTGCTGGATAGATTTTTTTTTTTTTTTTTTTTTTTTAATCAACTGATGACTGGGTTTATTTTTTGCTACAATTATAACTGTCTTTTCCAAGAATTGTTTTAGAATACTGCCTGAAATATAAAGTCTTGCTAATACACTCTTGGCAGTGTTTTAACTTACTCCTGAGAAGAATGTTTTTTGTTTTGTTTTGTTCTTGGCAAGCATGGGAAAATCATACGTAATAGCTTCACTGGAATATTGTTTGATAATAAAGAAACAGAAGAACACGTTCTATGCTTTGGAGAAAAGACTGTGTCCAGAGAAATAAAAGAAGTGGATTTAGTAGTGATAGTTCAGGTGTCTGCTGTCCGAGTGATCAGTTGTAACTGAAAAAATGAAAACACTTTTTACTTAGAAACCCAGGATTGTATCAACCTCAAATATGCATTTCCCTTGGCAATAGGCTTTATGACTTGTATGCTTGTATGTAACCTTGTTATTGATTAGCCATAATCAATACTCAAGGTTGTCAAAATAGAAAATCTGTAAGTTTATGAAATGTCTAATTTAAAAGCTAGAATGAATGTAGCTATGTACTCAAAATTAACATGTACATATGGGATATTTTCTCCAATCCATAGGTTTTGCATCTTTTGCATTCCCAACCAGATGCAGCGCAACAGATTTCTCAGCAGCTGGGGTGGCAGGACACTTTGATTAGATTATTTCTGAAAGAAAACTCTGAGGTCCAAGTTGGCCTTAGGCGAAGCCGGACTGATTCTTCCAGGGAAGAGGAAAGAAAAATTCCTGCTGAGGAGCTTCAGAAGCATTATGCAGCTAAGGCAGACGGAGACAAAGTTGATAGCTTTGCCTCCGTTAATGGTTTGTTTGAGCAGTGGAGCTCAGAAGACAACAAGTCCATGGATGTTCCTGCTCACTTCGCTGTTACTCCGCTGGAGGATGGCTCTGCACCAGAATTGTCTTTTAGGTCAGAGGAGCGAGAAGAGTTATGGCACAGCAATCCTTCCCACTTGAGTTTGGATCTGTCCAGTGTGGACTCCTATGAACTGGCTGACATGGGGAATCAGATGACAGATAGCCTGCCCAGCACCCCGTCACCTGTAGAGAACACAAAACCCTTCTCTGGGCAATCTGACAAGGAGCTGGGCATCCTGAGTGATGTGGGTTTCACCACTGATCTGTCTTTATTTGAAAACCAAGGAGTAAGTAATTCTTTGCTTACGTGATTGATTTCTCCTAATGTCTGTAATGTGGATGAGTGTTTGTATTCTCTCCCCCTCACCTCCCCACCCTTTTCCCCTAAACTCACAGATGGAATAACTTTTGTCCCTTCTGCCCTCACTTCCTGGAAGAAAAATAAACAATATAGATTTTATAGCACCCTGATAGGGATTTCCTGTATGTTTCAGCCTTCTGTGCGTTGGCTGAAAGAGTGATGAAAGATGGTTTTGAATCAATGATTCCTTCTAAACATCTATTTTTTTCATAATTTGATTGGAATAGATTTACTTTAATAAAATATTTTTGTATTGAAAAGTTCCTTATCATCCAAATAAGGCAAAGAGCAGGCTTGCTATGAAAAAAAAGTCAAGGGTATCTAAAAGGTCAGGGTATATGTGAAGTAAGTAACTACGTATAAATTGATTCAATATGTTTTTTAAAGTCTAGTGTATCATAGTGTTTTATATTTCCATTTTAATGTATTTAGCAACAGAGCTTTTGATCACAGAGTTTTCAAAACTGATGAAACATGCAAGTACACAGACTGTGATGGATGAGAAACTGACTCTAAAGGGGGCTCTGAAGGGCTCTAAAATATTTCTGTCCTTTGTAGGGGTGTGATAATGAACTCATACAGTTACTTACAGACATCCTGCTGTGTATAATGTGGAAAGGCCTTGAAAGGTCTGATGATTTTGCTTGGATTGAGAGAGGACAGGTGTTTTCTGCCCTGACCAAGCTGGGAATAGCTAACGAGTTGCTGCGACCGTCTGATGAAATAAAGCTCAAGTGAGTACTGCTCAAAGATAAGATCTTTCCTTTCTTTTGAGAATATGGGGAGAAAAATGAAGAGGAGGTAGTGAAGGAAGTTAGTAGCAGGATGGAGTGAGTTTTCTGTTGGGATATAACAACTTTGCTTTATCTTCATACATAGTCTACTAGTTAGTAGCGTGATATGATTCTTGGGATATGAAAACCTGTGTTTGATTTCATGAACTTCTCCATCTCTTACCTTATTGGCTTATTGAGTAGAGGACACTTGTATCACAGCAGACTGAGAGGTTTGATTAAGTGCTTAATTGGATTTTTTTAAACCACTTACACTCAGAACGTGTAATAATTACTCTGGGATTTTGTTTTCCTTGCAGCTTACTGGAGAAGATGTTAGAATGGGCTGTCACTGATAACAGAGATTCAAAAGCTCTTCCTATGCATGCTGAAAATGCCTTCCGGCTCTTGCTAATTGTACAAGATTTCCTTCGGGCAGAAGGACTAGTTAATTCAAATTTATGGACAGAAAAGGTACAGTAACTGTGTAATGGTAATTCTCTGTGTAGGCTGAAAGAGTAATAAAAGACAGTTTGAAATCTGTGATTCCTTGTAAGCATATGTTTTTAAACTAGATATTGAAGAGTAAGGGTTCAGAGTGCAATAATTAGATTGACCCTTAATGAGAAGAAATTTTATAAATCCTTAGTGTAGGGAATACAGTTAATATTGCAAATTAAATATTTCCATAGTGGTACTTATTGAAAATCCAAGTTTCTTCAAACTGGAGAACTGTTTAACAAATGCAAGAGCTGATGCAGCAATACCAGAAGTAGCCGAAGCCAACTTTGCTAAGCATGTGTCACTCATTGTGTGTGTCCTGAGCGAGCACCTACAGAATGTTGCTCTGTATCACAGTGAAGCAAGGAGTGTCACTTCTGAGTTTTGACCCATATTGGAGTTGTAACATGTTTTTGTACATGTTCTACAAACTCACAGTAAATTGTATATGCCCAGGCAGTTGGAAACCTGAGGCCTGAGACAGCAAACACAAAAAGTTGTAAGAAAAGAGGTAAAGAATGTAAAGAACCTTGGCTGTGTTTCCAAAATTCTTGGAGTATAGATTATAGTAATCTATAACATGCGTCCCCACTTTACGTTATTTCTAGTACTAGTCCTGCTTCTTTTACTATCTGAGCTATCTTGTCACCTTTTTCTTTGAGGCTGAAGGAAAGCAGAATTGTATGTAATTCAAAGCTTATTTTAAAGTGTTATTTTTTAAAAAGTAATATCTTGAAAGCAATAGCTATGGAGCATAATTACTAAGCTGTTCTTCAAAATATCGTCTTATAAACAAACATAATTTAATTTGAAAGTGTTAAGGTGGTTTTTTTTGTTTCTTTTTGAGTCTTTTCTACATCAAGGTTTTGCCGTCTCTGGTGACCTACCTTTGTAAAAATCTAATTAGAAATTAGATCTGAACTTTGGAGCTATGGGAATTGTGCTTATTGCTGTCTTTGAAATAATAATTTTACATTTGTAAATTACACTGTGTGTGGGAATGATTTAAAGTACTTGCTGCAGAAGAACTTGCCATGTGTTACAAGCATACTTGTGAACCTAGGGATTAGCATAGAAATAGTTTTAATTTTAAGTGAATTATAAAGGAATGGATGGAGGTGTATATTACTAGTTTTAAGCAAACAGTTCTTAAGGATAAAATGTTCCATTTGCTTTGAGAGTAATTTCCTTTTGCAAGAAGGTTTTTATCACTCTTAATATAAAAATAAAACAGAAAAGAGAGCTTCCTTTTTTAACTACTATTTAGGTAAGGTAGTAGTAGTCTTGAAATCAGTTCTGGAAGAGGCCTTGTTTTCATTCTCAGGACTCCATGTGTAGTGCTACTGTTGATAAATTAAGTTAGCACTGCACTTGCCTAACATACAAAGGAAAAGGAGGTGTTAGAAATGCTGAGGCGGATGGTTCTGCAGCTCTTGGAAATTACTGTCTTTAGCTGGATGAGTTTGTAATTTCTGACTTGTCATGACATTTTCAAACAGCTCTTGGAAGAACTAGTGACTCTTATGGATTGTCTGTCAATCTGGTATTCTGCTGGCCCAGAAGCTATCAGGCTTTCACAGGTGCAAGTTCAACTACTCCTTGGATTCATTGCACAAGATAACCTACAGGTTTGTTACAGATTCTTGCAAGTACTGCGTTTTAAGTGCACATGGCTGATAAAATCATTAGGTTTTACAGAGGAGCTGTTTGTATTAGTGAGCAAACTAATGCAAGTCTTTCACTTTTCTACAGGTAAGCTGCTTTAGCAAGTCTTGCCACTTGCAAAATCATTTTGCAGTAGTCTCCATGGGCATGTTTTGAGTATAAGAATGAACTAGAGGGCAAATTGTTTGAAAATGAGGCTCTCTATGCATAAGTGGTAGTAGGATAGTGATCCTGGTTGTGGCTTTTCATTTCTACCTTAAATACATTTATCAGCTCTTCCAAATTTGTATAGACTAAGTGTGCATGAACCTGAGTTGCTCTGCGTGAATCAGCATCTGGTACAAAGTCAACAGAGCTGCTTCTGAATTAAGGAGTAATTCAGTGAAGCTGGGATTGTTAGCTTAGGTACTTAGGCCATGGCTGATGTGCTTGTGCCCTCAGATGACCTGAGATATGGCCAGAATATGTACATGCACCTGTTAAGGTAGGAACTTGCATTTTAACACATTTTAAGTGTTGCATTCATTTTGTTTGTTTCTGCAGGTTTGTGCTATGGCAGCAGCCAAACTAAACACCCTTCTTCAGACCAAGGTAATTGAGAGCCAGCCTGAAGCATGTTACCTCCTAGGGAAGCTGGAAGGCATCCTGAGTAGATCAATTGAAGAGAAGACAGAAACATATTCGTTTTTGATTCCTCTTGTCCGAACGCTTGTATCCAAAATTTACGAACTTCTCTTCATGAACCTGCACCTCCCTTCATTGCCTCCTACTAACGGCAGCCCCTCTTTCTTTGAGGACTTTCAAGAGTATTGCAGGTCAGATGAGTGGCAAGTTTATATTGACAAATATGTAAGTAGGAGATGTTTTTCTTCTTTTTAGCCAATAAGGCAGAGGAACTGCATTCAGCAATCATATTGAGCTTTTTGTTTTCTTTTGGTGGAACCAGATTATTCCAAATATGAAGCAATATGAAGACAATTCATTCAGGGATTGTCATGAGCATATGGCACTTTATTGGAAAGATTGTTATGAAGCCTTCATGGTGAACATGCACAGGCGAGACCGGGAGAGAGGTGAAAGCAAGCTCAAATTTCAGGTAAGGCTTTGAGCTCATCTGTTAGCAGCTTGCAGTTTTTCAGGAATCATCTTCAATAAATGTGAATTCAAGGATGACCTAGTTCTAGCAATTGCAGGCAGGCTGTTTGTTTTGTGATAGATATGGGCGATCTTAATTTAAGACTGTTCACACTTGCAGAATATGCTGTTTAATGATTTTCTTTTCTGTGCTAGAGTCCTGTCTGTAAGCAGAGTTATACCAAGACAGTCAGTGTTTCTAATAGCACAACAGCCTAGAATTTATGGCCAGCTATAAACTGCATCTTATTCTGATTTATATTTTGAATTATTAAAATCTCTTGAGTTAGCGTTATGATTTTTTTTTAATTCCAGTTCAGTACTATGAAAATATTTATAACATGAAATATGCTTGATCTACTCTCACAAGCAGTTCAGATCTGTTTTTCCACAGAGTAAAAATAAACTGACCATTTGATATGAGGTTTAGATTCAATTTAGGCATTAATTTTACTGGTTAATTGCAGCAAGTATATTAACCAAATTGTGTTTCCCTTATTTTCACTGTGCCTTATTTAAGGGTCCTTTTAATAAGTCTTTTCTGCTCAGGTAACTAAAGACAGAATACAATGTCAGTCACATTGTAGAATGCCAGAATTTAAATGAAACTCGTCCATATTTATCTAATAAGGCTACTAAAAGTGACTATTTTTATGATTTTGAAAATTCATTATAAAAAAAATTCCATATTTATGAAGGAAGAATTATCAATACTAAATCAAGTCAAACTTCTTGTTATTTCTTCCGGTACTAAGCTCTTCTAAATTTCTCTCACAAGTCTTACTTTACATTTTCAGAAGTTTAGTTACATTTCCAAATGTAGGGTTCTTTCAGCACTAGATTTACTTTTCCTGATCTTTCAGGAGTCTTTTGTGGACCCATTCAGCAGGAAGGCTCTCCAGGAAAGTCTGCGGTACAACAATATGCTGAAGCAACTTAATAGTCAACACACAGCTACTCTGAGGCAGTGGAGAGCAGCCCAGCTTTACTTGCTCTCTGAACGTGGTCCTTGGTCTGAAAAGTAAGAGCAAAGTTCTTGAATCAAAAAATGTGGCGCTTAAAAGGAATTGCTCATATAATTAACACTGCTTCATATTTCTAGAATTGTAGAACCTTGTCAAATGGACCTAGGTAACCATTTTTGAGATGTTAAGTTTTTATTGAACATATCTTTTAAAAATTTTTTGTCTGCATTTAATTATCAAATTTCAAATTTGGAAGTGAACAGGATACATGGATACTAGATTTTCCTGACAAGTGACAAACATGAACTGTCAATGCAGGGATTGTAAGACTTATTTGCAAGATGATGGAGATGGATGGTTCTTTTGTAAAGAGAGAATAGTCCTGTAACTAAAGACTTTGAATTCCTGTGCTTGAATTATGACATTTTGCCTATCTTAACTTTGAGAAATCTGATTGAAGTTTGTGGGGTTTTTTTGGGAGGGAATATATCTTTAATTGTAATTTACTGGAAGTGTCTGCTGGATTTCAATAGAAAATTAGTATTGTTTACAAAGTGCTTTAGGATGATCAGAGTGACAATATAAATACAGAATAACATGCAACTTACTGTTTTTATGTTCCTGGAATGTATGGATGGGGCATTTAAGTATTTTTTGAAGTATAGTCTCTTGTCACTTCCTAAGTCTTTGACTCCTTTTAACTGTTTTCATGAATATTCTTGTTTTCCTAGGAAACAGCATCCTGTTCACTGGAAACTTTCAAATGTGGAAAATTATTCACGTATGAGGCTGAAATTAGTGCAAAATTACAACTTCAACCCCCATCAGGATGCTAGTGACCTGAGAGACAATTTAGGTAAAATTGTGTTGTGTTTACTAGGTTCGTTTGGATTTTTGGATTTCTATAATATCTATGGGTTTAGGAATCAATCTGTTGAAGATACTTAAATTGGCGTTGATAAATATTGATATTCTTTTTTTTTTCTGGTATACTAAAATGTGTCACATAAAATAAGAGTGAAGGGCTTTGACATGAAACAATCTTCCTTCTGGGTAAACTTCATTTTTCCTTTGAGGGCAATTGTTTAGCTTGCCCTGATTGCCTCTTACTCAGTTAAAAATAGTATTGAATAGTAAAAGATGTACTCAATAGTTCAGCTTTCCAAAGAAGCTTTAACAAAACATTTTCTGAGCTAAAATGCGTATCACAATAGGTGTGCACCAGACACAGCCTTCTAGTGAGTCTCTGCTTCTGGAGGTGGTAAAGCAGGTGAAAGTGAGTGACTTGGAAGATGACGTTCTTGAACTACCAGAAGAAGACACAGCAGTCAGTGTCAATATGTAAGTAAAGCATGGAGCAGCTAAAATTTCTCCCTGTTGTAGGGGACAAGGAGTGGGAAAACAACAACTGAAGTTGCGACCAGCATGCAAAACTGTCTTTAACTTGGCGCAACCCAGGGCTTTAGAGTAGTTTTGAGCAGCTGAGTTGTTGGGCTTGTCATTATAAACAAGACACAAAGAACTCCATGGAAAAGTTTTGTGTGTCTGTGCTACTGAACGCCAGTGGAGACATGGCAGTTTGGCTGGGTGATACTGGTGGTTTTTTTTGAAACTCAAAGTTTACTGAATGTTTGTGATGTGTCACCTCTGATTAACCTCTATCTCAAATATTTCTGAAAATAATTTGTAGTCTAATGAAACTTATCTACCTGCTGTAGACTAGGATTGATTTAAGGGTACAGCACTTCGATATGAAAGGCAAATATAGCCTCAATATTTCATACTTCAAAGCAGGTCGTGTCCATATTGTCTGAGACTGAAATAGCAATGCTATAAAGTGATGTCTAGCAGTATAGTTTGGAACTGTCCATGTATTTTACCAAAAACTGTAACATTTAGTGGTGGGATGTGTGTGTTTGCAGGGAGGAGAAGGAGGAACAAAGCCAGAAAGAAAAGCTAGTGTTGTCTGAAGACTGTGAACTCATTACAGTAATTGATGTAATACCTGGCAGGCTGGAAATCACTACCCAGCACATCTATTTCTTTGATGGCAGCATTGAAAAAGAGGAAGGTGAGCACGACCCATAACACCTTTGTCCTTCCAGTGCAGGTCAGCCTTCTGTTTTTAGTAGGCTGATCTTGATTTTTTTGTGGGGAGGACGTGGAGTGGGACGAGGAGGCAGGGATGGGAATGATTACTAAACTAATTATGAAGAGATAAGTTTGTGGATCTCTGTTGAAAGCACGTTCAACAGTTGAATGTTAAATAAGTGAATGGAAGTAAACTTATTTAACCAGTGTTTGTTTTTCACAAGGAATATATTAAGAAGCTTCCCTGCTTGAATTCTATGCCTAAAGCTTCTGTTTGAGCTTGGTTGAGAAACCAGTGGACTTTCCTTACTTTTGTTAACAGAAAACCTTTCTAATGTCTTTGATAATTGAGAAATGAACAAGAAAATCTCCAACCCCTCAAATATTTTCTGTTCTCATGTTGTTTATTCAAATATTCTTCTATGGAAAGAACAGTATTTGAAGTTAATAACGTTTTCCATCTGAAGTGCTAGGAAGTCAGATAATACATGAAATTTCCCTTTTCCAAGAATGACTCTGAGATGATTAGAAATTATATTGTATATTAAAAGCTTTTAATACATCTTTGAGGCAGTAATCGGAGTGCTCTTTCTAGGTCTGGGTTTTGATTTCAAATGGCAACTTTCACAAATTCGAGAGATACATTTGCGTCGATACAACCTGAGGAGGTCAGCCTTGGAGATCTTCCTTACAGATCAAACCAATTATTTCCTCAACTTCCATAAGGAGGTATGAATTTTCTAATTTCCCTGATTTAGTTGCCCAACTGTCAAATGTTGAGGTCTGATTTTTTCATTGTATTGTTATAACAGCAAAATGTTTGCTAGATATAGCAACTGTGGGAAATTAAGAACAGCATCTGACGTCTAGAAACTAGTTATTCAAAAGATGAAAAGATGAAAGACTCTTGCTGTTGTGTTCTTAAAAAGATGCAGGAAGAATATTCAATGGAAATTTCTTGGTGTCCTCATGTCTTTTTAAATCTTCTAGAAAACTTAATTATAAAACAAGATTAATTTTGCCATAACATTGTAACATTGAAAACTGTATTTTTATATTCTGTGGTATATGATTACTGAACTGTTTTTTTCCCTATGAACGATATAAATGATGCTATGTCGGTGGTGCTGAGCAATGTATGTGAACAAAGGCTGTGTTACATACCAGTAGGTCAGTTATTGAATCTCTACTTTAAAATGTTTTTTTAAAGAAAAATTTCTGAAATAGCTTTGCAAGGAAAATTTTGGTGTAATTGTATTTGAATAGCAGCAATATTTCCTGGTATTTCCATTTTTGTGGAAATAATAATTCTGTGTAGTGCCCACACAAAGGCATTTCTTCACATATATTTGCCTTTATCCTGTAGCTCAAGATGTTTTATATAGCAAGAGATAGAGGTGTTTTAAAAAGTCACAGTGTTCACTTTATTTCAAACTTTAATTAGCAGAACAGTTATTTACTTGGTTTTCAGCTTCATTCTTTAGTATCTGTAACATTTCTCATTGTTCTCTTACAGGTGAGAAACAAAGTTTACAGTCGAATTTTGTCACTGCGTTCTCCAAATGTTTCTGGGACGAGATCTCCACAGGAGCTCTTCAAAGCTTCAGGTTTGATGCAGGTAGGGGGCTTCAGCAGAAACGGTCTGCTGCATTCTACTGCTTTTTCAAGGAGAGCTTTAAAATAATAATTTAAATAATAATAATAATAATAAATAATTTACATATTAAAAATAAACCTTGGAATACTGGCTCATTGGTATTTGGAAGGCAGCTGCAACTTGTGTATCCTCGGTCTATCTTCTGAAATTTTGCATGCTTATTTTTTCGACTGCTGTTTTTCTTTACAAGCTTCATTAGAGAAAACATTCTCTCTGCTTAAATGCACAAGATGATAGCTTTTGTCTTTGAGGAAACAGTGAGTTCTAACAATACAAATAATTTGCAATAACAGCAATTTTGATATAGGAACTTCTTTGTTTTGTCTTTCAGAAATGGGTGAATAGAGAAATATCCAACTTCGACTATCTTATTCAGCTGAACACAATGGCAGGACGAACTTACAATGACCTTGCTCAATATCCTGTGGTAATTACAAAACAAACTAAAAAAACCCCTTCTAATTGTTGCTTAAGTTACTTTTTTGTTTATTTGTTTTGAAAGATGCATCTTTAGTCTTCATTGGACCTGTGACTCTTATTTATTCCAGTTCCCATGGATTTTACGAGATTATACTTCAGATGAGCTGGACCTAAACAATCCTGCTGTCTTTAGAGATCTGTCCAAACCCATTGGGGTGGTAAATGAAAAGAACGCTAAGGCTGTGAAAGAGAAGTATGTATTTTAGCCATCAGTTATATTTCTCTCTTAATAAATTGGTTTTATATCATCACAGATGCACTTGCGAACATTGATTCTTCATTCCTGGCTGTACTAGGATTAACTCTTACAACATGAAAAGCACAAAATTTTCTGTTGTAAATTTTGAGTTATTTCTCAGATGTGGGTATGGTAGAATTAAACTGTAGAAACACCAAATTTAGTGGTTCCAAAGCTTGGAAAGAGCTATTCAAGATAAGAAAATACAAAATCATGCTGGTAAGTAGGTAGAGTTGCTTCTCCTGGAAGGCAGCATTGATCGGATTCCTATGATTTCTGTTTTTTTTTTTTTTTTTTTTTCTAGCATAATTATCTCGAAAAAAGCTGTAGCTCAGCCACTTCCAGCAGCTCCTTTGTAAATAGGAATGACAGGTACTTACACCCACATATCAGTGCAGCGTTCCCTTTTGCTAGCGTGAGAAGGGAGCATGTTATCATGCCAGATTGCACTTGTCAGGCTCTTTCCAAAACTAAGTTTCTTCAGAAAACTCTGAACGTGCAGAGTTTTCTTTGGATGATTAAGGACTATCCCCAACTGCAATGAAACTGGTTCTCTGGCAGTAGGTAACTAAAACTTTTGCTGTTAGCTGTGTGGCACTGAGAAACCTGTCAGCTGTATGGTGGCACAATACTGGGGACAGTTTGCTGGTAGAAAAGGAAAATAAGTAGAGATTTATTTTAACAGTCTTAGCTGCATCTGGAGGCAATAAGTATTTCACTAAGTGAGATGATTTTTTGGCTGTTGTATCAAGTCTTGCTAGTTCGTGTCTGTCTTGCCCTTCATCTAGTTTTTGTCATTTGAGAGCAAATGCCTAGGGAAGAAAAGATCAGGTCTGTGAAATGGGGGATCCTTCATCTGTTGTAAATTTCTTTTTTTCTGCTGTCTGTGGCTTAGAGACTTTAAGAGCTAGAATTTGATTCCTCATGTTAAATAGATCTCATCTTTTTGTTTGTATTTTCTCTAATTTTTTATGATATTTGTGTTTTTCATCTTTTTAGGTATGAGAATTTTGAGGATCCACTTGGAATAATTGATAAGTTTCATTATGGAACACATTACTCGAATGCTGCTGGTGTCATGCATTACCTCATTCGGGTAGAGCCTTTCACAACCCTTCATATCCAGCTTCAGAGTGGCAGGTATACTGTGAGCAAAGAAAGCAGCATGTTTCTTTTCCTTATCATTTAAGCATGGGAATGTTCAAAGCCTGACTTGACTTTTCTGACCTGCAGGTTTGACTGTGCAGATCGCCAGTTCCATTCCATTCCTGCTACCTGGCAGGCGCTCATGGACAACCCCAACGATGTCAAGGAACTTATACCGGAGTTCTTCTACTTCCCAGAGTTCCTCGAGAATCAGAACGGTAAATTGGCTTCTTGAAAGATAGTGAATAAAATTTTCTTGTGTTCTCCAGAAAAGAATCATCACAGCTCTTTTGTGAATGCCATGGAACGCCTCTCACTTAAACTTTATAATGTGCTGGTTGTAGAAGGTATTTTAATCATTATACTGGCCTCAAACTCAATGGGACCCAGTGGTTCTCAGTGGGACCCAGTGGTTGTATTTAGCAACAACCTAAATGATGCTTACAATTCTTACTTGGAGCTTGGGGATGGCTAACAATACTGTCTCCCTAATCCATAAGAAAATAAAAAATGCCATTTTGGAGGTTAGTAAAAAATTTGCAGTAGTTAATGATTGAATACTTTAGAAAAGTTAATACACTTTAAACAATATTCTGTTCTGCCCACTTTATTGGGTTTCTCAGGTAGTAGTTTGGACATTCTCAAACATGTGAAGTCTTTCTTTTTTTCTAGAAAACCAGCATATTTACTGCTTTAATAGTTAAATCCCAGTGCTGTCACCTCGATTTAGAACCATGTGAGGTGTCAGTAGCCTTCTGAGGAAAAATAAAACTGTTTCATTACCATGTGATCTTAATTGGAGGGAAAAAAAAGCGTATATGAGACTATGGGACTCCTAGTTATTTTCTCCCACATCATTTGTTGTATTGGGAGTTTTGCTTAAAAGAAAAAATAAGTTTGTACTGCTGATGTTTTAGTCTGCTAACTACTGCCTGCTTGAGTTCTGAGTTGTAAAAATTTAAAACATCAAAGTCATACTGTCAAAAGCATCTGAAGAACCAAAGAGTTGTTCTAGTGGAAGTTGGTGGGATTTAAGACATCCTGAAAGCCTTGATCTTACAATCATTTAAACCTAAAACTAACTGCACACAAGTTCTGGACTCTTAATTGTGTTAAAATAAAGCAAATGTGTGTATGTTTAGATAGACGTATAAATGGTTAATATTACTTTAAGATTGAGATTTAAGCTTCTGATTATTTACATGCTCTGAACAGCTCTCATTTAACACATTTAGAGATTTGGAGCAGACCTTGGTCTTCTGTGCCAGTAGTAGGGTTACAGGAGAATTAACAAGAATTTTTTTCAGTATCTGTCCCTTATGTTGAGAAAATAACACTTTTTAATCTTTACTGAGTACTTTTGAAATATTTGTAATAACTCTTAAAAATCTCGGAATGAATTGCTAGGTTTTAACCTGGGTCAGCTTCAAATGTCCAAGGAGGTGGTAAACGACGTTGTTCTCCCAAAATGGGCCCACTCCCCAGAAGACTTCATTTGTAAACACAGGAAGGCTCTGGTAAGATGATGGCTGCATCAATCTCTGCGTGAAGGAATGATAAAGGCAGTGGAGTTAGATGTTGTCATTGTGGTTTAAGTGTAAAATACTGCAGCTATATTTGAAATAGTTGTGGCTGTATTGGATGTTGCAGGTAACACGAACTTTCAGGGCAAAGCACTGTATGCATAAATAAAATACTCAAACAAAAAAAGCATGAAAATAACAATTTGGATATTTGCTGCATTAAAAAAAGCAAAATTGGGCAAAATTGCCTTTTGTAGTTCTGTGTGGTAGTAAGTAACCAGCTGCTTACCACCCTTTGTCTTTCAATATCCAGATGTGCTGCTGCTTTATGTTAAATTCCCCTCTTTGCACTTTCTGCCTTTAACACACCTGCATATTCTTAGGCTTCTGCTCTATATGTTAGTGTATGTTTAGTTTGTGGATACTCCTAGTTTAGGAATTCAGTGTATTCCATAGCATAGTCTATTCTTACAGGAACACGCAGTGTTTTTATGTCCTTACTAGAGTAACTTTTCCTCTAGGAATCAGAGTATGTTTCTGCTCATCTGCATGAATGGATAGACTTGATTTTTGGCTACAAGCAGAGGGGCCCAGCTGCAGTGGAGGCACTCAATGTCTTCTATTACTGTACTTATGAAGGTACGAGCTCTTTGGGCATTGTTGTCAATCATGGTTTTACAGTATTAGCCAGAAAATAATTAATTTTTGAAATGAGTGCCAATTGTTGTATATACATACAACATATATGCATATATGTGTGCGTATATAGGTACACATACCATGGAAAATGTTCAAGTCTTTTTGACTTGAACACCGGCAGATTGAGTGGTTTTTGAGTGTGACTCATTGAATGAGTTTTCAGATTATCATATATTATATGGATGCACTGCCTGGAGGCTTTGGTGGGCAAACAGGTAGTAATGCAGGTAAAGCGTTTTTTTCACTTTCCCTCCACCATTCTGGTTTTGATTTAGGAGCTGTGGATTTGGATGCTTTAACGGATGAGAAAGAAAGGAAAGCTTTAGAAGGGATGATAAATAATTTTGGACAAACTCCCTGTCAGCTGCTAAAGGTAATGCTGTTTTATCACTCAGACTTATGCCTTTAAATCCAACCAAGTTATCAAGGGCTTGTAGCAAAAAATAGAAAGATAATAATGTTTGTTGTTTTAGGAAAATGAATCCTTTACTATGTCAGCACTTAAAAAGATTGCACTGATGGCAGTGTGACATAGCATTTTCCAAGGAAGGAAATTTCCAAAAGCAAATTAGGTGCTTAACTAAGCATCTACTTTCCTATTGATTGTCAATGAGATTACTATACGTGTCTTAAAATGACCAAGGATTGTCTAACCTTCAAATGTTCCTTCAATTTTGCCTCCTAGGAGCCACATCCTCAAAGACTGTCTGCAGAAGAGGTCGTGCAGAGACTGACCAGAAGTGATACCTCTACTCTGAATCTCTTCCATCACCTCACTGAACTGAAGTCCTTCTTTATAGAGGTATGTGTTTGAAGTCTAATCCAAAACAAAAGATCATAACCCAGATGAGAGTAAAGCTTGTTTGCTACTCGAAGAGAACATTTTTAAATATAACGTGTATAACATGAGATTTGTCATCTTAATTTGCCTTATAGAGGTTGAATCTCATGAGTTTCTAACTGCTGGCCTTTTCACTATGCTGCAAAAGCTAAAAATGTCCCTCGTCTCATTTCAGGACTTGTTGAATTCAGAGGCTAAACTTTCCTATTTGGGACAGAAATATATTTTATTTCTGGTGGTTTTGACAGAATTAAACGTGTAGCTACATCTGAGAGTCCTTAATAGATCTAGTATTGATTCTGGAGGCTTCACTCGTACTTTTTGCGGATTCTATGCTTGTCCTTTAGCTCTTGAATATTATCAGACCCAAAAGATGCCATTTCTTCTAGGGCATCAGTGATGGTGTTCCCATTGTTAAAGCAGTCGTCCCGAGGAATCAGTCACGTTCTTTCATGTCTCAGGGAAGCCCGGAGATCCTGGTGAGTTGTGTGGGTCAGTTGCCGTTCTTGGTGGCTGGAGACAATGGTGTGGGGCTTTCCTTCATGTAAAGGTTAGAGAGGCTGTTTCCAGGTGTTTGTGTTGAAAAGTGTCTCTTTGATTTATGATGAGAGTCCAATGTGTTATTAATCTTAATGCTACTTTTTTCATTGCTTTCCAGCCCACATCTTGTCTTATGCTGTGACTGAGCAATATATGTTACATAAGCCTTCACTGCTCCTAAAATTAATTTTGCAGTGTTTAATACGGGCATTAGTACTATGGAATATGTTCACATGGCTTAAAATAAGCAAAAATATTGTTATATTTCCATATCTATGTTGGAGCTGCATTTTTTTTTAAAAAATACAGTAAATAAAGGTAATTAATGTGCTTTTCTTGAATACATCCCTGTTCAAATTCTCACCTGAGCTGATTTTTTTTTTGTGCATGTGTTTTGGGGGAGTTTAATTTTTCTTTTTTCTCAAGCATCTGGTGTTTATGCAAGCATGTTTATTAGGGAAAAACAAGCAGAATAAGCATCTTGGTTTCACTGGTGTGGTTTTTTTTTTTTTTGTTTTATTTGGTTTTGTTTTCCATCAAACTTTTATAGGTAACAGCAAGTCTGAATTGTCTTATTGGAACCCATGGCTGGCTACCTTATGACAGAAATATCTCTAACTATTTTACATTCATCAGAGATACCACAGTGACAAATCCAAAGTAAGCAAACAATGGGAAAAAATGCAACTGAATGTGTGTTCAGGAACATTCAGCATGTTCATACATGCTGAATACAATACCATGCATGTTCAGTAAACAATGAGTTGTCCTGTTTTGAGTGGCTGCCTTTGCAGTCAAGCATGATGCTCAATAGTATGTTTAATCTGTGGCACTGTTCCGGGAAAAAATCGATAAGTAGTATTTTAAGGTTCTTAATTCTAAAAACTACTTTAAATTGTTTTTTTTCCTAATTGTGAGTCACACAAACTTTCTTGAAATCTGAGATGAACAGTCTCCATACTTCCTCATGCTATAGTGTAGGTGTATGTGTATGTGTTAGCTTCTTTTCTTTGCTTTTGTGAATTTTCCTTTTTTCTTTAATATTACAATATTTATCAGGGATGTGAATTATCCACATGAACTCAAATCATGTAAAAGATGGAAAAGATCTACAGTGCAGTCTTGCTTCCCCAGACGACTGTGTGGGTTTTGTATAGTTATTGGGAGGGTAGGATTTCACATCTTGTTTTTTCTAGGTATAGCCTCTTTTCTAGTTCATATTTTGTAGTAATTTTTAAGGATGTAGGAAGTGCAAAGCATGCTGATGTGCACTAAGGTGAGTCTTAACTGTACATCGTTTGCCTGCAGAACCCAGCGCAACATAAGTGGTCCTTTTGCACCAGGACTGGAGATCACCTCTAAGTTGTTTGCAGTATCCCATGATGCAAAATTGCTGTTTAGTGGAGGACACTGGGATAATAGCATCAGAGTAACATCTCTTACAAAAGGCAAGCTGGTTGGGCAGCACATCAGACACATGGGTTAGTAACCCTGTTTGTTTATATTCTGCAATGAAAATTATATGTGAATCTTGGTGTCATACCTTGATGTTTCATTGGTCTTTTGGAAAGAGTTATAGCCAGTGAATCTGAGCAGGTGGAGCAGCCCTAAGAGAAAGGCAACGTAAGGACAGAGGAACAACTGAATGAAGAGTATTGAGTATGGCTTTTAGTCACTTTAGTGGCTGTTTAAATAACTTTTCAAATAAGGTTTGACTGCTGAGTTTTTAGGTAATTAAAGCAATTAAGTTAGATTGTTACATGTGGGTATATGATTTCATTGCTTAGTAAATATTAAGTATCATCAGTGCTGTTGCAGCAGAACTTCATGTGCTGGCTGCAAATCCAGATATGCTGTTGACATATTGCTTATATAATAATTCTAGTGTAAGCTAGTCATATGTATCTGACATTATTCTTCCTTTACCTAGATATCGTGACCTGCTTGGCAATAGATTACTGTGGAATCCATCTAATTTCAGGCTCCAGAGACACTACCTGCATGATATGGCAAATAGTTCAGCAGGTGGGTTATTTAGGTGCCCTATGAGGAGCAGTTTCTGAATGTTTTTTGTTGTTGATTACTTTTTTATAATGGTTTATTGGTTTACTTTCTTTCAGATTTGCAAGATAGAATAGTCCACTAAAAGCACTCAAACTGATAATTTTGTTAGACCAATTGTCATGTGTGTTTAAAATATTCACTGTGCTCATTAGTTGCTATGAAGCTGTTTTGAGGTTACCCTTCCGTATTTTTAAAGGCACTGTAAATGATTTTGCAGGTTATTTTCACAGCAGGCAAATATTATCCCTATTGTACAAATGGGAGACTGGAAGAAGAGACACTTGCTTAAAGCTGCAAAGCAAAATTAATTGGAGCACTTTTCCTAGTTGCATCTCCTTACATTTGCAGCCCACTGCACGCTCTAGTGGCTGTGTTTTGGTATTGCTTTTGCTCTTTGGGAAGTATTGATATACTTATGAGGCTGGAGGCAGCAAAGCAAAATCTAGGTAAAATCTTTTACCTAGATTTATAGTGGCATTTTGGAAAGTTTTAATATTGGTCTTGTTTTTGCACATAATGAAAGTGGCTGTAATGTCTATGTGTCTTTAAACCCACAAGATCTAAGCCTTTCTCTCGTATGTTTTAAATGTTCGTTTCTGATGACTGCATGATGGATGTGCAAGTAGTATTAATTGGAGGGGGGGAATTCTGTCATGCCTTACAGACAGTGCATATGATCAGGCTACCTTGCTCTTATCCCTGTACTAAAATAAGCATGTGAAGCCACTGCAGTACTGGAAAACTGTGTGCTTTCTGGAAGCGTGCTGTGAAAAAAACCTGTCAGTGAGTTGTCCATATGGTAGGAGTGTTGTCTGTGTGGCAAGAGTGTATGTAGTCCTATCAAGAAGTGGTGTGTGTTGTGCCAAAGGTGCATGGTTAGAAAGGCAAGGCCCCCTAGACCTCAGAGTGGAATTTTTGGTCTCAGATGAGGATAAACATTGAGAGTTTTTAACTTTATTTATCTTGCCAGGGTGAGTTTAAATGATGAGTCCTTATCTGGAGATTTATTTCTGTTTAGATAGGAGTTGCTTTTTGTTAGGATTTTGATTCTAGATTTTTATGTACATAATGTACAACAAAAATATTATATAGCTGTGTTGTAAATTCTTTGCATTTTTTAATCTTGGTCCTTACATAGTGGCAGCAATGTCCTGCATGTTGCTATTCCTGTTCTGCATTGTCACCTTTTTTCCCAGCTCTGTGTTCTGATGCGTTCTGCATTCCTGTGTGCTTCAGCTCTTCAGAACTTGATTCGCACTCAAATCCCTATCACACAAACCAGAGTAGTTTTCTTGGCAGAACAATTCAGCACACCTTCTCTTTAAGCACAGGGCTTGCCCTTAAAACTGATTGATGAATGAGGTTATGTGTTCTGGCAGTCCACTCACTGGAAGAAAAGTCTTAGGTCTTTTGGACAGCCTGCTGTTGTGTAGGCAAATGCCTCACATTTTTCTATGAGAATTATTGCAGACTTTGCATTGCATCTCATCCGAGTGACCATCATTCAGAAGAATTGTTTCTTTATCCTTTCTTAGAAAAAAAGAACAAATTTGCTGTAATTTTAATCAAAATGCCTTGTAGTTTGAGCATTAATATGAAGGTAATGCTTGATTTCATGGTAAACAGCAGAAACTGAACAAGCCAAATACACAAGGAAGGGGATGTGTGACCCACTCCTTTTAGGAGAGTTCACTGTGATACTTAAATGCCTGTTTGTGTGGAAGGACAGAAGCACCTCAGTTGACCAACCCTCTTTCACATCCGTGTGGTAATTGCATGTTCCTTCATTCTTCTGATTTCAGTAAGGTTGAATAGGGCTGCTGATGAAAGGCAGTAAATTGAAACTGGACCGGGTGAGTTGTGACTTTGGTTCTGGCCTGTGTCAAATATTCATCTCGCACCAGTGATACTGAAGATACCAGAAATTATTTTTTTTGTCCTTCAGCTGCAAGAGAATGTGTCATTGCACTTTTTGTTACTCTCAGGGAGGAGTGCCCGTAGGCCTGGCACCTAAGCCCTTGCAGATCCTTTATGGGCACACTGATGAAGTTTCAAGTGTTGGCATCAGCACTGAGCTGGACATGGCGGTTTCAGGATCCAAGGTAGGCATCTTTATGCTCTCCCCTCTTTTGCTTCTTCCATTCTCAAACCCTAGAGCATATTTAGAGTTGATTAAGTGTGATACCAAAAATACGTGTTTCCCAATTTGTTCTTCAACCTTTGTACATCAAGACGATGACAAGTACCATCTTTGCTGCATGCTTAAATTCAGTCTGTCTCAAACTATTCTGTACACAACATAGATCTGAGCTATGATGTCGTGCTGTTTTTGGACAGATGGACTTTAAAGTGTGCAGACTTATTTGAAGCTTATTAAACTTCTCATAGAAATAATTCTGTGACAGAACTTTTCTGATTGCTTATACTTGAAGGCTCTTCACAGCTTACTCTTGCCCTACTTTGTTGTACAGTGCTGGCTTAATACTGACTTTCTCCTGCACCTAATTCTGATATTCTTAGCTCCTGTGATGTGTGAAATGGCTACTTGCTGCCTACCCTTCTGCTCTTAACTGATTTGTGCTTGCTTGTTTGTTTATATGCCTCTGTTATAAGGCCTTGAGGGAAACGATTCTTTGTGAAGAAGCCCAGTCCCCAAATGAGGATTTAAATGCTTTCACAGTACTCCCTGTGTATCACTTTTTCATTTTAATATTCTTTCCATATGTTGCTGTAATTTCCTTCAGAGGTTGTGGCTGAATAACAGCACCTACCTCCACTTGCTCTCTGCAGGATGGGACTGTTATTATCCGCACTGTTCGCAAAGGTCAGTACATGAGGACCCTGCGGCCACCTTGTGAGAGTTCCCTCCTGCTGAACGTTCCCAACCTGGCTGTGTCTTGGGAAGGTCACATAGTTGTCCACACCAGCATAGAAGGCAAGACCACTTTTAAGGTACTTGAGTTCATGGAATACCTTTGCTTGTTTTCCTGAAGACTTTAATCACAAACACATTTAATTTTATCCTGGTTTTCTAAAGATATGGCACTTTTTCTTCTCTGCTTTGTCTGTGTCCTTTTTCCTAATCTGCTAGCTAATTTTAGTGAAATTTGATGGAAAGATAAAATTTGGAGACATCCTGTGTTTCAATAGGTTTCTTAAAAATCTCTTACCCACCTATAAGGGAGATGCTTAAACATGCACTAATGAATCTTAATCAGTTCTTTTGGGATGCAGAACTAGGAGAAGACAGTTCCACTACTCACAGAAATAACAGAGTACCTAATTTGGGGTGCAAGATGCCCTGGACTATACTAGTATTTCTTGGCCTTGGGTTGGAAAAACTACAGGCTATAAGGTTCACAGTATAACTTGGTCAGTCTACTGTGAGAGTGGCTGCGTAGTCATTCTGATAAAAATCACAAAACTCAAGTTTTGTGAGTGTTGAAAATTGTCTGAAAGGCAAATTTATTGGATGTAGATATCCCATTTATATTGGGAGGCTGGGGAAAGATGAGACTGTGGTGTTGTCAAGCAGAAAAATATTAAAATGATCCTGTTTATTAATGTCCATTAAAATGGTCTGGTTCTTTAATTTGTCAAGAATTCATTGCTGTGTCCAGAAAGTGCTTCTACCTGTAGCTCTTTGAAATAAGTGTTTCCTTCTGCCTTTTGCTTCC
Organism: Eudromia elegans; assembly: GCA_003342815.1. Lineage (NCBI taxonomy): Eukaryota > Metazoa > Chordata > Aves > Tinamiformes > Tinamidae > Eudromia > Eudromia elegans. The sequence continues at coordinate 1,643,415 of PTEX01000178.1, read as the reverse complement.
TAGAAGGGCTAAAAATAAGGGAGGCTGTCTGCTGTATTCCTTAGCAAAAACCCTCAAAAAAAGAATAAGAACCTGCCCATTAATACCTTAATGTTTTCAGAAAATTTTGAATTGATCAGATGAAGGGGTGAAAAGTTACTGTGTAACAAAAAGTAAAGAGGAAAAACTTTTAAGTAGGTGTTCATACAACATATAATGTATATAGGATGGGGGGTCATTTTACTTGTATCCTTCAACAGGCAAACTGCTTACAGCAATATTGTCTGATTCCTGCATGAGTTGACTCCTGTTAGTGAGCTAAAAGTACAATAATACATTTTTAATCCAGTCCATCCTCTGTGACCTCTGTTTTTCGTCCATTCAGGATAAGAATGCCTTACATCTGTACTCTGTCAATGGGAAGTATCTGTGTTCTGAGACTCTGAAGGAGGAAGTGTCTGATATGTGTGTGACTGGTGAACACATTGTGATGGGCAGCTTGCAGGGATTCCTTTCCATACGTGATCTCTACAGGTAACGTACCAGCATCACTAGCTTATTATTGAGATGCAAGTACAAAGGTTCCTTTATAAATTGCTATGTTATGTGGAGCTTATGGAGACTATAACTTTCATTCTTATTCCAGTAATGAAGATGTAGGTGGTAGCAATAGCTTTATTTATTCTATTTTGCTGGAAAAATTTGGAAAATCATGTTCATGGAATGATGGAAAATAAGAGATTAAACAGGCCCTTTTTCTTACATCTATTTACCGTGATCATGGGCTGGAACTGACAGAATATAGAGAGAGATGTGTCTGTGATTGTTCCCATGTCTAGTTGGTCAATGGGAGCACAGGATCTGCAGGATGTATTTCTCATGCAGTTCTGAATTTGGCTTTAAATTCTGCTTATTCTTACTCTCTATAGAGCTTCACTGCCCTTCAGAATGAGAACAGTCTTTTTCCTTAGGCAGTTGCAGGAGTGATGTTGGTGCTGCTCAGAAAAAATGTCTTAATTTACTGTTTTACCTGTCTATAGTCATCCTTGTTATTGGAGCTCTGCTCTGGGATGTGGTTTGCTCTTTCCCTAGGAGTTCCCATTAATGAAATTTGTGAACTAGATGCTTGAGAAACTATGTTTTATAATACCTTCTGTGGACAGTAATTTCAAATGCAGTGTGATTCTTTGCAGTATATGCAAATAAACACGTAACATACTTTCTCTGTGCTTTTTGTTCATTGCAGCCTGAATCTCGTCATCTCCCCCTTAGCCATGAGGCTACCAATTCATTGCATTTCTGTCACCAAAGAGTATAGCCACATCCTTGTTGGCTTGGAGGATGGCAAGTTGATTATCGTTGGTGTTGGCAAACCCGCAGAGGTAAAACCCACCATCAAGAACTTTCTCTACCGAACAGTGGGAAATTCAATTATTTCTGCTCTCCAGTTGAGCAAGAGGTCTCCTCTATGGCAGGGCAAATTTAAGAGCAAGTTTCAATTTTCAGTGGGGAAGAAATAACTTTTGAGACTGCTCTACTGAGATTTCATAGTAAGAATCAAAAGTATATAAGGGATTGGAGAGGGGAAACTCAGTTGGACTAACCTCCAGACTTTTGTCACTGACATCTGAATAAGCAAAGTCATACTAGCTAACCTTTTCTAACATGTTAGTGTTGTCAGTCACTACCCGAGGAAATATTTTTCCAGAAGAAAATCAGAAACAAAAGAATAAGCTACTTTTATTTCCTTTTTATGGTTTCCATCAGATGCCTTTTAATATGCATTGACTGAAATTGGAAAAAAAAATGCTTCTGTTAAGAATCTCCAATTCTAAATGCACAAAGGATTATTTTTGTAGTTTCCCAATATGCTCTTTGTTCCATATGGTGAATATAAACTTGTTGGTACTGCATATGCAGTATCACATACAGAGCATCCATCTGTCAAATGGCTGTGCCCATGTTTTCTTGCATAAAATAGGTTTTACTTTAAGTACTTCTTGTCATGACTGTCAGAGTGCTTGGGTTAGCTTTAGCCTGCCTCTCCTCATAACTTCCATGGTGCTGCAGTATTTACTTGGAATTATGGTTATTACTTCTACGTGATCTTCAGCACATATCAGAAAAGTCTGTGTTGATTTAATTTTATAATCTAATTGTTAAAGTGATGTATTTGGTATTTAAAAATGTTGCGGGGAGAGGAGGCACAGTGGAATATTTGAAATGTGCTTCTGAGCATGATAGTCTGATTTGCTTGCAGCTGGTGGGGGGGAATTTCCATCAGCTTGTCCACTTGGACACCTTTTTCCTATTGTAGAATTGATGAAGAACTATTTAAAATGTGGTTAAACACATCTTTGTAATGGCAGTTTTAGTCACTGTCACTTCTAAGTTTCTTAGACCTGAGAAAAGGCTGAAATGTATGTATCTCATTAGACTGAAGCCTTTTTTGTTTTCTTTTTCCGTTCCTAATCACATCTATTTTTCTAATTCTGAAGCAGGTGTTGTCTCAATGACTGGGTTCCTTTTATGGTTGTAGAGACTTTCAAGCAACTTTTTCCTAGTATTTTCTGCTTATAATTCAGGTGATCTACAAGATCATTATCCATGTAAATAGATACAAAACAACTATCTTAGGGGAGAAAAATCCTGTATTTTCCAGTTTTCTATTATGACATGAATCATTATATTTGTAAAGTGAGGGGATTATTTATGTAGTTATTTTGGAAAGAATATATAAATTATTATAACTTTAAATTCTTCATGCAAAAGTATAAACCATTGTCTTTCTAGCTTTTAGTAATACTAATCCTTAAAGGGAGATACCTTCTAAATGCATAAAATGAAAAGCTGCTTGGTGTCAAGATTGGCCTCTAGTCTTTCTGCATTGACAGTATGGTCAGAAATGAAGTATAACAAATGTTCTTGTATTTTAAACACTACCTGGCTGTTTGGGATGTTACAGAAGGGTTTTCACGTGGTAGTGAGGAACCTTTTCAGCACCGTGCCTTTCCTACATCACTGCTCCTCTGATGATCTAGTTATTAAACTCATTTGTAGTATTTAACTGTTGGAAAGGTGAGGGTTTTTTTCCCCCAAAGTGTGTGCTGTTAAGACGTGCATCTTGTTTAATAACCTACAAGAGGCTTTATATCCTAAACAGCTGCCAGACTGTGGTCACTACTGGTCAATCATAATCTGTATGTTTAAGGAGTTAATTTAAAACAGGTTTTTACAAATTGAGGTCAATTTACAGATTCATCAGACGCCAGATTTAATATAGCCTCCAGTTGCTCGTATTCTGTCTTTGCTTATGAAATATTTGGTATGAATTATTTCTGGTTTAAATTTTGCATAGAGTACTACATGCAGGATCCTTGCAGGACTGTACACCAGGAGCTCTCCTTTCTCTCTTTCCTTCTTCCTTGCTGCCCTGCAATATTCCATCACTTTAAGGAAATTGTCAAGAAATAATTTCAATTATCTCCTCCTTTTCATTTCTAGCAATTATTTGAAATGCCATTTCTGCTAATTTGATTCATTTTTATTTGACATTCTGCTCTTCTATTGTCTTTCTAACAAAATAGCAATCTAAACTAGAGTCTATTTCTAAGCCATTTAAAGTAGGTTAAGCATTAAGTCCCCATTACATGATAGTATCCCTTTAGCTGTTCAAAATGTGAAAGGCCAGAGATTAGCGTTTTGTCTGTTGTGTTGTGTCAGTCCCAAGAATCATCCCAAAGTGTAACTTTTTGTTTATTTGTTTTTAAATATTTATTTTGTTATGATTTTGTTTATGCAGTACCTTTTAGCGTCTGCACTTCACCAGAATCCGTGTCTGAAGTTCCTTTTTAATTTATCCACCTTATCCCTTCCCCCTCCTTTTGTTTCTCTGGATTACTTTGAACAGATGCGCTCAGGTCAGCTTTCCCGAAAGCTGTGGGGATCAAGCAAACGGCTCAGCCAGATCTCAGCAGGAGAGACTGAATATAACACTCAAGATCCCAAGTGACTGCTGCTTCCACCTCCTCTCGTGGATTCCAGAAAAATGCTTAATCTTTATCACTTTAAGCATATCTCCAACTTTCAGGGGTTTGATTCTTAACGGTCTGTGGATGATGAAGCTGTGGTAGAGGTATAGTAATTTCCATACATACCCGTGCAAGTTAACTTGCTTGCATACTTAGCCTTGTTGAGTTGGGCACAGCAGAGTCCTCTCTAAACAGCTGCTAAAACAGTGTTCCAAGGAAACATACTAAATACCCCAAACCTCCAACTTAAACTTGCTCATCTGATTTAAGTAGCACTTGATTTAAAACTGCGTAGGGCCCAATGCTCCTTGATCACAAGGAAGATATTTGGCTTTGCTTTGACGACATTGCAGTTCCCCAACAGTAAACTAAGATTCCATCATTGTGCTGATCTGAAATGGGGACAGCTGACGTGACCTTTTCAATATATATGTTTTTTTTCTTTTTTCTTTTTTTTTTTTTAAGACCAATCCACTTGTGACTTATTCCTGTAAATGGCTATTGCTGTCTCTTTTTGTCTAGTTCTAGATTTAGGCTGTTCTGCAAGGAGCATCTGTGTTGCACTACTTGATCAGAAAATGAAAAGCTTCAGAGGAGTTGAAGGAGGTGGGAAGTACTTGCTGCTGAAAATTATTTATATTATTAAGTAGACTAAGACACGCTAAGAAATCCTTTAATATATTTTTAGGATCCTGTAGAAATAAAGAATATAGAGGAAGTAATCAAGTATCCACATTGTTTAAAGATTCTGTTTCATTAGTAAGGCAACTCTTGCAAAAAAAAAATTAAAAAAAGAAAAAAAAGGTAACATTTCCACTTGGACAACATTGCAGCACACTTTAAACAAAGAGCACCTGGTTGTTTCTTTGGTTGGAATTCACCACACTGGTTGGTAGCTATATTTCTGTTTCCAGAAAGCAAGCAGGAAAGCAGATAGTAGATCCGTTGGCAATATATGTTTAATGTCTGGAAGAGGAAAGTAATGGATCCTTGCATGTGCTCTACACAGCGGAATAGTTGTGGACGGGATGCTGCCCTTGGAGAAGACATTAGGGAGGGGGTTTGTTTTAGAGTTATGTGATGATAGCAGAGTGCATGTTTTCCTGTTCTGGCATTTTTGCAAAGTAAATGTTAATGTTTGAAATAAGTCCTCAATTGTTGGGAAAGTCTGGTGCTAAAGGGAAAATTTTGTATCAAAGTGTGAGGTTTTGTGTGTGTGTATATATGTATTTATGTGTATGTATGTGTACTGAAAGAGGATACCATTCCCCTTGCATCCTTTGGAGTAAGGGGAGTATAAGGCAGAGCTATAAGTGATGTTCCTTTGGACTACCCATTTCTCCCTTCTGCCTTTGCTTTTTTTAATTATTTTTATTTATTTAAGGAGATGAGTATGTGTTGTGTTTTCTGTAAATGTTACCAGATATTCCTTGTGGCTGGGGAGCTATTGAACTACCTGAGGAATTCCATTATGCATAATCTCATTTCATTAGCTTTTGACACAATATTTATGAAGTCTGTAGGAATAGTAATACCTCTGCCCCTCAGCCCTTTCAGGATAATCTTTGAACTCTATTAGTCCATTACAACTTTCTCCACAATTTCTTTAACTACAAAAAGAAGTTCTCCTTAATGATTGTGTGTTCTGTAAAAACAAACAAACAAAAACTACTATGATGTTCTTTTCCAGCTTTAGGAAGTGAATGATGAACTCGACTAGTGAGCAAGTGGGTCTGTGCATAGTTGCAATATTCTGACTAGTCCCTGTGACTGGATCATCTGGAAAGTTAGGAGAACATCAGAAGCATTTCCTTGAGGCACTTGTCAAGACAAATTTTTGGAAATGACAAGTGCTGTGTTTTCAGACTCTGTGAACACACACACACAAAAATACCAACTATTTATAATTGATTATTTATCCAATAACAATACTAAAGATATCCTGCAGTGTTAAGTGTGTGTGTGTGTGTAAATGTGCAGTAGGTTTGTGCCATTTTTCTGAAGAAGGGGTTTCTGAGGAGCTCTTTGGAGAGCTCTTCAGCAAGTTTCCAGCTCTGACTGGGTAATTGTTTTGAAGTGGGAAGTCAAATAATGAACTTGTTATGGTGTTGAGTTATGACTTTTATAAGTGTGCCTATATGTACCGTTTTCAGAGTGTATATGAGGTTAAGCATGTGTATTTGCAGAGGGAGTTTAGGATGTTTCGGGCTAGGAGAATCAAGTGTGGAAAAGGAGCAGATACGTATTTAGTCATGTTTGGCCAGAACGTGGATTTTTTGTTGTCAGGAGCACGAAGAGGGTCACATATGGGTTCAAGAACCTCTTGTATCTTAGGTATGTTTATACAAAGATTGAATTAGTGAATGTGCTTGGAAAGTTAATATTCAAGAATAATGAATACAATGCGTCAGCTTAAAATATAGTTGCAATAATCAAGATGCCAGAGCTTATGAAGTACTTTGATGTTTGAATGTCATCATCTCAGTGCTTCGCAAGTGTTAGGTGGTGTACGCAAATGTCTGGGAATGGTTTAGTGGGAGCGGGTCTTGGGCTCCTGGACTTGGCTGGTTTGTGCCCTGCAGCAGCAGCAGGAGAGGGGAACGGCCGAGCTCGGAGCGGCTTCGTGCGCTGTGCAGGACGGCAGCATCTGGTGACGTTTATCTCTTGCAGATGGGGGGTGGCTGTTGTCACACGGTCGGGCACCTTCCAGAGTACCTCCAGCTACACCCCCGAAGGTTTGAAGGTGTGCTCTGCCTTGATCTAAAACCAGCTTTAAGAAAGGCATAGGCAGTAAGTGCAAGTATTAGTTGGTGTTTTGCTTAATTCTATTTAACTTTTTTCTGCAAGTCATCTTGAGCTTTTCCTTTTTTTTCCCCTGAAGAAAAGGAAGAAACTGTTTTTAGAGAGCTATTTAGGGTAATTGAATTCTAGTCTGTTATACAGTGCACTAGGGTTTAGTGAAGAGATTTCAGGTTTTTTTCTTCCTTTTCCTCAATGTAATAAAGCTTAGGATCCCATTAATTCCATTTTTCATGTAGAACAATACATATTAGTTAAATAATTCAAGTTTGCCTTTAAGATTTATTTATTAGGTGTAAGAAGTAAAACTGTGAGATGAAACAATTCTGATTAGTTCTGAATGAACACATCTCAAGTGCACAGTTATTTCATAACACTGCATTAGTCAAGACCACCATGGTGGATTATCTTACGTTTAATCTTATGGACACCTGTAATGATATTTATTAAAGCTGAAATGCTTTCTTTGACACTAAGTAATAGTGTAAATACATGTATCTGAAAGAAACTGAAAATTGACTTTATGTCTCTGTATATAAACTAGATCAAGCAGTTAGCTGTATTGACCGGCACAGTTAGAACTTGCATACCAAAGGATGATGCTAAGAAGACATTCCTCCTTTAATTCAAGTATAATATATGTCAAACTTCTCTTCATCTTTAGTTAT
>PTEX01000178.1:1618666-1635843 GCA_003342815.1 Eudromia elegans | reverse complement strand
TTGTGGTCTTTTATGGATAACCAGAAATCTCATCTAGTCTGTAAGGTTTTTGTAGTGTGGCAGCATTCAGGAAGTTGAATGTTTGCCGTTCAAGTTGGCATCTGAATTATGTGAATTATACTGTATCAATCTGTTATGTAATACTCATAGGGTATCTGGAAATCATGTCTTCCATCATCCGCACACCTTACTGACACGAGCACAAAATAATAATAATCTCCGTCTTGAAGATAACCGGTGTTTCTTTTGTTGGTTAATGCATATTGTGGGAATTGCATTTTAGGAAGCTTGTTTGATTTTAAAAAAGAGACTACAGATAGTTTTGAATTTGGCAACCTTGATACAAGCAAGTTTCCCCCTCAGCTTACCTTAGACTGTATGTGTTATTGCAAAACAAATGTATCATTGTCTTTACAGGCTTTTAATAGTCTCTAGAATTGGCCATTTTATAAAGATTCTCTTTAAAGATGTATTTTTGTGTCCTTAAAATGAAGTGCAAAGAGCTATGCTCCTGTACTGTAAAAATCCTTTATGGTACTGGTAGTGGTCCTGCATCAGTTTGCTTTAGGATGCTTGCAGGAATGAATTTATTTTTCTTTTTAATGCCCAGAAGCTCTTCAGTCCCACCTGGCTTGGTGGGAGCTCTGTACCGCCTGTCCTAGAGCTCCTTCCTCCCTGCTGCCCTTCCAAATCCCTTCTGGTGGTTTTTGTTACGTCACATTGGATAGAGAACATACAGCAACCAGTCACTTAAACATCTGTATATGTGTCATATTTAATTGAAAGTGTTTATCTCTATGGATTACAGTACAGTGGGGAGCTTTAAAGCTGGGAGGAGAGGGTGCCCGTTCCGAGCAGCCTCCCTGAATGCCTAAACCGAGACCCGCTGGTGCTGCTGCTCCGTACGGTCCCCCCGATGGCACCTCTTCCACGGGTAAAGGCACCTTGCTGGCTGTGTCAGGTGCCAAGGCTGGAGACTGTGAATATATATAATTTTTTCAAATAATTGGAAAAAAAAAAAAACCCTTATATATTCTAATGTGAGCCTAAGGTCTGACCTAATAAATACTGTTAGATGAAAGCACTAAGGCAATACTTAACTTTGGCAATTTGAGCATGTGGCCAAGTGCTTTCTGGAAGGGACTCCTCAAGCTTTTTGATTGGAAAGCCCCGTAGCTTTCAGGGGTGAATGTGTGATAGTGGTGGGCAGGTGCTTGTGAAAGTTAGAAAAACTTAAGTAGTACAGGTACACACATTTGCTGGGCCAGTTATCAGCATATATTAGGAAAAACCTCCCCAAAGCAAATATTACGGATGAGTAAAGAAATGCTCCCCTTGTGCAGACTGTTTTTGGTTGTTCTTGCTGAGCGTGAAAGTCGGTTTTGGGGAATGCACAGTCATGGGTGGTGCGGTAGGAAGCCAGTGGCAGCCTGCAAGTACAAGGATGTTAGTGGAAAAGGTGTCTAGTAACAGCTCTGTTAATTTACATTGTTTTAAAATTGTGCACGTTTATTTGTCTGGGACTGCAGAGACCCAGTCAAGATACACTTCCTGTTTTGGGGGAAGTAGTAGTTTTTTTGCAGATGTGTGAGTATTCCGTTGTGCCAATGTCAGACTCCACTGAAGTGTTAGGAAGATGTCTTCCTTTCAGTCCTGAGGAGCTAAATTTGTCTATCTTTAATACCCTTGTTAGCACAGGTTAAACATGAGTTTTTTAAAAAACTACTGCAGTTGATAAAGCTAAATAATAAAATGATTTTGTCCCCTACTTCACTGTTGTCATCAGGTACCTGAGTGCAGAGGTGCCTCAAGTGGCAGCATAGCCCGCTCTGCACAGGTTACTTTGGAGTCAAGTGCCAGAAGCCGGGCCTACAATCCTAAAGGGCCTAAAGACCCTGTCTGTAAGGAACCATTTCTAGTGTTTAATCAGAAATATTGTTTGTGCAATTTTAGTTCACCTCCTTTTGCTCTGCGTTTCTGAAGTAAAAATGGTGTCTTTTTTGTCATCTTTTAATTACTATTTACCCAAATGACCTCAATAGAATAGCTGTTTGTTTTTGCAGAAGAGAGTTCTTCCAGTTTTGTGCGTTTTTCTGGGAAAACTTGGCAAGTGTTCCCTGAATGTAGATCTGTGATTAGACCCAGTGCAGACACAATTTCCTAACACGTCTTCCCTCCTAGAAGCACCTAGATTATGGTCTAAAGCTGCTAAGGTGTCTTGATGTACACAAAACATCCAGCCATATTTATCATAGGTGTAACTTAGAGAACACTCATTTACTTATCTAGTCAGTATTTACTCTTGAGGGAGCCATATTTTTTTTGCCTCAAAATAGCTGTTTAAAATAAATTTACTCATGTACCCAACCATACTGCTTTAGTCATAAGTAGCTGTGAGCTGTTACTTAAAGAAAGCTGTAAGAGAAATATTTCAAGGAGAACTTGCAATGTGTGTTCAACTCCTAGCTATGTAGAAGCAGTCTCATCTGTGAGTGGGGAAAATGCTGCTTTTAAGACTTATCTCCCTTTGGCCAGGCTTTTGTTTGAAACTGCTGCTACTCGGTGTTCTTGGTGAAGTTGAGTGAGACACTTGAACTTGCTTCGACATTTGTTTAAATTACTAAAGCTTAATGGGGGTGGGGGAAATAAAGGCCTTACTTATAGCAACATTTAATCATATCCTCTGGTAACTCTTACAAATTGTGCAGTTATGTGATTACAAATGGATTTCTAAATGCCAAAAATGCCTTTCTTTAAAGAGTTAAATGTTAGGTCTGAAGAGTGGTGAATATATCTAATTTCAAAGATAAGCCTTCAGGCACTGTAATGAACCTGTTAGTCTTCTGTGCAATATCTTTTTTCCCTTCTGGGTGCTTTAAGTGTATACTGTATGTCTTATTGTTATGATCGGTATGTTTTAAGAGTGTGTATATTGGCTAATGATGGATCTTTTCTGTACAGCATGATGGAAGATGTTTTAAAATTTTGCACTTTTCTAGGATTTGCAAGTTTGTAACCTAACAATTTTTAAGATGCACACTTTTGTACATAACTAGCTTTGTATATATTTAACATGGGTCTGATGCAAATAAAAATAATTGAATGCATAAGTTCTCCGTTTAATAGTGCAAAAATAAATCTAATGGTGTGACAGTCCACTAAGCAAACAGTTCTTTCATTATGCAGGTAAAGCTAGGCACCAGGAACAGTGGACTCAATGTCCTGACTTAATTGTGTTAAGGAAAAGTTTTTGGTGGGAAAGGAGTTTGAAGTGCAGACATGAAGGCACAGTCCTTTCAACCTAAGAATCGCTGTGATTACTCCAGCACAGTAATAAAAGTTATACCTATGTTGTGGGGTGGGGAAGAGCGTGTCTGAGAAGAGTGGGGAAGAAGAGAGACCACTACTGTATGTTTAATAAGGTCTTTATTTATAGAGTAAAGCCTTTCCACCCATCCTGGGACTAGGCCAGCTTCTTCCCTGCTCCCCCTTGTCTTCCCAGGTCCTGCCTTTTGCTGCAGTGTAGGCATGGCTACAGCCTTTGCAGATCACTGTCAGTCAGGAGGAGGCTGAAATCTGTTCCAGGTTTGTGTTCAGTTGGTTTCTTACCTCTGTAACCAAGACACACAATGCCATAAGCTTGAACAGGAACTAGGACTACTGTGCTTCCATCTGTTCCTGGCAGCAACAGAACAAGGCATCTTCATGCCTAGCAGAGTCCTGACTTCCTTCCTTCCTGGCATCGTGGGCATAGATTTATGTGCATAGATTTCACAGTAATGGTCATATGACTAAAAAAAAAAAAAAAAAATTACTCTGGTCCTAGGATTTGACAAACTGGGATCAAAGTGGCATTCTGCTCATGTTCAGTAGTACTGCACAGCCTCACTGCTGGAGCTGTTCTGTGAATGGTAGCTGCAGCTCAGGACATAGCACTAGTGGATGTGGTGTCCCAGCACTGCCTGGGATAAGTCAGTTTTTCCTTCACGGTACTGTCGTATGTCCCCCTTCTGTGGAACATAAAGCAGAATTCCTGTTTTCAAGAAAAACAGAAGCATGGAATTAAGTAACCCCTGACATGGGTGGCACTAGCTCATTGCCAGTAGTCTGTTTTCCTTTCTAGCTGAAGGAGATTTAATCCATCTAATTCAAATGAAGCATTTACATCAAAAACAGCCGTGCTCCTGGTACTCCTTGCAAGGTGGCTTTGTCTCCTTCCACTAGCAGCATTGCACCTTCCCGCAACCCCTTAGGTAGGTAAAAATGTTTTAATATTTAAGTTATTTGGAGAGTCAGAATGCTTGTCACGAGCAGACCAATGTTTCAAGTGCGGCTTTTCATGACTACAACCAATTACAAGACTTTCTCAGTCTCCAGTTTCTAACAAAGATGTTAGGACAAAACAGGGTTACATTTAAAATAGAGTGCTACAACTGTGATTACTGCTCATCAGAACTGGAGGGGTGTTTGGTTCTTCGTGATACTGGAGAATTCTTTCTTCTCTTGTCTCCTGCAACAGAAGCATTTACAGAGTATGAATTTAGCTGCCCAGGGAGTAAGTTAAGACTTAGAGATGCCCAAGCTCCTGACACTGAGCTGCTTCATAACATTAACACAGCAGGCACCTACCCCTCAAGCAGAATACAGGCAGACTCCAGTTGGAGGCCTGTGATTGGTGGTGTCCCTCAGGGGTCTGGTCCTGTTCAACTCATTCATTAACAACAAGGAAGAAGGGATGGAGTGCTCCCTCAGCAAGTTTGCTGATGACACCAAACTGGGAGGAGTAGCTGATAGCCCTGAGGGCTGCGCTGCCATCCAGTGGGACCTGGACAGACTGGACAACTGGGTGGCGAGTAACCTCATGAAGTTCAACAAGGGCAAGTGCAGGGTCCTGCACCTGGGGAGGAATAACCCCAGACACCAGTACAGGCTGGGGACCGACCTCCTGGAGAGCAGCCCCACAGAGGGACCTGGGTGTCATGGTGGACGACAGGTTGACCATGAGGCAGCAGTGTGCCCTTGTGGCCAAAAAGGCCAATGGGATCCTGGGGTGCATTAAGCAGAGCGTCTCCAGCAGGTCGAGGGAGGTGATTCTGCCCCTCTACTCAGCCCTGGTGAGGCTGCACCTCGAGTACTGTGTGCAGTTCTGGGATCCCCAGTGCAGGAGGGACGTGGAGCTGCTAGAGAGAGTCCAGCGCAGGGCTACGAAGATGATTAGGGGTCTGGAACATCTGCCCTATGGGGAAAGGCTGAGAGAGCTGGGCCTCTTCAGCCTGGAGAAGAGAAGACTGAGAGGGGACCTGATTAATGTATATAAATATCTCAAGAGAGGGAGTGAGGAGGATGGGGCCAGCCTCTTCTCAGTGGTGGCCAGCGATAGGACTAGAGGAAACAGACACAAACTGAAGCACCGAAGTTCCACAGGAACTTAAGGAAAAATTTCTTAACAGTGAGGATGGCAGAGCTCTGGAACTAGTTGCCAAGAGAGGTTGTGGAATCTTCTTCTCTGGAGATCTTCAAAATCTGCTTGGATGCTACCCTGTGCCATGTGACCCTGCCTGTGCAGGGGAGTTGGACTAGATGACCTCTGAAGGTCTCTTCCAACCTTAAGCATTTTATGATTCTATGAATGCTTCGTCTGAGACTAATCTATTGAAAGAAGTGACAGCATTGACCCTAATGAATATAGATTTTAGCCTGTATCAGTAGCAACAACTGCTGAAAACTGATCAAACAGAACCTGTACAAAACCAACCTCAAAGAGCCCTGAAAAGTCATTTCCATTCATTTCATCTACTTCTATTTTTTTTCTAGCATTTTTTAAAACATTATCTCCATGCACTCACCCTCAGAACAACAGCACTGAGGGAGGTGGTACAAGCAGATGTCTAAGATGCCCTCTTCAGTTAAGAGGCTGTTGAGTCATAGATTTCCATTCACTAAATTCCTACTTGTTTGTCCTCAAGTAGGAACTACATTGAAGAATTTCCTTTTGCTACTGGTTTTGCCGTGTTTCTTGTGGGTAACTGAACTGAGCAGTTGTGGGTTGCTGAATGGAGCAACACAAGTTAAAGAAACTGAACCAGAAGGATTTGTTGGTAAGGAAACACAGGAACACAGCAGGCATTTGGTACAGCACAGAGCTTACCCCCTTCTCTCAGGCAAATAGCAAGAATTATTCATAGGAGGAGACTGCTTGCTTACCTAGAGACAAGCAAGCTAAGTGAGCACCTACTAGGTCTACCTAGGTCTAATCTGAAGTCTAGAAGTACATTCAGATCCTCTATCCCTTCATTTGTCCTCTTATTCTAAATACTTCTACTAGTCCCAGAAAAAGCTTCCATTGTAAGGAAGTATTTGGGCTGTTACGAGACCTGTGCACTCCCAGGACCTGGCTCCAGCCTTGGAGACAAGCATTAATTCCTCCTTACATTGGAGTTGTTGATCTTTATCTGTAATGGTTAGTAGTTTACTTCCAGCTCTGCTCATATACTTGCTTGATCAGCATGGCAATATCGAGCAGTGCTGCTGATTACCAGGCACGTTCTCCATGGGGGTACTAGCAGTGAGGTATTTTCTTACACGATAGCCTAACATGCAACCACAGACTCTCTCTACTCTGACAGTTCCCTCACATGTTCACACCTTTTAAGGTGTGTTTAAATCTGGTCTTCTAGACAGAGCAGCTGACCAACAAACAAGACCTCCTATGGCAGAACTTCCCAGAAATATATTGCACATTGCCTGTTAATTTTTCTCCAACCTCATGACGTGTTTGAAGCAACAGTTATTTCAGACACTGCAGTATTTCAGTTTGTGGAAAAAGTTTGTTCCTGCTCAGCAATACCATTGCCAACTTCTCCAAGAGCAGTAAAATACTGGAAGGCAGAGTAGAATACTATGGCCTCTGGCATTTTCCACTGCACAAGGAAGCAGCAGTTAAACATGCTATGGCTTTGTAAAGCTTGGGAAATGTACACTATCCTTACAACTCTGCATCCTGGTTACCGTGTTAATTCTGATATGCTTTACCTACGCCCATGTGAGTGCTTTTAGGATCTGGATCCAGGTAGTGAGGGTTGACGTTAAAAGGAGCTAAACCCAGGGCCTGGAGGGAAGGTGGGTAAACAATTGGCATGTCGTTGGTTGTATTAATGCTGATAGTAGCAACATTAGTTCCTGCACTGGATCCCACGTAGGGAATTCCATCCTGAAAGACAAAAGTAGCGATGTAGCGGGCAGTATCACAGCTGAAGACTGTGTTTCAAAGTCCCTTCTGGCAGACTCAGGAGTCCGGCATACAGCTCAGGCTTAAGCCTTTTTCTCATTTCTCTCCCAAGGAGAGTAGTTCGCTACCCTTATTTTATTAGGCTTCAAAGACTAACGACCACAGATTTTTCGGCCACAGATTTTTGTTCACCACCTTGCAAACGAGGTTGCAATGTTCCAGGTATACTGGAGACCAAGATGTAGGATCAGCTTGTGTTTGTCTTGAGAGAAGGTTTGGCCCCACCTGTGCAGTTCTTACCTCAAGGACTCCCTTCCTGATCTCCTGTACCAAACTGTTGTCACAGAGAGCTTTCAAGAGACGAAATGTGTTGCCCCCTCCCGCAGAAAGGAAGTCCAGCTTATTTAAAATGCTCTTTCCGCCTCCTTTTCACAAAGTCATTACAAACCTGCCAGATTCAGTGTTTCCCGTGTTTCATGCAGGGTTTTATCCTGCTTTGAGGCAGCAATGCAGCCAGAAGCTTCAGAGGAAGGCTCATGTCCCAGGACACTGCCTGTTTGACAGGAGATACCACGCCAATACCCTGGTGTGTGACACCAGGACTAGAATACTAGACCCAAATCTCTTAAACCAGATAAAATGATGATACCGATTCAAAAAAAAAACCCCTGTTTTTACCTCTGAAATACAGTTAAAATGAGTAATTTGAAATTGTTTGGAGAAGTTCTACTGACAGATCTCACCCGCCTCCCTCTTGACTTGCTGCTCCTCAGAGTACCTGTGGTCTTGTTGCTGTCGCTTCTAGTCACTGCCAGGCCGGGCTCCCTCCTCCTGGTCCCTGCAGCGCAAGCTCTGAGCAGGGCTCATCCAGAGCACAGCGCCGTGGGTAGAACCCACCTACAAATACTGCTCCAGGTTTCCCTACAGCTTCCGCTGGATCACAGGATTCACGACCGCTGTCCAGCCCATAACCTTAAATGAAAACAACAACAACCAAAACTACCTTTGGCCGGGGCGCGCATGCGGCTGCACGGGGGCTCCCGGCTCCCTTACGGACACGCTCGCGCCGGGTCTGGAAGAGCCGCACTCGCCGCGGGGCACCCGAGCATCCCCACCAGGCTACAGACCTGGAAAGGGGCAGGAGCTGCCGCTGCTCGCTCAGGCACCGGGGCAGAGCGGCCTGCGCCATCACTGCTTCGTAACTGCAGCCTGAAGGAGGGTCCGGGGAAAGTTCCACGAGGAGGGAGGCGGGCGGCACTGAGGGCTCTGCCCCGCAGGGAGGCGGCGGCGCGGGCGGCAGCCGCCATCTCATCCGCTCCTGGGCAGGCCCCGGGGCAGGAGCAGGAGCCGCCGCGGGCGCCCCATGGCCGGGCCCGCTCCGCCCCTTCCTGCTCCCGCCGCGGGGCGGAGCCGCTGCCGCCCGTCCCGGCCCCGGTCCCGGTCCCAGCCCGGCCATGCTGGACTTCGCCATCTTCGCCGTCACCTTCGTGCTCATCCTCGTGGGCGCCGTGCTCTACCTGTACCCGGTAACATGGCGGCGAGCGGGCCGCGCTGGGCGGGCCGGGCGCTGAGGCCCGCGGGCGGCCTCTCGCCGCCGCGAGACCTGCCCAGCCCTCGGAGGCGCCCTCGGAGGGGCCCCACGCGCGTTTCCTTTTGCCCTCCAGGCATCCAGGCAGGCCTCGGGGATCCCCGGCCTGGCGCCCACCGACGAGAAGTAAGTGCGGCCCGGCCCGCCGCCCCGCTCGGCCGCAGCCGGGCGCTGCCCTGAGCGGCCGCCCTCCTTGCGCTCCGCAGGGATGGCAACCTGCCCGACATCACGGCCAGCGGCAGCCTGCACGAGTTCCTGCGCAGGCTGCACGAGCAGCACGGCCCGCTCGTCTCCTTCTGGTTTGGGAGGCGCCTCGTGGTCAGCCTGGGCTCCATCGAGCTCCTCAGACAGCACGTGAACCCCAACCGGCTGCGTGAGTGCCCCTGGCCTGCTCCCGGGCTCCTTTCTGTGCTCCCCGGCCTCAGGCGTCGAAGGTGCAGGAGGATGATGAGACCTGGCTTGCAGTTGATGTGGTTGAGACCTTTCTTTGGTCCTACTTATTTCACAGAATCACAGAATCTTTAGGGTTGGAAGGGTCCTCTAGAGATAATCTAGTCCAACTCCCTGCTCCAGCAGGGACACCCAGAGCACAGGGTGACATACAGGCGGGTTTGGAAGATCTCCAGAGGAGACTCCACAACCTCTCTGGGCAGCCTGTGCCAGGGCTCCATCACCCCCACAATAAAGAGGTTCCTCCTCACGTGGAGATGAAACTTCCCGTGCTTCAGTTTAAAACCATTGCCCCTTTTCCTGTCACCGGCCACTACAGAGAACAGTTTAGCCCCCTCCTCCCCACAGTCCTTCCTCGGGATTTTGTACTCCCTTAAATATCAGCGACCAGGAGTTGCTGCTGTCCAGTAGCTCCCTGTAGGCCACGTGTCCACAGAAAACATTGTCCTCAACAGCCGCTTAATGTAGGGAGACAAAGACCCTGTAACAGCTTGAAACACTTTAAAAGCAGCTTGAAATACCATTTAAGACAACTTTATTAAGTTAAGTCTGAGAACAGCTGGCGTGATCTGTGATACCTCCCTAGTGAGGTTCAATGTGGGAATTTTAGTCCCTTAACTTTTGTTCTTATTTGGATGAGAGAGTTTGGTGCTGGAAGCATCTGGTGATATTGCAGACTGGGAGACAGTCAGTGGTGCTGGTAGCTGAGCTGAGGCTTTTAGACCCACAGAAGGTACAAGGGGTATTTTAGTTTAGGTTGAAAGTCTCTTGTGTTGGGTGTTTTGCTTCATAAAGGGATCCCAAGTAGTTAGCTAAGTTAATGCTTGAGTTTATCCTACTGTGCTTTCCAGTTTTCGTTTTGTGATTGAGCAAAGTATAGATTGTACAGCCCCAGATTGGTGTTATAGGCTGTCTTCAGGTGCAGGATGATTCCCGAGGGGGAAATGATCCCCCTCAGCATTATGTTGTACTGGGGTCATGATAGGGAAGTTTCCTGTATGGTGGCATGGCAGACTCAAAAAATTGGTGGCTGTGATGGGAGTAAATGAAGATCAGTGAGAGACAGCGGTCAGTCCAGAGGGTAGACACCAACCCTGAAAGATCTGAATGCAAGGAGGAGAGTGAGGAGTCCCTTATCAGAACTTGGGGAAGTGGTCACAAGCCCCTGAGCGGGTGAATTCTCTGAAATTTACTGAATTTGAGAGGGCATCCAAATAATAGAGAGAAACACAGTGCTTGTGTTTTAATCCAGGAAACTGAGAGACCCTGGTGCTTATAGATTAATCTGACCTTCTTCATGTGTCAGAGGTTGGAGACGTTTTGTAAGGACAGGGATAAATGGGAAAGGGAATAAAGTGCTGTCGTACCATAACTATTTGATAATCAACCTTCTAGGTAAGGAAAAACAGTAGAGATGGGATCATGTCTGAGTTTTAGTTCAGTGTTAGCTTCGATACTGCTTGGATCATTACTGATGCTGGAGGTAATGGGATAGGAGAAGCATAAGAGGGAGTGAGACTGGATTGTGTTGGGAAAGGCAATGCTGCATTGGGGAAGGAGGGGAAATGATTGGATCTGGCACCGGTATTTGCAGCCTGTGCCAGTGACATGGTGCTGAGAGCTTTGTCAGCACAGGGAAGCAGTGTCAGAGTGAGGAACTGGCTAACCTGGAGGCCTGGGGCAGCAGAAGGGAGGGCAGAGTTTGCTGTGTGTGTTGTATGCAGAATGACACAGCCTTGGAGAAAAAAAGGTGCATCAAGTAATATATTTCCTACAGAGAGATGGAAATACCTAAGGTTATTGTGTAACTGTTGTAGTTCTCAGTGGCCCTGAGTTCATGGTGCCTTTCTGCATCCCTCAGTGCTGTATTTAGCTCTGCCAAGGCCAGTGCACATGGGGCTGTGGCGTGACGAGCAGTAGCCCCCCATAGCAAAGTATCTTGGGGCAGGACTTGTCAACAGCACCCAGAGTCACGTAACAGGCTGCTCCATGTGCAGAGTCACAGGTCCCATCTGCCAGACCACAAAGCACATGCATGTATTCCTTGTCCTGGACGCTCCCTGATCGTTGCTTCAATATAGTTCCTTAATAATTAGCCAGTTTTGACAGACTCACAGAAATATTTGCAGGAAGAGGAAAACGTGCGATAGCTCGTGCTTTATTGCGTAGGTTTGCATTTGCATTGATTGCTAGTGTGCTCTGGTGGATTTCAGAGTTAAAGATCTACCGGAAGCCGTGGATATGAAAGATGGAGGTAATATGTTTCTGCCTAATTTGTAAGCTGTTGTAATCATCTGGGTACAAGAAAGATGGAAAGTTAAATGATAGAAAATGCTCTGTAGCTCAATGGGGCAGTGCTTTGCATAGGACACATGCAGCCACTGTCACTGCTGTGACCACATTGGCACAGTCAGCCTGGGGCCGAGTTTCCAAGGTGCTACTACTAAAAGCATTGAGATGAGCTACTTGCTAGAGGTCTGTTGTGCATCCAGGAGGCAGACTTTGCAGAGAGAGTTGATATCCTGGCTCAGTAAGGAGTCTTTACGAGCTCCCAGCCCGCATGAAGCAAGAGAAGTCAGATACCCCAAAGAGACTGTTCCTGCAGGAAAGGGCCATGCCTTGCTCCTGGCCCAGAAATAGCAGTGCCCAAGTAATGAGGTTGATATTTCCATCATCCCTGTGCAGCAGGACTGCCTGACTTTGGATTTTTTTTTTCATTTGTTCGCTTTCAGTTGATCCATTTGAGACAATGCTGAAGTCCTTCTTGAGGTACCAGTCCAGCCTGAATGGGGGTACAGGAGAGAGCCACCTGAGGAGAAAGCTGTATGAAAATGGTGTGACTAAATCTTTACAGAGTAACTTCGCTCTCATCCAGAAGGTGAATAATGTTTCCTTTTTACAACACAGAAGCCCTCTGTGGCTCACAGCGGGGAGCTTGGCGGGAGCACGTGCAGGGCTGCATTCAAATTCACCCTGAAATAATAAGCATCTAAGAAAGTCGTGTTGGTGTCTCTCTGTGCAAACACAGTGCCAGTGTTTGGTTTCTGCTGGCTGCAGTGGGTGGGTGGTGACAGGCTTGGCTTGGTGATACTTTATGCTGACCACCAGAGCCTGTTACTGTTAACCCACTGGAACTAGTAGAAATCAAACACTTAGGGTGGGAATCCCTCCACTTCAGGGAGGAGATTTTGTAAGTAGCTTGCCAAAATTAGCACTAACTCATGATTTCTTCCCTCTTAAGCTATCAGAAGAGTTGCTAGCCAAATGGCTCTCCCTTCCTGAGGCACAACATGTGCCACTCTGCCAGCACATGCTGGGCTTTGCCATGAAGTCCGTCACGCAGACAGCTATGGGCAGCAGTTTTGAAGATGACCGAGAAGTCATCCGATTCCGCAGGAACCATGACGCAGTAAGTGACACAAAGAGCTGGGGATTCCTCTGCGATGTTTTTCTGGGACAATAGCATACAGCTTGTATCCGTGTGTGATTTAACAAGGGATAGCACAAGGTACCGCTGACACTGGCACACTGACCTTAATGCTTTAGCCATGAGGGCCTTGTATGAGTTGTCCCAAGCTGATACTATCATAAAGATCCTGCTGTTAATCTTGCTGTCATTACTAAGGCTCTGTGCTTCTAAAGGCTGTGTGGAAATCGGGGACCCGGATTTAATGGCAACAGAGATGTATTTT
Organism: Eudromia elegans; assembly: GCA_003342815.1. Taxonomy (NCBI): domain Eukaryota; kingdom Metazoa; phylum Chordata; class Aves; order Tinamiformes; family Tinamidae; genus Eudromia; species Eudromia elegans. Next base: position 1,622,885 of record PTEX01000178.1, on the reverse strand, counting down.
GTACGTAACTTATCTAAACTCTCCTGGGAGTGCTATGAAAAATCTTCTTCCAGATCTCTTCTGAAGTCTCTGTGACATTGTGGACACAGGAAAATCTGAGAGTGTCCCAGGTTGTGACTGTAGGGGATGGAAAAAGGACAGTTCCATCTCCTATTCAGTCTTCCTGTGTCTTTCTTCTCACAGCTGTTTCATTTCAGATTTGTTTCAGCCATAGTAACTGGAAGGGCTCTAGTCTCCTGAAAGAAGACCAGTTTCATGTTCAAATTATGTCTTTTTGTGTGTGTGTGCTTTTATTTTTCTGAATGGGGAAAAGTAAAAGCATCCCAACAGTCTCTGCTTGTGGTGAGTGGCAGGGCTTTTGTCTTTCAGATCTGGTTCGAGATTGGGAAAGGTTTCTTGGATGGGTCCCTTGACAAAAACATGACTAGGAAAAAGCTGTATGAAGATGGTAAGTTACTCCCAAAATCTCAAACTCCCTCCCACTCCCTTCTGTTTGGCACATGTATTTAGCTAGCATGTGGAAGCGCTTAATTTGCCCAGCTGTTGTGGCTTTTTTGCCGACCTGATCACCTTGCCATAGGTGACCAGGTTTGTCCTCCCCACTCGCACAGGAGGTCAGGGGATATTGCTGTTTCACAGCTGAGTGGCAAGCCCATCATTGTGCAGAAAGGTCTGCAGGGCCAGAACTAGGGTCTCAGTAGTCTGGAGAGAATCCTAGGAAGCATCAGTGTGCTTGCTTCGTTCCTGGTCTCTTGCATGGCTTCTCACCTCTGTTAGAGGCAGTCAGCTGTGCTAGATGGAGACAGATTAAGCTGCTTGTTCTGACCTGTGTGGCTGTTCTTGTGATGCCCCATTTGACAAGTTTGCTCCCAGGCTGGAAGCTCTTTAGGCTGGAAGCCAGGCATATAGAGAGGCAGCTTCAATGAGTACCTTCTATGTGAGTCTCTGATGTGATATTTCAATATTACCTGTGACTTTCAGGTGTGTTCACGTGTGCAGCACTTGCGCTTCCTGTAGTATTTCACAATGGGTTATCTTATTTTTCAGTTGTCCTGTTTCTGCATTTGTTAATAGTGAAGGCTCTTCAGTATTGATTGAGAAGATGTTTAACAAAGAGTAATCTGCACGTAGAGCTGAGCATTTCCTTGTAGATCCTGTGGATGTTTCCTTCTTTAATGTTCCTGGCCCTGTGGTTTTCAGCTTAGACCAAACACTGCCATGCTGAAACAGGCCTCTCCTTTGGATACTTGTCCTCCACATACAACATTTCAGCTCACAAAGTATCTGCACTCTCTCTAGGGGACCTTTTGTTCCTACATTTTCAACTAATTTGAAAATACCACCTTCCAAAACTATACTAATATGTTTGGCACAGAGGCTGCTTCTATAAGTGGGCCCAACAGGAACAGCTGGTCTGAAAATCTGCTTGGGGACATGAATTCAGTCCTCCAGAGCTCTCAGGATGATAAGGTTTTGAAGTAATCATTTCTCTGTATGTCCAAAGCTCTGACAGAGATGGAATCCACCTTAAGGAAAGTCACAAAGGAGCGTCGAGGCAGATCTTTCAACAGACATGTCCTCATAGACAGCTTACTGCAGGGGAACCTCAGCGACCAGCAGGTTTGTGCACCTGTTATGTCATTACAAAGCAATGGAGTTTTGCTAGAGCAGCACTTAATTACGTTGTACCCTTGATTAAATTAAGTTTTTACATCTTTTTCAGTCCAGATGCATTACTGAAACAGGATTTTCCTTTGGTTCTTTTTCCTCTGGTCCTTAATTGTATAAGATTTTGGTAGCTTTCCTTGCCTCTACCTTGTCACTCTTTGTAAGCTACAAATACATTAATGCATTAAGCATCTGCCTCAAGTGCCATTTCTGTGAAATTGCTACAGAGAATGCAGTCCATGCCTAGGTTTTCTGCTCTCTGCACTAAAGGGATTTCATGTGCTCAAATGGAGGATGTGCTGCTTCTCTTTAATCTTTTCAGTCCTGAGGACTTTATTTCCTGAACAAGGTTTTATTTCCTAGATTCTGGAAGATGCAATGATTTTTTCCCTGGCAGGATGCGTAATCACTGCTAACTGTAAGTACAGAATGCAGGTAGCTTTCCATCCTTGGATTCAGCTTTCTAACAATGAATGTGATGACATGGTGCTAATTTTAGGCAAGCACAAAGCAATATTCATCATCTTGTTACTCCTGCACTACAGATGTGTTGAGGCAGCTAGTTTCACAGCAGACTCTTGACAGAGCCTCAGTTAGTGAGTTGAAGCTAAGCTGTGGTTGACAACTTTCTCAGTCATTCAGTGAACCTTAGAATTTGTTCCTGATGCTTTTCACCTGGACTCTGACTCCAGCCAACTGATGCTAAATTAGATGAAATGACACCAGAAGATGTGAGCCACAAAGATCATGACCTAAAATATTTTCTTCCATTTGGGAGGAGAATTAGAGCAGAATGCTGATATTTGTCTGTCTGCTTTGGATTTCTGAGGAATGTGAAAGATTGCTAAAGAAGCTGCTTTGGGATTTGTACAGAAATTATGGAGGGATAAAAGCAAATGAAAAGATGAACCGGAGCTGTATAAACTCCACAGTGGCAGGACAGTGATTTGAATTTAAGCCCATGATAATCAGGCCCCTTATCTTAGCCTTGGGGATTGAACTCCAAAGAAAACTTCCCGGATACAGAGAATGTCTTCTCTAAGTTTCCAGGAAGACTGTTGCTTTTAGAGGGGTGACTCCTCAAGGATTTCTGGAGAGTTCTCATTAGTAGGTAAATTGGATTAGTATAAATGTGTGCTTGTAGCTTTAGGGCAACTGCATCCTGTATACCCCTGCTTCACATTCACGGTTTCTTTCCTATTCTGCTGTTGAAGATGTCTGAGTATTTCACAAAGAGTTGTACAGGAAGCAAATTCTGGACACCTTGGTAGAGAGAGTTGTACTGTTCTTGTCCTTCCCTGTCAGGAGCCTAGGGGCTGACTGTCTGGAGCACTCATCTGACATATGCCAAGGAAACATTTAAATAAGAGAATTTTCTGATAATCTCAACAAACTAGCCTTCCAATTAAATAACTAGTCTAATAACTCTTGTTCCCAGAGGTGGTTGCTGCAGTGTTATAGCTGTTTGATGGAGAAGAGAAACACTGTGGCTGACTGCTGGGTGGTACGGTCTGTTCCTCAGAGCTAGGAGACTGCTCAGCTCGGTCTCCTGCACTGTTTTGTCTTGATTCCTCCCCTAGTGTGCACCTGGGCAGTCTATTTTCTGACAACCTCCCAGGATGTCCAGCAGAATCTCTACAAGGAGGTGGACCGTGTTGTGGGGAAGGGACCGATTACACTTGAGAAGATTGAGCAGCTCAGGTAGGTACCTTAGAGGAAATGAGAGAGGGAGCTTGTATCATGAGATGCGGACAGGAGCTCCATGTATTGGAGGCTGAGTCAAGAGAAGGCGTTCAAAAGCTGTTCCATTTTGTTCTGGAAAAAATCAAACCACTGGATGAGTTGCAACAAAGACCAAATCTCTGCTGTAGGACTTCAGAGAGGTGGACCAGGCTGCTCCCTTCCAGGTATATATAAGAAAAAAGTCTTTAGGATCATTTGCAGAGGAAGAGAGCACAGAGTTAGTGCCCTGGCTGTCTAAAAACAATCTTTGTGCCAGACAAAGGCCCATTAGCCTCCAGTGAATCCTGGATATACCAGTGACTGCACCAATGTAACTGAAGAGTTTGAGAATGCCATCTGTGTCCTGCTGTCCCTGTAGGCCTCAGATTGGGAGAGTTCCGTAGACATTCAGTTTTGGGGCACATACCAGTCATGTGGTGTGCATGAGTTGGGGCTGCAGAAGGCAACAAATGAGAACTGGGATTTCTTCCTGATCTTGGAATGGCTCAGATGGGACAAGGACAAGTTTTTTTCTCTCTTTCAAGCTCCTGTAAGGTTACAGTTTCAGAACGGAAACAAGACTTTGTTTCACTGCTGAGTGCTGTCAGGAGGCCAGCAGTTGTAGGAGAGATGTTAATGGAAACAATAAAGACTGAGTGTCAAATTTTGATAAATTCATTGGCTACTTGGTAATTCTTGCCTTAAGGTAAAATTCTGGGACTTTAGAAAGGAAAGAATGAGAATCTGGATTTACAGCCAATTCTTGGCTGCACCACAGAGCTAGGATGGGTCCTGAGAATGGGAGGTTTTTTTTTTTTTTTTTTTTTTT
>PTEX01000178.1:1527749-1618641 GCA_003342815.1 Eudromia elegans | reverse complement strand
TAAATTTTACACAGCAGTTAAGGCTGAGATTAGGGTTTCAGTAGGAAAGAAAGGAATATTTTACTTACTGACTTTGACATGCTTCGCAGAAGTAGGATGAGGGCAGTATACAAAGAAGCAAATTGGTTGTTTGTGTGTATGTACTGTGTGTATATATATATATGTAAATATACATACAGAGAGAGAATTAATTCTGGTGGATATATATTCTGGCTACTTACTAATTTTCACCCTTGGGTTAAGATTTTAGGCAGGAAGTTGTCAGGACCTGGTTTTCCTTTTGATGATTCTGTAGGCCACAGAGCGCTGATGAGAACTAAAGTTTTTGTAGACAAATGGATAATATTCATTTTTCATACCAGTAATAGCCACTCTAAGATACCTGTCCCCAGGCTTTCAAAAAGAAATGATGAAAAATCTGAGTTTTTTACTGATGCTTGGAAAGATGAGTTTGGAGAAGTAAATTTATCTGTTTCATGCTTGGTTTTCCAGAAGTAGAGGTAGTTTTAGTAAGCTTAACAGTGGGATTAATGTTGGAGGAATTCAAAAAAGAAAGTACAGAAGAAACTTTCTGAAGGGCCACAGAACTAGGATGAAGACTGCTGAACGCTGTGCCTTTATTTTGGTTCATCTGTTTCCCAACTGAGTAAGTTTTGTATTTGGGCTAGTGTTAGGGTTTTAGTAAAGCAGTGCATTGTGGTGAGCAGGGGGAGTGTGTTCTGCTGTTTCTTGGTGAGATATCTAGGAAATGACTGGTGTGTTTTTGCCATTTTAGTGTTAATTTGATTTAAAATTAAGGGTAATTTAATTTGAAATCTGTAAAAGGCAGGCTGAATAGAATTTTTGATCTTTTTTAAAAGCTTATAGCCAAATATTTTAACTTAATAACTAAACAACTGACTCTTGGTTGCAGATACTGTCGGCAAGTCCTATGTGAGACGGTGCGAACAGCAAAACTTACTCCCATTGCTGCACAGCTGCAGGAGCTGGAGGGCAGAGTCGACCAACATACTATCCCCAAAGAGGTAGGTCAGTGCTGGGAGCACCAGGCCACCTTCCCTTCCTGGAGAGGAATTTGATGTTTGTTCTTCCAGTGGAGAGGTGAAGTAGAAAAACATGCATTTTGATACTGTTTAACTTGAGCTGCTGATCTGTTGCCTGACAGCACCATTTATCTCCAAGTTTGCCATACTGATCCTCTGTGGAGAGGATCTGTGGAGAGGTGCTGGGAACTCATATTCTCCTCCTGAACAGATTTGTTTCCTATTTGGAGTCCATCAGTGTTGAATTATCCTTTGAAGAGGTCTCTGGCCTCGGTTGTGTGTGAAAGAGCATGACTTCAGCTGATCACATCACCTGTATTTCCCACACAGAATGGTGCCTTCCATTGCAGAGAATGCAGGGGGTGCATACATACATGCCAGTAAGAGTGGCATGATAGGATCAGGACCTTTATAACCACCAAGGGTTGCAGCAGGGGTTTTGGAAGTTAAAATCCTAACTTGTGGGTGTGGATTATAGAAATGTGTGATGCACATTATCTTTATAGGCATTTTTAAAGCACCTGCTAAATATGAGTGGTCCAAAGAATAATCCTCTTCTACCAGGATAGTCCAGAAATGCCTTTAACTTTGCTTTTCTTCCTACTCTGATTTATGTCCTAACTTTCCTTACAGACACTTGTGCTTTATGCTCTTGGTGTGATGCTGCAGGATAGTTCATCTTGGCCTTCACCATACAAGTATGTGGAATCAGGACTTTTATTACTACTAATTCCTTCCTTTTTTTTTTTTTTTTCTTTTTTAATTAATATTCTTTGGATCTTAATTCTGTGCACAGCCTTTTTGGCTGCAGGACCTACCTTTTACAGATTTTGGCGATGAAAGAGAATCTGTAAGAAAATCTTGATTTGCTTATCTACATGGCAGGACTTCTGTGGCACTTTAGGTTGTGATCTTCCCAGGCTCTGGTCTGTGTATGTGTGATATAGTTTAACAACAGATTTCATTTTTGATTTTTTTTCCCACCACATACACAGTGCTTCTTTGGCAGTTGCTAAGAAATTATTTTTAAAGTGTTCTTTGAGAGAAAAACGTGATTTGAATGAGTTTGAAATCACTACCTGTTATCATGAGGCAATGGTGCAAGGGAGGAAATGTCAGTCAGAAGTTTGGGCTTTTCAAGGGGAAGGAAATGCTCCCTCATTACTTCTATCTATGAAAACAAACCTGAATCCAGGCCAGTAGTTTGGAGGTTAAATTAAAAACAAGAACAACAACAAAACAAAAACCCCAAAACCCTGCTGTAGCTTACCATGGCCTCCAGGTGGCAAATATTAAATGTTTGTCTGACTTTGCTTACACTAGGAAAAAAAAAAATGTGGTTCAGTTATTCTAGAGAAATGCAAGAGATGGCTGTGACTTGGAGAAAGAAAAGAGCCCAGAGAACAGCATTTTCCTGCAAATGTAGCTCTTGCTAGAGGGTCAGGCACTGCTGCAGCTGCCTGCGTCTTGCCAGGAGTCACCCCCTTGGACGGGACGTGCTGTGTGCTTGTGGCAGCTACTGCAGGGCACAGGAGAGGACTGCTGTGAGCCTGGCCTCCTGATCCTGAGGAGGAGGATGGAGGCTGCAGCTGAGCCTGGAGCTGTGTATATGTGTGGCAGAGATAGGAGATTAGCAGTTCCTTTAGCCCACCTGCTGTGCAAAAACACTGTGTAAGCCCATTTGTCCTCAGTAGTTTTTTTTGTTTTTTTCTTTTTTCCTCTAGACAGCTGCATTTTCCTACTTGTTAGAACATCTGTAATTTGCCAGTTCAGCAGGAATATGTACTGGGTGCTGCCTCTGCTCAGGGTCAGCACCAACCTGCCTTTTGACTTTCATAGAAGCAGAGCTCCAGTTCTTGGGTGTTCACCTAGGGAGTGAAAGGTCTGAAGTAGAAGTGCAAGAATTTAGCAGAGAATGAAAAAGAACTGCCTTCTAGCCATCAAATTGCCTGCTTTATTTTTTTGTTCTTATGTTGAAATTAACTGGTGTTTTATTAGTCTCCTTTAGGTTAGTTTATTATGGGAATTTTATTTTAACTCATGCCAACCTTGGATAATAGTTTTCTCTCAGCCTCCGCCAACCTAATGCTGGAAGGCACTTTTCTCACTTGAATGAGTCACCAGCTTCCCTCCCCCAGCACATCCACATCCACACACCAGCTGCCTAACGAGGAGGCTGAGGGGCAAGAAGAGGGGAAGATTTTTGGAAGCGAGAGAGAGGGAGGCAGATCAGATTGCACGTGGCACGTTCCCCAGGGGGAAGAGAGGGCAGGTAGCGGCATCAGCTCAGCTGTGTGCTCAAGCTAAACACCCTCTGCTGAGAGGCAATGCATGCGAGCTCCAGCCCTGTGTCACACTGCCTCAGTTACTCAGCTTTTGAACTAAGCTGGGACACAGCTGGCCAGCTTGGAACATTGATGGAGTGGGTGGACAATTGCCTTCACATATGTTTGTGGAATTACCCATCATGATTTAGATGGAAGAGGCATTAGGTTGATGCTGCTGTTAAATTATTGAGATTCTCTCTTTCACTGCCAATTTCGTACTCCTATGTGTACACAAATGTGCCTAGGAGAAAGATCCCATAGCTGCACAGAAAGTCTCACTGCCTTTTGTCTTTAATAGATTTGACCCCGAGAGATTCAATGAGGAATCAGCCATGAAAAATCTCTCCGTGTTAGGTTTTTCAGGAAGCCAGGAGTGCCCGGAGTTGAGGTGAGCATAAGGAAAGAGGTCTGTGTGCCTCTCTGGTAGAGGGAAGAGAAGGTCATTTCAGCCCATTCCTGTTACTGCTGAGACAATCTGTCCAAGCTGGCAGTTGTCCTTTGGCAGATTGACATCGAAGCTGGGTTTTTATTCTCAATCTTCTCCTCCCTCAGGTTTGCCTATATGGTGGCTACAGTTCTGCTGAGTGTTCTGGTAAGGAAATTGTACCTTCACCCAGTGAAAGGACAAGTCATGGAGACCAAGTATGAGCTGGTGACCTCACCAAAGGAAGAAGCCTGGATAACGGTGTCTAAGAGAAGTTAAGAGCAAGCAAAACAGAGGGCTGAAAGTGCCAGCAGTGAAGTTGTGGGCAAAGTCTTTGGAGGGACTGGTGCTGGCAGCACACTGACTCAGCCAAGGAATTTTATATCCAGATTTTGTTACTTTTCATGTTCTTAACTACATTCCCCCTTGCGGGTACTTTTTCTAACTCAACTAATGGTCATATTAAAGTAGATGTAATCTGTTTGCATTTTTTTACACTTGCTTTTGGATCTCTAGCCATACCCTTGCAAAGGAAGCATTAAAACCTTGCAGTGGTTTCTCTGTCTCTTCACTGCCAGGTGCCAGCTAATCAAAGAGTAGGCTCTTGGTTAGTCCAGCACCTCTCCAACAGCAGCCAGAGCTGGATATGAGGCTGTGCATGGAGATTGCATCTTTATGGATCTCAGCTAGAAAGACCTTGGAGGCACAAGGACAAAGTCTTTCTCTAAATATAGGTATTTTTATTCTAAGTATATTTCCTTCCCTTCAGCTAGAGCTATAACTGTCGAAAGGAGCAGATATATCTTGTGAAAAGTGTGAGAGGGAGAAAAAGAGAGAAATAAAGTGGGGTGAGAATAGCACCACCCGCTCTTGCCATGTAATCTTGCCATACTGTGGGTTGTAAAAGAAATGCTCATAAACTAGGAGGAATAAAATTGCTTTGGCCCCTGAGAACACAGAAGCATCAGTGGTAATATAATGAAGTGAAATAAAACCACAGAAGAAAGCCTTGAGAAAAGGATTCTCCATCCTGGCAGTTCTGAGGCCAGTGTCTAATTTAATCAGCATCAGAAATGATGACAGATGCTTGTAAATAACTCAGCACTGGGTCAGCATGAGTCTGGCTGTGCAAATACTGGAAATGGAGAGTGCAGATTTGCTCTGAATTAATATTGTATTTAATAACTTAAAAGTCTTTCAAAGAACCTTCTTTGTCCTGTTAAACTGGTGCCAGCTAAAGTAGCTTCTCATGCTACATGTTCACATGCTCTTGTTTGCTTCTATCGTTTCTGCTTGGCCAGTATAGCTCAGCTATGGAAAGATTTTTCAGAGCCCCATGAATGGCTTGTACCCATTACCCCTTTTCCTCAATATTGTTGCCGTCCTACCCCCTTTTTAGTTGTTCATCCTCTTTTCTGTTACATCATCTTTCACCTGATCTTGATGGGTCTCTTTCTCACAGCCTGGCCCCCCTGTCAGCTCAAGTTCCTTGTCCCCTTGCCACCCCAAAGCCGGGTGGTGGGAGCTGTCAGCACTCCTGGAGGTACCATCTGATGCCAGCCTCTCTGGGCACCAGATGAGGAAATTTCTGCCCCTGGAAGGAATGGAACAGTTCTGCTTTTGAGGGAGCTGTGGAGTTTCAGAGCCCCACAGTTCAGTACATGTTGGCAGAGCGGTAGCCCAGAGATGCTCTTTTTATTTTCTGCTGGGCAAAAAAGGAGGGTTGCAGGGGCTTAGCTTGCTGCCTCTCTCTTGCATTGATTTTTATAATGAACTGCAAGAAAGCACTTGCTATTCTGACCTCCATTTAACTGAAGGTTGGTCATGTCCCCAGATGGCAATTCGTGTTAAGCTTTGCTTCGCTGCTTATGCAAAACGCCGATTTTTCTTGAAGGTTGCAGATGTTTCTTAAACCTTCTGGAGAAATCAGTGTGCTAAAGGATTTTACTTAAAGCATCCTTTGCGGAGGAGGCCAGACGGAAGCTAAGTAACTGCCTTCTCAGGAAAAAAGAGAGAGAATAGCACTGTCCCTGCTATGAACAAGCCTAGGAATAGCTGACTTTGTCATAAAATGGAGGTACTAAGATCTGTTTTCTTGTAGCCACATGGTAGGAGTGAAGTTTCAAACCTGCCTGAAAAGCTCTTCAGGAAGCCTTTTCAAAAATAATTGTCCAGATTTTTCTGTTACACTATTTCTGCCTTGTTTGAGCTGCACCTGTGAACTAACTACCTTGTAGCAGTTACTTACTAAGTACAGGAATAAAAAAAAATGGAAATAATTCTATGTAATTTGTTATGAGCTCTGCACTCACAGTGCAGGCCTGTAGCCAAACCTGTGCTCAAGGGTCATGGCTGTTTTGAGAGAAGAACGTGGCCCAAAGTACTAAGGAAAGCCAATTAATTGTTTCTTTGTGTTTTCTTGTTTGTTTTCTCAAAACTGGTCTCTTGAAAAGACTCTAGATCATCAGTTTAGGAAATATGTTGAGTACTCTTCCCTTTCTGTATTGGTCATTTAAAACACAGTACATTACAGGATTCAATATCAGATTTTTCAGCCCAGCTATGTCTCCTTTTCTTATGCAGCAAAAGTGCTTTTTGATATGGGAATGTGCAGGGTTCAGAGCTTCCTCATAAAGCCTTAATGTATTTTTTTATTGGAAACTTGAAATACAAGTTCTATCTAATTTCTCCATTCTCCCCTTGTCCTGGGTACAGTGTTAGCTGATATTTTGGCCCTAAGGAGGGCCTCTCTGCATACAGGGTGGCCCCTTCCTTTATGTCTATCCATTTGTTCTTTCTTCTCAGAAAATAACTTCGTGAGCCTTTGAGATCTGATCAGTTGCATTTGACAGGGGCAGGGGCTGGAAACCTCAAATGTCAGGTTCCTACAGATGTTATTAAAAAAAAAAAAAAAAAAAGAAGAAAGACAGGGAAGAGGAAAAGAGAGTTTTTGTTAGAGGTGTCACAAGAATGCAGCCAAAGCTAATGCAGTGTTGGGCTATCAAAAAGCCTGACTGAGAGCCTGCACCACAGCAGGCACCAGAATAATCAATCTCAGAAGTCTGGTCAGCAGAGAATGTTTTTTTGTTTTTCAATCCTGCTGCTCCTAGACCATGCCCTAAGGGCACTGCTAAGGCCCAGAGATTCCTGCTGGCCCTGAAGTGGAGAGGAAGGCAGCATTGCAACCTGTAGAGAAATGCCTTTTTCTGGAAACAAAGCCAAGAGGAGGAGGTTGTTCCTATAACATATAAAGTTGTTGCTTTTTATGCTTCAGATTCCTGTCCTACAGCAGAGAGCTACTTCACAAATTCCAGAACGGTTTAAAAAAGCCTACAGAAAAGCTGTCATTTAATTCTCTGGACTTTCACTATAGAATGAGCTTTTGCAGAGGACCATGAGCTGTAATGCAAGGTGAGAGGCTAAATATATCTCTGTGCCTGTGCAGCCTGCTGCTGTCAGAAGCAGGCAGCCAGCACAGGTGCTGGGAGCAGTTGGGTCAGTGCTAATTGATTATCACAGCTCTTTCTGGCCAACAAAGCCTTACGCTTTTGCCCCTTGCAGTGGTGGTTTTCTGAGACAGATGTTGACAAAACTTTTGGCAGAGCAGCCAGCATGTTGCAGCTGCCTTCCCCCACATCCAAAATAGCCACAAATGGCATTACCTCTACCTCTTAATTAACCTGCATATAGAGCCATTATTGAAAAGTAGCAGTGTCTCTCTTAAAGAGCTGATGATGATGGTTGTAGCATGTAGTTCAGGACTCAGGACTGTAAGTTTTACTTACCATGCAGAAATGGAAAGGATGGCCAGGGCAAGTCCTGGCCTGCTGGCTGCAAAACAAAGTGGTGGTTTTTGGGCACAGTGGGCATTTGCTGATTTAAAATATCTTGGGCAGCTCCTCTGCAAGCTCCCTCTTAACTGTGTGGTTATCATATGAACTTGGGGATGCTGACAGTACAAACTGGGGGAACAACATGTCTATCACACGTTGGTGTTTTGCTCATGAGCCTTTTGGTAATGCCACAGTTAACTAGAATTACCTGCCTTCCTTCTGAGGTGCTGTGCACACATTCTGCCACCAGCAGTAGGAGATATCTGTACAGTCTCACCTGTCAGTCGGGCACGGCTGGCCTTCCCAAGGCCTCTGTTAGTGCTGCAAAAAAGGATTCCCTGGCAGGAACACTTGGATGTAGATGCATCCTGATCAGCAGGTTGAAATCTGCAGTTTAGCAGCTTCCTTTCTTCCTGGGATCCTCTTACAGCTTTGGGGCAAAAGGAATGAGGTAGAATAATATGTGCCTGAAAGCCTGTGGGCATGCAGCACCTCACCCCCTTCTCCATTCCTTTTATCAAGAGTGACTGGGAGAGGAGGAAGAAAAAGCTTTTAATGAGAAGGCAAATCTTCATCATTAGTGAGTTATGCCACCAGGAAACAGAACTGTTATGATTATCATGGCAGCTCTTACCGTTTCTTTTCAATTGTCCAAAGCAGGAATTGCTGGCAAATATTTCAGGCTTGTTTCTCTGTAGCCTGAATGTCTGCACCCATATTGGCATCTTTCTGTAGCTGAGCTCAGGACTGTTTTTTAGCAATCACTCTTCAACTAAACAAGAGGCCTGTTTGACATCTTTTAGGATTCAATGCCAGGTTTTTGGCGGTAGCAGACGGAGAAGAGGAACTACCACATGCAGAGAAAAAAAAAAGTTGAAGAAAATGTTCCTCACATATGGAGGGTGGGGAAGGAGAGAAGATAATGTTGCCAAGGCAACATTGCTTGAGATAAGTATTTTTAAATCTGTGAATTTAGCGTTCAAAACACAGTTGTGTTTCCCACAAAAAGATTAGGAGGAGGGTTGGAGTGGAAAAATCTTTACCCTTATTTTTCAGGTCATTCCTTTTTCTTTTACAGAGGAGCCAGAACCCAAGATAAGTGAAGTAAGTGCAATGACTCTGATATTAGCACTCTTGCAGAGAAAAGATTTTGTTTTGAAGAGGCAAGAAGGCCAGTCGTAGTTCTATATCTGCATCAACATCTCTAGCACAAGCATTGATCATCTCTTTAATGAGGAAAGTCGTTTAACTAGATCACTTGGGCCACTGAATTGTCCCAAGGACAAATCTTGCAGCATTCCAAGCCAAACTGAGTGTAAGTCAGAGCACAAACTTAATTATAGTTGATACTCAAATGTCTGAGTGATTGGAGTCCTGATAAGATACCTGAGGCCTTTGGCTGTGGATAGAGAGAAGATGATGCAGGATGCAAAGTGAAAAGGAAGAGCAGAGGAGCCAGGTGAAATTAGTCCCTGGGAAGTGTTTTGTTACTCCAGTATCTGCCGTGAAACAAAGCTGCAGCAGGACAAGGAATCCTCCAGCGACACTCTTAGGCAGGAAACATTTGCCCTTCATACAGGGTGTCAGAGCCAGGGTCACCTCTGGAGCTTCTGTGCCCCAGTGCCTGCAGTGCAGGGCTCGCCGCTGGCACCTCCGTCGCCACCTCCCTGCTGGAGCCAGGCAGGCCAGCCCTGCCACAAGCCTGGCACCGAGGCACCCAGTGCTGTGACTTTGGCTGCCAACTTTTCTAGTCTCACCCAAAAAAAAGACTTTTTTTTACACAGCCGCTTTCAACTCAGATATGACTCAGACACTGCGGCAAAGGTAAAGTGATCATCTTCCCTCTTGCAACTTTATATCAGAAGACCCTGAGTATCCTCTCTAAAAAGCCAGGGCTTGCTGGGCACGGCCATTAACTGGATTCAGTTCTTTAATTTAACTGACTGAACCAGATGCTCCTGCAGCGCTGTGTACCTGCTGGCTCAGGGGCAGCATTTCAGCATTACGCTAAATTCCTACAAGTACTTGGTGCTGAGAGCCCTTGGGAAGGGGAAGCTGGAGAAAGAATAATCATCTCTAAAAAGAAGATGCCATTTCACACAGGAAAGCTGCTGCTCTCACCAAATTGTCCCAGGCCATGAATTCAGGAAAGAAACAAAAACCTACTGGAACAGTCAGAGCAAAGCAGTAAGTCTTGTTTGGCCATTTATCTTTGGGGATGAAGGAAGGGAAGCCAATGAGGGTGTCTGCAAAAGCAAAGATCGTATTATCAAACTGTAGAAATTTGTACCTGGTAGCAGTGTTTGATATTGGCTGAGGCCCTGATACTCGATAAGTAAAGCCCAAATAGAGTCAAGGCTACTTTATCCCTCTTGCTATCTTCTTACAGAGAAGAATCTCCACATCTATTATGTAAAGAAAAAAAAAAGCTATTTTTGTAATGTCACCATAGGATACTCTGTTGGGACTCACTGTTGTCAAATGTGTTTTTTTTAAGTGAAGGACTAATACTCAGTCCCTCACGTCATCACTAATGTGAAAATACATACTCTGACTTTGGGGTTCCTTGGACTGAAAAGCAACTGCCTTGCTCGTGTGGGGTTTGTTAGCTGTGAATTACTGGTGACATTATGTGCATTATGTGTTTATTCCACCCTACCCTGTAGGGCCATTGAGCTGCTCCGTGCTGCATGCCGATGCTCTCCCTCCATGCGTTTGCCTGGCAGCTGAGCCCTGGGAGTTGCTGGCACCCTGGCATGTCTCATAGCAGAAATGCAGCAGCTTCAATCCCTGCTCTGCAGCTTTTGCTGCCCCATGTGTCACGAGCTGCCTCTGCCTCCATCCTCAGGTGCTTGTCAGTCGGCCTGACACGATGACAGGGTTCACACGGCCATGGGCACTGCCCCCCAAGAGCTGCCTCTCCCAGAGCTGTGGTGGGAAAGGGGCCTTGGGAGGAGCACGAGCTGTGTGAGTTAATGGGAGCCGACAGAGATGTCCGCAGGAGCACACCCCTGCCTGTCATGGAAAACCAGCCCGAGCAGGACCAATGCAGGCAGCTGCCCCACATTCATCGAGTGAGGTATTTGGGAGCACAGAGGATCTTTGAAGCACTTAGTCTTTCTGCCATGCAGAGCTCACATTAAATTTGCAGGAGGCTGCGCAAACTTCCTTTGATGTTATTGCTCTTAAAAAAGAAAGGAGCAAATTCAGAGCTTGTTAACAGACCGCTCCAAATTAACGTCAGGTGTGGGCCTGGCCCTGACAGCCTGGCTGTGAATAGGACTATTATTTATGCTGTGCGATTGCAGTGAATGCCACTGACTATTCATATAATAGCCTAGCACAGGGGCACTTAAATCTTAGCTGTGGCTTGCGGGCATTTAAAGGAAATTTTTGAAGCCGCTTTGGTGTTTGGGTTTTGAATATCCCACTAAGCGTGTACTTGACTATTTAAGTGCCTAGAGCTTTGCAAATACAGTATTGCTGTAATGCAAAGGAAAAGGAAATGATATGGGGGGGTTGCGGGGTGAGGCCTCTGGTGTCTCACCCCAGTAGACGTAACCGCTTAGGGCAGTCGGTATCTGTTGCTATTTATATCATAGCTCATAGTGAACCTCTTTTGTGCTTGAAGCACCTTGATGGTGACTTTTACCATCAGAGATAAAAATTCTGCATCCTGCACGAGCCTTTATATATTTTATAGCTGTACTGTGCCGGTGTGGTAATCACATTTTCTCAATTACCCTTAAGAACTGGAATTCCTTATCACCTCTGTGTTTCTCTCTCCCACTACTGCACAGGTCTTGAAATTGTCATCACAGCTAAAAATCCTCATTCTGTAAATTAAACAGTGATTTAAGAAAAAAATTTACGCTGCAGCCTCCTCATAAAGCTCCACCAAGTCTTTTGCTGATGTGACTCACTCAATTACTCATGTGGGCAGACTTTCAGATAATAAAAGTAGTTAATGGAAAGCAGCGAGAAATACTGCTGGTTCCCGAGGAAGCAGAGGAGGGGGAGGCTGCTGCGGGATTGTATCCGAAGCGCTGCTAAATTCATAGCGCTTCCAGACATTTTTTTTTTTTTTTTTTTTTAGAAAAAGATTTCTCCATTCTGACCCTTTCTCGTGCATAAAAACAGCTTGAAAAATCAGTTTGGCAGTAAAGGAACAAAAGTATAGCAGCTCTGTGTTCTTGCTTCTCTCCTCCCCTTCCCACGTATTAGAGATGATTGCTAGTCTGTGCCCCAACATAATCCTTTTATCCTAGTTATGTATACACTTAAGCAATACTCAATACTCTAATGAGCTCTGCATTCCTGAGTCAAGGAGCAGAGCTAGAGCCTGGCCTAAATGAGCTCTTTTGTTTGCAGTGCTGCATGCACTGACACGCTGCAGATTAGTCTAGCCTAAATAACAGGCCCTAGAGTTTCGGTGTGCTACAGGTCAGGTAATACAGCTGCAAGGCGGATTTCGCAGGGACATTTTAGCAAGTGCACATTGAAGAAGCAGGGCACTTTTCAAAGCTGGCGAGCCAGGAAGTTATGGAAGAGCAGTAAAGCACCACTTTGATGTGCGAGGCAGCTTAGGTGAAGAAACAGAGTGTGTGATGGCTTCAAAGGGACTTGCAGTTAAGCCAACACTAGAACTAGAGGTGAGCATTAGCAAAGCAATCGAAACAGCTCTTGGTCGCGTGGCTCTGGGGCTGCCAGGTGTTGGAGGGATGCGCTGCTGCACACGGTGCTGCTGCTGCAAACGGTGACATCGGTGACACGTGTGAGGAGGGAGGGGACGTGACCGCGCACTCATTCCTCGTGCAAGGTGAGCTACGAGGGAGACCAGGGCTTGGCTTTGGAAGCAAAGCTTCAGGCATGGAGGAGCAGTGCCCGGGGGTCGAGGCTGTGGACCTACGCAAGCATCTGTCATATTATATTTAGCAAATATGCACTGCAGAGGAGTGCGGAGAGGGAAGGAGGGGAACTGATGCATAGCTGGGCTCCACGGGCATTGAGCATGCAGAGCGAGGAATGAGGCTCTTCGGAGAGGATGAATTGCCTCGGTGTTCCCAATTCAAATAAATCTCTGTGTGAGAGGGAGCTGCACACACTTGTATGATTACTTCCAACAGCAGAGCTCTGCTTTCTTTATCCTTTGGTAATGGCGCAACCCTGCATCGGGTTAAATGAAGGGCCACCAACCCACAGCCTTGAGCTCTGGCCCCATGCTGGGGTTGTCTCCCACAGCAGTTCCCTGCTGGGAAAACAGGAGCAATAAGGGCTCCTAAAACCAATGTCAGAGGCTGCTCTACCCCATAGCTGCACACCCTCTACCCCATAGCTGCACACCCAGATGAGCCTCAAACCCACCAGAAACATGTTAGCTAAGGTTGGCATCTTCAAGGTGTGCCAGGTTGTTTAAAATCAAGGCTGTGAACACCTCACTCTGCCGTGCTTTTGGAAAACCTGATTCTAAAAAAGACAAAAATGGGAAAAAAAATCCTTAACCCGATATGAGGCAAGTCCAGCCCCAGGTGTTGATGCAGAATAATTAATCATCTGAGTGTTGTCATATATTCGAGGGCTCCACTATACCCTGCATCTTTGCCTGCCCAGAGCTCGTGTCCACATGCAGCAGGCCAGCTCGATCTGGGTTTAGGCTACCAGAGCAGGAAAGGATGGGGCATGTACAGTTTTCTATGCCTCATACAGCAGGTTCTTATATCATATATGAGGTGGTAGATCATGACCAGATTGCTGCTTTCGTCACAGGTGCCAAGATACAGGATTTCGTGCACATGAGTTAAGAGGTCAGTTGACATAGGGGAAGAGAGAAGCATCTTATCTCGTACAAGAAATCTGTGCCAGAGCTGTGGAGTGACCCGAGATTACCTGAGAATCAGGTCAGTGCTTTAACTGCTCAGGTTGATCTGCTGATCTGCGAGGAGTTCGCAAGGCGCACCAAGGCAGGACGGCACTCTAAGTACTCAGAAGGCAGAGCTGGGGAAACAATTTTGCACAGCTAGGTGGCTACATTATTTTGTGGAGGGACCAGGTACCCACGGCTAACACTGCAGGCCCACAGAGACATTTCTGTTTATACTCTTCAAGAAGAAAAAATTAAGTCAAGCCTGACCTCCTGTACCAGGATGAGCTGGTAGGAGACTCTGTCTTCAGAGAGACTCAAGTAAGTACAATGCTTTTTAAGTAAAATACTTTGCAGTCCAGGCCACACCAAATCAGTGCCAGGACACTCAGACATACCAGCAAGGCCAGGATTTCATGCCCACAGTCTTTAGTGGGGAATTCAAGTGCAGAACGCAGAACTGGGTCACCCTCTGCCTTTGGCTCTGCCAGCTTACACAGGGGAGGAATTTGGCCCTTTGTGTTCAAAAGGACTCAGATTTGAAACGCTGGCTTTTCTGCTACAGCTCTGTCCTGTGGGAACGCATGCACCCTGCATGACACATCACTTAAAAGTACAAAATCTAGGTTACAGAAAAACAGCAATCTAAAACATAGATTCTTCCTAAGAGCATAATGAGTTGCATTCCTCACTGATATATTTATAAACAGTCTTCACGAAGGAGGGGAGCTGGCAGATTCGTTGTTAGAATCAAAATACAGCGACAAGAACAAATTCTGCATGCAAGCCTTTTCCATGTAGCTCTGCATTTTAGAGGACCCAGAAGGCAAACGAGCATTTTCTGGTGTCCCAGACAGCAGCCCTCACCCCTGTGGCTTTGCTGCTTTCAGATTTTTGAGACAGCCACGTGTGTGTTAAGCCCTTAGTGGATGATCTCCATGAACTCCTCTCAGTTATTATCACAGTTCACTGAAACCATTCAGTCCTCTGCTATAAAGAGTTGCTTAGAAATGTTGCTTGAAACAAGCATCATGTTCAGCTTCACCCTTTAAGTGTGTATGTGTCACATAATCTAGAAGCTGGTTAAAATGAGCTGGCCAGTTCACAGAAGCACCTTCATGTTGGTGCGTAGCTCACACCGTATCAGGATCAACCCTGCCCCAGTCCTAACAGGCTCTCCTGGGCCCTCAGCATGGCCAGACATGTCTTCTGCCCAGAGCACAGCAGCTGGGTGCAGATTCTGGGCTCGTGCTTGGCCCTGGCCACAGCCATGTATCACATCACTGTTCTTCACCAGCCTGGGCAAGTGTCATTCTTGCTTTCCATTAGAGGGAGAAAAATAGGGTGCAGAGGCTGTAACTTAGTCTAGTTCGTAGCAGGACAGACAGGTGTCAGAGCTGAGGCTGTAACTCTTCCCTGCTAAATGTTCACAGGATTCAGCAATGACTCTGGCTTTGAAATAAGTGTGTCCTTCCAGCTGCCTCTCAGAGGAGCCAAGGCAGGGAGGCCTCCTGCCTTCTGCACATAGATGGGGAGACATCAGTCTCCATCTCCTGTTCGTCAGTACTGCCTCACTGAGATGTGTGCTGTTACCATTACAGCCAAAAATAGCTGTGGGTGAGAGAAAGGGCTGAAACTCTCCAAAGTGTTAGCCAAGCTGCAGGACAGAGCAGCCAGAAGGAGGGAGCACGAGTGAGATGCAGCCTGTGATAGGGAACAGGGGCTGTGTGAAGAGGGGCTGTCTGTGCAGCCCAGTGAAAGGGGATCGCTCGACGAGGTGTGATGGAAGCAGAAACAAGGACTTTGTAGATGTATTGATTTATTACTGTTTCTGTGCTAAGGAGTTATGCTTATTCCAAAGACAACATATTTGTTTGGTGGTTCCCTAGAATGTGCAAAGACCTGTGACTTACTTTTTAATGTGGATCATCTGGTTAAAGCACAAACAGGATAGTTCCAGGGGCCAAGTTCCTGGAGTCATATGAGTACCTAAAAATCTAACTTTCATCAAAAACAGGAAGAAACAGAAACCTTAGAGAATAATTTTAACCCTTCCAGCTGCGGAGAAATCTTGCAAATGTGAACGAAGTGTAACTAGGCCAGTCACATCTGCTAGAGCCTGCAGAGAACCTGAATCCAGAGGGGAGAGAGGATGAATTTTCTTCTGCAGCATAATGGAGCATGAACTGCACAATCTTCCCTTTAGGCTCTGTCTCTTCAGCAGCCAGATCAGACCCCATGTGAGGGATGCCACGAGGTCAGGACAGGCTGTGAATGGACTGGCAGTTGGCTGAGGTTGGCACCCTGGAAAGGGAATACTGTCAGGAAAGGAAAGCAAATTAGAGCTGCTCTTTTTGCTTTCTTTTTTTCTTACCCCTGCCAGACTGTTTTGTTGATTAAACTTTTGAAGGGAAACTGATGAGCCACTGTGCTTTGTGCTGGCTTTTCCTCTTTGAGACCATTTGTTGTCTGTTTCCTTTTAAAGTCCCAAGTGTTAGAAGGAGATCATTATTTTTCTTCTTTAGCTTGACCTCTTCCTCTCTTAGAAAGTTTCTCCCCTTGTACTGGCTGTGTCCTCACACAGTGCTACACTGAATTCATGTTCAAGAGAAAACTTGCTCTCCTAGAAAAAAGAAAGCTCAGTATTTCAAATGAGACACGTCCTAGAACGGAAGGTCTCAGTCTCTGCAACACGTCCTGCCCTCTGAGGAGGTGCTGTGGGCATCAGACACTCTGCAGAGTTTCTGAAACAGCCCTGAACACTTACGGCAAATACATCCATGAGGTGCAAACCGCCCTGCGAGTGGCGTCTCCCAGCCCTTGCAGAGGGTGCCGTGACCCAGCGGCAGCTCCTCCTGTGCAGGAGGGTTGGCAGTGGCTGCAGTCCCTGGCGCCCAGCAAGCTGCTGCGCACCCCAGGGAGCAGGAGACGGCGGCTGAGGGTGCGGGGCCTCCGCCTGGCTATGGCACTGCGGCCTGGAGGCCGAGCTTGAAACCGCTCTGGAGCCTGATGCCATCCGCAAGCGTTGCAGGTATATGGGATGCAGTTCGTGCCGTGCCTTGAGGGTACCCCTGACATTTGGGAATAACCTTGGCAGTTAAATGTATCTCACTGCTATTAGCCTTGGGTTATTAGACTAAGGAAGACCCTCTGTCCATCCAGATCTGGGCGTTGCCTGAAGCTGGCAGGATAGCACAGGAGTGTTTTTGGTGGGCAATGCAGCTATATAAACCACAGACTATTTTCTTCAGTCCTCCAGTTCCTCCCTCCCCCCTGCACCCTGTAAATGTTTCCTGCTGGCTGAATAAGAGGGCCTGGGCCTGTGCATATGGTCGGTGGTGTGACCGTATGCTCAGAGGGCAGCTGTTCTCTGTCCTTTGACCAGCTGTAAATCTGCTAGGTTGCACAGGATGCAGCAAACACGGAAATTTCAGCTTTTCTTTCTACTTTTTAAAAAATCTGAAAAGTTTTTTTTTTGTTTGTTTGTTTTTGCTAAGGAGAAAAAAAGCCTCTTAAACCAGAGCAGCCCTATTTGCACAAGAGCACAGGAAACCTGCTGCAGTGTGTGTCAGACTGGACCCGCTCCTCTACCTAAAGGGGATGTTAGCTCTCACCCCCAGATGTAGTGATCATGCAGCTTAGGTTTCCCTTTAGGAAAAAAGATGGAAGAGGTTTTTAATGCCCGAGTTCATTGCAATATCTCACTGTGGGGATGGATGGTGGACTCTGCGCTACTCCATTACCCCTTTTCTCTCATTAAAAACTGTTTATTCAAACTGCAGGACACACAGAAGTTGTCCAGCTGCGAGATTGCACAGGGCCAAGTAATTTGCTCGTCTCTGCAAGATGTTGTAAGCCGGGGACTCTGCTAGACGACTGGCAGAGGCAAAACACGAAGTGTGGGGAGGAACTCGGCAGAGTGCACATCTCTGTGCTCTGCCTCCACGTCCCAGCTGGGAGTCACCCGCTCGGTGCTCACCTTGCTACTGCGTGGTGACCAGTAGGTTCAGAAGGAAAATGCATTTGCTGCCCAGCCTTAGAGGTAGGGGGGATAATGCTGCACAGAAGCATTAAAAGAGGGAAAAAGAAAAAAAAAAAGAAAAAAGGAAAAAGTTAAAGCATGTAATCCTGTAACTAAGGCTGGGGGAGTTAGAAAGCTT
Organism: Eudromia elegans; assembly: GCA_003342815.1. Taxonomy (NCBI): domain Eukaryota; kingdom Metazoa; phylum Chordata; class Aves; order Tinamiformes; family Tinamidae; genus Eudromia; species Eudromia elegans. The sequence continues at coordinate 1,600,994 of PTEX01000178.1, read as the reverse complement.
AAAATTGCTTTAGCACATCACTTCACTTGACAGATGGGAATTCATTTATGTAAATTTAGGGAAGTGGTAGTTGGGTTCAATTGGTCTAATTTAAACACTATTTCTAATTATTTTTTTTCTTTGTATGTGTAGAGATGATTATAGGATGGCCATTGTTTTGACAGCAGGGTTCTTCCCGTATAAATTTAAATCAATAAGAGCCTGCTCTGGTAATAAAGCAAGCATGCTGCGATAGCAAGCCCCTCATTACGCAGGCAGGTTGGACCAGCTGCTCCGGAGAGCAGGGGTGCATGCCTATATCCCACATAATCTTTTCCATTACACCCCAAAAATCCCTGGCTAGGTGCTGGGAGGTCAGGAGGCCCCTGACCCCACATGGCACTCCCGGTGGAAGCAGCTGCTAAAGCAGAGCAGGGAGCAGACGGGTTCCTGCTCAACACAGACCCCAGTGACACCCAAAGGCACAGAGCAGGGATGGCATTATCAGCAGTTCCTCCTCCCACAACCAGGTGCTACCAATTTGAGTGAAAACTCACAACAGCCTCTTTAGAAAGTCTTTCCCCCAGCGCCTTGGCAGCTTTCTCCCTTTGCCAAGAGGAGGGTCACGCAGGTTTACAACCGTGGGGAGCTGCCAAATGACAGCTTGACTTGACACCTGAGAAGGAAAGCAATGATGAGGGAAGGAAAGCCTTAGCTGGCCGCCTGCCTGGCACGAACGCGGCCTCCTGGTAAGATCAGCATTTTGGGGGAGATTAGCTTGTGGTTTTTATACCTTCTGGGTAGAGGGTATCAGCAACAAGGCTGCACAGCACTTGGTTTGTCAGTCTGCTTCGTTTTAGGGCAGTGAGCACCAGAATCCCACACAGAGAGCCCTGGGAGCCGGACACCACAGCAGTGCAGCTACGTGGAGCATGCGGGGCCTATACGGGGTGTTTTGTGATCCTGAAACCTCTGAAAAATCAACTACAGCTGCAAAGTGTGAACGTCTCTTGGCACCTCAGCTGCCTGCAGAAAATATAACACACATGATCAAGTAGCTGAAGTTGTAAATTTTAACCCACATGAAAAAAAAAAAAAGGGAGAAAAATGCCTTGCACATGAGCACCAAGTCTGACTCATCCTCCACACGGGGAGACCTCTGCAAGCAGAGAAGAGGATGTCTCAGGGGAAACATCCCTTACAGCAGGAACTCTCTCTTCAGAGGGGAGAGGCTGAAAAGGGCTGCCCTAAAGACCGCGTATTTGCTGACCGACCCCCACGAGGTTCTCAGAAAACACCTCGTGCCTCTGGTGTTCATCACCAGACGTCCTGGGCAGCTTTCGGTGCAGAATAACCCCCCGCCGCGGCACTGCATCTCCGAGACCCAAGGCCCCTGCCCGGCACAGAAAGGAGGCTGCGTGAAAGCCGGGGACGAAGCAGCGCCAGCCCCTCACGCAGGACGGCGGCGGCTTCTTCGCCCTCCCTTTGAGACAGCCCTAGGTTAGGGACTTCTCTCCCTCGAGGTCGCGAAGCCGCCTGCTTGGTGGCCGAGGATTTACCCTTCCGCTCATGCAAAGCTGCTTTCACGGGGGGACCTGCGCCAAGGAAACGTGTTGTTCCTCCCCCGCTCACCACAGGAGCCGAGCAGCAGCCGCGCTAAGAGCGCAAGGGCCCGAGCCCAGCGCGCTTCGTGCCCCCAAAACAAAGCCCCTATTGACGCCAGCGGACGCGGAATCAGAGCCGGACGCTGCCCGGGAGCTGCTGTTAATGAATTAATGCAAAATAACCAAAAAGGGGGAAGTTTCACGCAGGGATAAAGCGGCGGCCCCCACTAGGGAAGAGGATTCCCGGTGCACGCGCCCCCCCCCCGCCGGATGCGGGGCCGGAAATGGGCGCGCGCGGGGGAGCGGCGCGCGCGAGGTGGGGGGGGGGGCGCGCGCGCATGCGCAGCAGCGCCCGCCGCGCCGGGGGTGCCGCGCGGTGCGTGCGCGCGGCGCGAGGCCGGGACGATGTGAAGATGGCGGAGCTGCAGATGCTGCTCGAGGAGGAGATCCCGGGCGGGCGCCGGGCCCTCTTCGACAGCTACACGAACCTCGAGCGCGTGGCCGAGTACTGCGAGACCAACTACATCCAGGTGCGCCGGGGCGGGGCGCGTGGCGTCGCGCGCAGCCTAACGGTCGCGCTCCCCCGCGCCTAACGGTCGCTCCCCGGCGCCTAACGGTCGCCGGCGGCGCGCGTGACGGGGTCGCGGCGCCCCTGCGCCGGGCCCTGGTGCCGCCTCCGCTCCGCGGTGCCGGGGGCTCCCACGATGGTGGCGCGGAGAGGGCGAGTGGCGGCGGCTGCCGCCCGCCGAGGAGGGGAGCGAGTTCAGCGCCGGCGTGACACGGCGTTTAAATGTTTAATGGGTTTCCAAATTAAATCCCTTCCACTTGGTGAACCCGCCGGGTGTTTGTTTGAGATTTGCCTCCGCTCCCTTCTCACCTTTGCCTCTCATTGGTGACAGCAGCGGCATGACACGGTGAACCGAGGCGTCTGCTCCTTTTGCGTTTAATATTTGCGCCCGTTGATCCGCAGCGCTCCTATGTAATTCCCAGCTGGGAGCTGCGTGCCAGTCCGTGCGCTTCCCGTGGTGCCCGAGGCCGCGGTGTGGCCGCGGGTGGGCAGAGCTGCCAAGTGGGGGCTGCAGGAGGGGGATGCTGAGCTGGGGGCAAAGAGCCTGACAGAAGTTGTTGCTGCAGTGTGTGATTGCACAGCGACCACTGAGAGGTCCAGTTGGTGCTAGGGCTCTTTGCTAGGAAGAGAAGCAAGATGTAGTCCTTTTACTTGGGGCTGCAGTGAAATCAGGGCCAAATTCAGAGTTTCCCCTTAAAAAAAACCCTCAAAACCCAGCATCAATGACACTACTAGTGGTGGGAAGCTCTGAAGATCAGCCTTGGTATATAGAAAAGGAAGAAGAGGGACATGGTCTGTAGTGTTGAAACAAGTGAACAGGTTTCCAGCTTCGTTTCTGCTTCTAGTCCCCTAAGTGGAAGGCGCTTGTGGGTTTCCAGAGGGCAAGTAGGGATAGGAGCTGTGGTTAGGTTGCCTTGTCGGTGAAGATGGATGAGGCTCTTTAAGCAGTGACAAGGGAATAGTTAAAACGTCACTGTAAAGAAGCTCGGAATGTTCTTCTTAGTAGGTGAATGACCAGCCCATCTTTAGAGAGAAGACTGTGCATACGATAGGTCCTTAGCCAGCCTGTCAGTTACAGTGAAATTGCATATGTACTTTGTTATGTAATTAGTAACATTCTATATGCTGAACTAATGTCTCTTGAGATTTTTAGGAAAAATACGTTAAATTATTTTATTGCGGCTCTAACCTGACATACATGTCTTAAAACCTATGTTTTCTTAAAAACTAGGAAACTGATTTTTCTGGAAAAAAAGATAGGAGTCTTGTAAGGCTGAAACTGATAGGAAGAGGAGAATGTAGTTTATGGTTTTTTTTTTTTCTTTCTTTGACCTTCTTGAGTGCTTGAGTGTTTCTCTTTTAAGCAGAGGATTGTAAAATCCATATCCAGCATCTCCACTTGTATTGTTTTAATAGAAACCACAGGGCAGGACAATACTGTGCTGTTTTGTGCAAATACAGGAAAAATCTTTTTTTTTTTTTTTCCCCCCCAGACAGCATACAATCTAAGGATGGTCTAAAATAAGAAGGGAGGTGGGATGCAAACAGATGGTGATTGATGAATGAGATGCTGTTGGTTATCCCGATGGATTCTGGCCACCACGCAGCAGGACCCTGGTGGTTGCCTGTTTGTGCAAACATTGTGATGCTGGAGAGCTTTCCGGGCTGGCTAGGATGAAGGAACAGAATCGTGTTGTGAGGGTTGGCTGCGAAGTGCCGCATAGGTCTTGGCATGAAAATGCTCAAAAAAGAGGGAATAGAGATTGCAGTCAGATGAGGATAGGCCTTTTAGTACTGAATGAGAAACCATAGCATGAGGCTCTTCTAGAGAAGAGTCATGACTTAAAGGCCTTCTGGGTTTGGTAGATGTGAGTGTCCATGTAACCAATACGTCTGTCAAGGAACCACCCAACCCTCATGGTGTCTCTTATCAAAACCGCATAAACTCCATATGCTCCATACCTAAAGCTGACTTTTTTCCTCTTAAAAAGCAGAAAAAAAGTAAATGAATATGTTTAACTAAATGCTAGTTCTGCTTCCATAAATAATTATTATTCCAAAATGTGTCCAAACTCTGTCCAAAAAGTAACCTCACATTTTAAGCTGAAGATGGATGGTCTTGTGTTTGCATGCAACTATGTGGAGAGTAATCTCCCCCAAAGTCATGTAGTGAAGCAGAACTAACTCTACGTTAATCTTTAGTGTTTTCTTGTTGACAAAAGATTTTGCCATGGATATTCTTCAAATCTCTTAGAGGAAACTTGGATCTGAACTTTTCTGTGGAATGCTAAACTGGGACATCAAAGTCACGCTCCATTGACCTGTATTTGTCAATAGAAAGGCTCTTCCCTTTTTCTGTACCAGCTTGTGCTTTGAGGTTTTTGTGGTTTTATTTTCGAGTACAGAAATTGCTACAAATGTCAGCACTGGCATAGGGTCAGTCTATTAGAGAATTTGAAGTACAATGAAAAAGTGAATGTCATTTTTCTCCTTGAGCAGTATGGTAGTGTCTTCAAATAATAAAGTCTATAATCTCTTAACATGTGGGAATTGCTATTTCATAGTAGTAGATCTGTGATTGTAGCTCACTTCGCTAGTTTGTAGGGAATGAAAAATCTATTCTTTGAAATCTTGGCAGTGTTTGATTAACCAGATTGTGATTGATAGCTATTAAACTTGATTACTACAGCCAGAAGGACATGTTAAATAAGTTGCTATCCTTCCGTTAAATTTGCAGTACAATAGTACATCAGAGCACATCAACTTAAATACTCATAAATGAGTAGAACACTGCAAATTTGTAATAAATGGAATTGCAAGCATAAAGTACAAAAGACTAGTCTTTTGGCAAGGAAAACTGTTCTCGTTTGTTGCTCTTAAACAAGACTTGTTCTCTTTAAATTTTCTCACTGGGTAAATTGGTCTCCTAACCCTCCCGTCAAAAAATTACATACTGAGGTCATGTCTTTTTAAAGAGGCACTACTCTCTTAAATAGGTAAATAAATGTATAGAACAAAGATGTAAAGAATGATCTCCATTTTTATAGTGCAAGAATTTTTGTAACTTCGACTATTGTTTTAAATAAGAACAGTAAGAATTCAGTTTTTAAATATAAATGCATAATTGTTCACTTTAATCTGCTTATATTGCTAGAGGAGTCAAATAACTTTCCTTGCTTGAAAGGATTTATTCTTTTTATTCTTCTAATAACTTAGAGAAATCATAGTTACTTTTATGTCATACTTCTTTTAAAACCCTGTTTTTGTTTGAACTGATAAAATGTCAATGAGAGATTAAATTTTATACTGTCTTCTCTAAGGGCTGTAAGTGTTGTGTTCTAATACTGTCATCTGTTACTAAGTTGAGTCCCAGTCTATACTGTGCAACAGTATTTCTAAAAAAAATTTATTATTCAATGTACTTGATATTAAAAAATAAAAAAGCAGTTTTATACTATTGACTTTCCTGAGACTTTCATAAAGCCCAGAGAATAGCTATACGAGTCCCTGGGCCATGCTTATATAATTTTCATATTTCTGCACTGTTTTTATGTGCTATATCCTAAAGAAAAATATCTGAATTTTGACTGTCTTAAAAAAACAAAGCAAAACTCCAAATAATTATGTTATTTGCACATCTTGTTCCTGTTATACTAAAGCAATTTCCAGCATTATCTTTGCCTGTACAGTTTCTTAGTGCTTGTACCGTATAAGCCTCTTCTGGAATAATCTTTCGTTTCCTTCTCATGATCATCGCTCTTTTAAAAAACAGCTTTTCATTTCATGCAGTGCGTGCAGCATTCTAGAGTAACTGAATGCTTGCATCTATTAACTAATTTGTGAAAAAGATTCAGGAAAAATATACTATAGATACCTTTTCAATCATCAAGTATCTAGCAGGAACAGATTTAAAGAGGGAGGGAGGAAGAGAAAAAAACAAAGAGGGAAAAAGTCCTGCCAGCAAAGTTTGCATGCAAAATGGAGTGACAAGCCAAGCCTCTGTGTCCTGTCCAGCTTTGAAAAGGAGCACAGGGATTTCTGTCTGCTCTGCTCTCCAGATCCTTCTAGCAGGCAATGTCTTTCTAAGTCTTTCAACAAGATGATGCTTTACTTGTCAACTCCAGTGAAAAGAAGAGTGGGCTTCCAATACTCGTGGCTTCGCAGTCTTCAGGTTGCCATGGCTGTTGTTGAGTTTTATTTGCAGAACCAGACTTCTGGTATTGGTGAGGGCAAGGATGGGAAGCAAATGTTTATTCCTGTCCTGTCCGTGAGTATTCTGCCCTCCTGAGTATTAAAGTAAAAATAATAGGTACGTGGGTAACAACTATGAAACAGCTCAATCTATGGACTTTATGATATTTAAACAAATCTACCCGCAAGGATTGAAAACTGGTACGTTTAACACTCAGGAGGGCAGAATACTCACGGACAGGACAGGAATAAACATTTGCTTAGCAAAATTTCTTAGCAAAACAAGTAACTGTAGCTCTTCCTGTATGGTGGGTAAGAATATAAGTATCTATTAAAATGTATATATATATAGTAAAGAAAGTAGAAAAAAGTTTCTACCTTGAGATTTTTTTTCTTAATTGCAGAAATGATGGTCTTTTATAAATAGTTTACTAACTATTGTGTTAGTTATGTGCTAACTAATGTGAAGATTCTGCTGGGTTGCATATGATGACCTTTATCCTACATCTGCTTTTGTAAGTGTATGTGGAGCTACTGGTAAATTGGTTTATAAACAAGTTTGAGGAAAGATCTTTTTTCTCTTTAATGAAGATGAAATGTGGATCACCTTAACAGAAAGATAGTTTTCTTTTTAAATGTACTTAATAATCAGAAACATGGATAGTGGAGGAAACTTGTTGTCATGATTTTCCGCCTTTTTATTCCCTAAATGTGCTTCTTTTGTGATGCAGCTATAGTGAAGAGGTAGTTAAGCTTAATGCTGATGGAAAACTTGTTCTGCAGACATGATAGTGGGTATTGATGAGCTCCAGGGAATACTGATCCTGAAGTTCATACCTCACTCACCAGACTGCATCAGGATTTTGTAAAAATGTGATTTAACCTGATGTAATATACCTGAGGGAATACCCAGCACATTCTGTTTGCGTTAGCATTTACTTATGTTTGTTATTGTCACTGAAGCCAATGCTTAATCTGAGCAAGTTAAGCCTAGTGATTACTAAGCTGTGTGGTCACTGTCTAATAGAGCAGGTCACAGAGCACTGATGCTTCCTGCAAGTTTGCAGTAGCAAAAAATGGAGTAAGGGAAGGTTTCAGAACTTCCTTCAGCATCTTCCCTCTGATATTCTCTCCTGTTTAGGAAATAGGGATGATGGACTGATGCTGCTACAAAGGAGCTAGTAATAGTAGTAATGATTTTTCTGGTTTCCTTTACTTATTTGGTTTTTTCCTTCCCCTTTACTTATTGTATCACACAGTGTCTAACTTGTCATGAGCTGATAATTTAAAGGAAGTTTGGCAAATGTTATTGCTTAAAGGTTTTAAGCTTTCATATTGCCGTATCAGGTTATGTGAAAAACTCTTCTTCGGCAGTGACACCAAATGTCTTTAATATCTATGACAAATTTAGAAATAAATGTCTTTGATTTGAATTCTCCTAAATAAAGTTCCAGAAAGATGTTTCAGTGGCAAGATATGCCTGTCAGAGTTGTATCTATATGGAAAGCTTGCATAAATTGATACTGTGTATCTGATCTATAGCCAAAGTTTACAGGGAGCTTGTTGGTTTGTAAGTTTGATGAAGATAATCCAGGTATAGGGCTTTCTTGTCTATTTTCTTTTAAGCCAGGGAATATATCTGGTAAAGCTGGTGAAGTATTTATCACTCAGCTGTTCTACTTGCCCTTGCATTAACTGGGCTGTATATCGCCAGGAGAGTGTAATGCATTTAATAGTGTCACAAGTTCAAATTTGGATTCAGGAAAAGTAAGATTGATTCTCTGTTAAGTGCATATGGAAATAGCATGCGCCATTTTATCAGTGCTAATGGGAGTTGCTGGTGGTAATCCTATACTGATGTGAAAATAGAATTTATAAATACACAATTTGTTGTTAAAAAGCAAGTCTTATAACATTAAATGGTAGTTAAAAATGATATCTAGTTGTTCTGTTCAATAAAATATTTCCTGATTGTAGTTATTGAATAATATTGATCACAAACTGTAATGCAGAGTAGCAAGCTTCTGCATCCTGCACTTAATAAAGTCTATAAAATGTATAGCCTCTTCCTTGTATTTTATTTGAATTTGCAGTCGTTACTTTTTGTGGCTTATTGCTGTAGGTTTTAAGGCAGGAAGTGGTGCACCACAGTGGTGCACCATCTAAGACAAGACTTTCTCCAATAAATACTGAACAGAATAAGACTTTTCACTTGCTCATGTTCAACTGAATATTTATTGTAGAACAAAATAGGTTTATGTTAACTGCCATATTTTGCAGTAAATTTTCAGCAGAGTCCAAATGCCAGACTGTTGGCCCACTCTTAGTGGACTCTGTTTTCAGATATTATGTTTTGATGCTTAACTGTACAACTGAAACTACCAGCTTGCTTAGTAATCTGCAATCTGTAAATTTGTTGCATCCCTTTAAGTGGAATTTTTGTTATTGTGCTACTCATATTTTATGAAACAACTGTAAAACAGCAGATAAAGCATGTAATGGTAGCACACTAAATTTAGGTTATTTCCTCATCTCAGGGTTCTTAGGTAGGCAATTTCTGTTGAGGTGGATGAAATAATATGCCCTTGTAAATGAGATGTGCCTATTTCAGTGAGAAATAGAAATTTTCTGGTTCCCAGGTTCAACTGGCAAGTGACTCTATCAAATTTGTAGTGATATACTCTGAATTATGGATTCCATATATGCTATCCACTTTTCCTGTAACTTATTTCCCAGTAGATGTAATTGTAATATCTATTCTTAGTGGTCTTCATTTGGAATATGTTTGTTTTGTTCTTATTGTATTACTATTACTGTAGTGAAACACTTGGTTTTTGCTTGGTGAACTGCAGGATGAGAGACTAATGTCACTTGGTTTGGAGTTTCTTTTGGTCATCTTAAGGTGGTTATATGCATAGCTGCTGCTAGTTTTGTGCTGAACTTACAAAGGAAGTGTAGTGGTGTTTTTTTTCTTTTGTTGTTGTTGATTTCTTCCTTTTTTTTTTTTCTTTTTTTCTTGAAGTTAAAAACTTTTAGCTAAATGTGGAACTTTTTATTAGGGTAGCTTAGAATCATTGAATCATAATGATTAGAAAAGACCTTTATGATCATCAGATCCAGCAGTAAACTCTTCGATACCATGCCTCCTAAACCATGTCCCGAAATGCCTCATCTACACGTTTCTTGAACACTGTCAAGGACAGTGACTTGGTGTTCAAGTCACAGTGACTTATAGCTTATGAGTTTACTGATCAAGTGTATGTGAACTTGGTCACAATGTTTTTGGGAATGTTTTTGAATCTTTTAGTCTATTTTTAAACTGGATACTGTTTTGTTTAAGTTGATCTATACTGTAGATTCTTTTTTTTTTTTTTTTAAATTGTCCTCTGAGAAGATCATATCATGATTATTTAATTGCTGCTTCAGCTGATATTATTAACAGATTTGAGAAAAGCCCGAGCTGCATGTGTTTGAAGATGCTTATTTCAGTCTACATGCCATGACTATCAGAATGCTTTAAGTTTATTCTTTTCAGTTTTCAGAAATACATAAGCTTCAAAAGATCTGTTTCTTGTATTGTGAACTACTGCCCTTTTTTGTTTATATACCCATCTGCCATAGTATGAATTCTGATCAATATTTCTAGTATGGGATTAAGGAAACCTTGCAGGTGTTTCTGTTGGATTTTGTTTTTTAGTATTCATAGAAACAGGCTGTGTTCAGAGAAGGGAAAGGCAGTTTACACTTACACTTCAAGAGCTGAAGGAAAACTTTTCAGCATACCTACCTAAAGATTACATAAACTTCACTTTTGAGTGGCTTAGGATAGGAGAGTTTAATAAACACATTTAGCTGCTTGTCAGTTGTAAATAAAACGTTTCACTGATGAGATCCAGGGTTTCAGATAGACCGGCCCAGTGAGATGCAAGAGAGATGTAAAACCTCACATTTGTAAATTTAAAAAGTCGTGTTTGAATTATCTGCGTAAATTAGTTCTGACTCTTACCATCTAAGAACCTTTGGAGTGTGAGATGGTAAGAAATTAAAGCAGTATTTCCCAAAAGCTGTGAATCTTAGTCTTTGCTCCTCTTCAAGTGGACGTTCTCTGAGCTCATCCCAAATCTCTGCTTTTACCTGTATCTCATTTCTACATCTATCCGTGTGCCAGGTATGTTCCATACTGATCATCGATGAGCTCGTGTAGCAGCCAAACCATCAGAAAGCTAAGAAGGACAAGAAAAAGCTCACTGAGTTTGCTCAGTGAGGCTGGGAGATTGAAGCCAAGGAGGAGGGAAGCGGGGTGAGGAAGGAAAGCAGCGGGACCATCCCTGCTGAGGACAGGATGCTGTTAGACTCACTCACTCAATTACTCATTTATTTATGTATGTATTTATGTAGGTATTTATTTATTTTACTGAGCAGTAAGGGTAGACATTTGTAAGTATGGAAGGATCATAAAAATAGCCTTAAGGCAAGATATGATTTTTGAAAGCAGGATTAATGCTTGTCTTTCTATGAATTTGTGTCATAGAACAATCACATTGAAATCTGTAGTTGCTTCTGCTCTTCTTAGCAATCAGGAATATATAAACGTAATGAAAATAGTATTTTTGAGAATTTTTTTTTTTAAAGAAAAACAGTCTTGTTTCACAAAATATAAAGCCTCGGCTGAGTGGGTAGTCTGGTATGAATTCCAGATGCCTTAAAGTGTTTTAGTTAGTTTCAGTCCTAATTCTGTATTTACTGAATATCCAATGCTAATTCTCATAATGATATTGAAGTGTGTTCTAATACTGTAAGTTTGAGGCGTATTGCAATGTGCTCAACGTTGTTCTGTATAATGCATATTCTCAGGCTCATTTTGTGTTAGATGTTACATCTTGCTGGGGGCAGGAAGAGCTCAGATCTAAATTACTTAAGTTTAAAAGAGAAAGGCACTTATGGGAATTCTTCCTTTCCATTTTAAATTAATTATTACAAAAATAAAAAACGGTGAAACATTCTTCATTTTCTGGCCAACCAAGGGGCTACACAGTGATAGTGTTAATAGTAGGAGTTTCCTTGGAACTATCTTTTTTCCATGAAGAGTGTGGCGATGTGTTTTATCTTTTGAGGAAGAAAGGTGCTCTGGAGGTTAATCACCAATTTTACATCTGAAATTCTCGGATCGCTATGGGTAACCTGCTGCAGACTTCGTGTATGGATAAAACCTCTGTTCCCCTTCTGTTCAAGGAGACCAGAACCACAGGTGTTTTGAGAGTGATCTTGCTGGGTAGTATTGCTGAACAGTCTTTGCAGCAAATTGACTTTGTCGTTAGCTTTTGGGCCTCCTGTGGCCTAACACTATATGAAATGCTACCCGGAATAAATCTCCTGAGGCTGCTCTGAAAGGGCTAAATTCTGGAATTGTTTGTGGATTAGATTTTGGTGGAGGTGGAATTGAAAGTTAGGTTAAGAATGTTAAGCTAGGGAGACTGGATTGAAAGAATTATTCTTATATTTTTGTTTGGTGTATGTTGTGTTATTTTGTCATCTTTTTTTATTTGAACAAAGAGAGTCATGTAGAATAACACTCTCTTCATTTCACAACTCTGTATGAACCAAATCTAACCTTGAGCAGTCATCTTCTACCTAGGTCTTTCAGTTTTAAGTAATGCAGCTCTTATGTGATGCTTTTCATCTCCAGAGCTCCAGCTTCACAAATCAGGGTAAGTACCACTTATGTTTACAAACAGAGGGGAAGAAGCTGTCTTCAAGTACCTTTTAGACTGGGTTTCGTAAACCCTTGTAAGGCTTATGTTTAAACACAGTCCTTTTAGAAAAGTTGTCATATGTTCCTTCTGCTGAAAGAAGTGGGGGAGGAAGGATTTCCTGTGATTTGGGGACAAACTAGTGAGGAAGATGACTAGAAGATGGTGCAGGTTGCAGAACAACCTCTTGTGCAGAGAGGTGGATATTAGGGGTTTTGCAGTTGGCTGGGCATCCTGCAGAGGGAGAAAGGGAATTGCTTGAAGAATAAAAAGCAGCTTGACAGCCTGTCTATGGTTTTCCCCTTTTTCTTTGCCTTCTCTAAACTCTCCATTTCTGACAGCTTTCTCTTGCTGCTGCTGAGACACGTGATGACCCCGCTCTTGCCCCTATCCCTTCTACCTTCTCTATCTCCATGATCCTCCCTGTACCTTCCCAGATGTGACACTCCCTTCTCTCTTACAAACCCCTCCCACCCTTCTTGCCCCCTCTATCTCTCCCTTTCCTTCCATCATGGAGCGGTTCAGGGACTGCACTCCTCTCTGGGCTAGCAGCATTTATCAGCATCTCTATTAGATATGTAGAGATGGTGATACTATTTAAACACATCCTGTCAAAAGAAAAGGTCTGTTGTGTAGCATTTCAGCTCTACCAGGCTGTCGAGAAAAGTCCTTTTGTTCACATTGTAGTAGAACCTGCTGAATGTCCAATTATAATAACCTAGTGGGATGACTGGAAAACAAATGAGTTCTTCTCAGTATGAATGAATATGAGGCAGGTGAACCTTTTATCAAATAAGATGACATTTAACATGTTTGAAATGTTTTTGTTGTTGCATCTGTCTTAATGTTTTTATTTCTGTGGTAACCAGGAGCTATCAGAAATCATTCACATTTCTCTGAAAGTTTGTGAAGCAATTCACAGCCTGTTCACTGTAGGTTGGAAGCTTGTGCTAACTCCTAGTCTAGAAATAATTTCAAGTTTATTGGGAAAGTGGATTTAACTATTATGTCCTTCAGCATCCTTGAGCTTATACAGGGGAACTGCATTGGTCCTGTTTTACCTGGTAATTCTTCAGAACCGTAGTTTTCTTCCTCATCTCTAGAGTCCATTGTCTTGTTTATCTGATTTCTGGAGGCTGCTTTTATTGCGACTGTTGTTTTCTGGAGGGGACTCTAATGCAATGTGCAGTCACTCTCTTGAACTGGGAGTAATCAGCTTCTAATGCATCAACATAGCACAGGATCCTGGAGCTCAGAGCTTGTTTTTAGGGCTGTAGAATGCAGAACACAATACTCATGATTAGAAAAGAAAGGAATGAACCTAAGCAGCATTTTATTAAGGGTTGTTTCAGATCATTGAGTGCAACGTGGACTGATCCCAGTGGCACCTTCAGCACTGTAGTCTGTCCGCTTGCTCTGTAACTTGCAATTCAGCTGTCTGTTCTTCACATGGTTTCATACGCTGAATACACAAGTCCCAGTAAGTGATATGGAAAACCTACCTGCTACCATTCTGTGGGTTTTCTCCGATTGTGTGTTTTGTGTAAGGAACTGGCCAAATCTCATCTGTGATGTATCAACTAGGCAAACTATGTTTCAGAGAAAATCTCTCTAATTTATGGGGACAGTTGGACCTGCTCCTTTATGAGGATGCAGTTAGACTATCAGTGTCTCTAATGTTTATGGTTCTAAAACAGTAAAATGATAGCCTTGAACAAATTAACTTGGCAAATTAGCTTTCGGAACTAGTTGTTGTGTATCACTTATTGCTCATAACTTGTATTTTATTTCTAGTTACTGACATGATTCTGTAGGTGTGATAAAATTGCATGAAAGGAGTGTTGGGTTAGGGTGACACTGCTAAGCGCAGTTTATTAAATGGACCAAGCGAGGAGCAAGCTTTGTGTGCACAAATGCACGTGCATGCAGAGTTACGTGAGACCCGCCCCACTTTGCATTCGACAGAGCCGAGCGCTAGGGAAATCTGCCAGTCACTCTAGTTGACCTCAGTAACTGTCTTTTGGTGATGACTTGGCACCAGTGTTTATTTCATCTTGGATCCTTTATACCATCTGTGGACCTTTCCAGCAGTTTCTGCACTGGAATCCTGCAGTGTGTTCTTCTGTTCCTGCTTGGTCCATAGTCTGTGCTAAGACTAACCATTACACTCAATTCTTGTTTGTGCAGTCCAGTTGGCCATGGTTCACTATCCTCAATTACTCAATCCTGATCAAGAAAAAATTATCATGCTCTGGTGACACAGAATAAAAATATATTTCTGTTTAACAGTAGCCACATGCTAGTTTTCACCTTTTTAATCCATCCATTGGTTTTCTGCACTGTCAGAAATAGGTGAATAAACTATGTCTGAGACTCTCATTCTGCATACTGGAATATAGGTAAGGTCTCATAATGATGGTGAAAGACTAAGGTGGGGATTCTTCATATCCTGTAATCCAGCACAAAACTGCTTTGTGAGGAGTCTTATGTCCTGCCATTTTCCTGTGTCATTTTCTGTTTTTATCCTGTGATCTTGCATTGCAGTAGCTTCATTGTAACACTGCTGTATTAATTAAATATGTGGCTAATCACTACATTTAGATATAGTGAAAAGAACTTTGCAATTTTGTGTCGTCTTCTGAACTCTGATGTTGGACAAAAATAAGTGTTAGTGATAGACAAATTAATGGTGATACTGTTTCAGCGGACTGAAAATAACCACATTTTGATATTGATTTTAGCTTTTTAGTTCTGTTGGATTGGCTCTGAGGAGCTCCCCAGAGATGGGCTGTGTGCTTGAATGTTAGGCGTTAATTAAAATTTTGGTTTGAAGGGGGTTTTCTTGGCCATTTCAGGAGTTCAGGAGTGTTTATTAAGTGGAGCTTTCTACCATGTCTTATATTTGCATTTCAGATATAGAATAAAAGGTGTTGAGAATAAAGGAAATCAATCCTGCAGAACAAAAAAGATTCTGCTGACTATATTATGCCTATTTTGCATACTGCTCTTTTGTGTTATTCTTTCAATGAATTGTATCTGTATATCTCCAGCAATGTCATGGCCTTGGGCAGTCTCACTTTTATTGTTTGTCTCCATTCCACTAGTGACTTTTCTTAGCTCTGCTAGTGCTAAAGAAGGTCTCTATTGGGGTTATGAGAAAGTTCCACATGCAAGTGGGGTTGCTTCCGAATGTGATCCTCAACTTTGTTTGCACTACCTACACTCCTTCAGCGAGTTTATCAACCTGAGACAACTTTCCTTTGAGTTTCAATTGCAAAGCAAACAATGTAGAGATATTTATTGTAAGCTTCAGGCATGTTTTTAGTGCAGCTCAAGGAGACTGACTTCAAGACTGCAGACAATACTTGTATATTTAGTGATATATTTTAAGGGTAAGAACTCATGCTGTTGTGACATTTGCAAGAACGTATACAACTCTCTGATATAGTTGCTGTAGCTAGATATGATGAAATTTGGCTTGTAGGGGGAATAGCATAATAATTCTTGTCTGTAGGATTAAGGTTATTCCTATATTCAAATATTCATGAGTCTGATCTAAATTCTGCATCACAAAGGAGTTGCTTTTTACCATTTTCTCTTTATTTAAGATTTATTTGAAAGCTACATGGAAAAAAGACTTTTAAGATTATTTTATCTGAAAGATTTCATTAATAGGAATTTATTAGAGGAGGATAATACTGGATTGTTTGCAGCCTAAGTAGTTTATTTCATGGAAGTTCTGACTTCAAGTTTTATTGGATTGCTCTGACTGTGGCCATCTTAGGGGAAAAATAACAGTGCATTTTTATCTTCTGCCAGAAAATCTGTGACAGATGGCATTTTGTCTGTCTAATATGAATTCTTCCTGCTGTATAAATATTGACTAGGGGGAAAAAATGGTGCTCTGTAACTTAAAAAAATATATCTTTGTTGATAGAGGAATGACTAAGGGATATTTATATGAGTCTGGGGAAGTGCAGCACCAGTTTGTGCAGAAGTCACCATCTGAACAAATCCTAAAGGGCCTGTTGGAAATCCGGCCTCTCAACAGGCCATCGAAGAAAGAAATAAAACATATTTGTGTATTTCATAGAGGATGCTCCCTGCCTTTGCAAAGAAAAATGTTCTTTAGAGCTGAAATCAGTAGTATGATTAGTACATGCACAAAGATGGACAACTGCTCATTTTGGGGCAGTACAGGTGCTGTAGAGATGTTTTTTCACTCATTAGTCTGTCCTTTTCTGAAATACGCTTTTGACTTTTTTTGTGGTGTGTTGCTCTCTTAGTCCATCTCAAATAGCTTGATTGCCTGATTCTTTGTAAGATGTGTTGGTAAAACCATGTTCCCTGGCAGTTTCCAGAGCAGAGATTTTCTTATTGTCGGAGATCTTGTTTCCTTCAAAGAGTCTGATCATATAACTTTGTGTGGAGCTGATGTAGGTTACGGTTCAGTGCTATCTTCAACTGACTTTGGAAACTTAGAAGGAAGGAAGTTAAACTTTTTCAAAATAGAAACTCATTTTTTTGCAAATGCAGTAGCATTCCCAATTAGATGTGTTCTTTTCAGTTTCTTTGCATTAACCCTTTATATGCTTGATTCAACTAAGCTATTTATTTAATCTACATATTCTACTGGTTTTGCATTCTAGATTTATTCTCTTATGTAGGGGCAGACAGCAGCCTCCTGAAGTATGTTCCAGAAAAATGGTCTTATGTATGTAAACAAAGATGCAGACATGCTGTGCCAGTTGAAGCACACACTTCTAATAGCATATTTTAGTCAGGGGCACTACCTCAAGATCAAGTATTCCTTTGATGGTGTAAGTTTCTCTTTCTGGTCAGCCAGAGCTGTGTGGTGTATGTGATGTTATATAATTATGTTTTGCTCAGAAAATACATTAAATTCCTTTCTGTAGTTTAAGTAATTACTGAAAATACCTCGGATGTGCAGAGCTAACATGAACAGTGAGTTACTTAGTTAAGTCATTCCAACAATAGCTTTTGCTGGAATTAACAATAAGTAAGCAACAATAACTGGCAAAATATGCAGTTTTGAAAAGAAAAGTTTATTAGGACAGCAACTGAATATTTTCTGTTGAACTTGGGGATCTTATTAAATTGTTGAGATCCCCAGAAAAATATAGATTGTGGCTTTTCCACTATACTTTGTCACTTTTGATTTCTATCACTTACTTTGTTGCTCCGAATGTGCATTACTTCATCAAAATATTTTATCTTCTTTTTGATTTCTCAAAATTGGCCTAATAGAATTAGCGGAAGAGCAAACCAAGTTAACACATTTAAGTGCTTCTTGTCTTTCAGTAGGCTTCTTGAAAATAAACTAATTACTGGTAAGGTTTCTGCATCTTCATGTTTGCAACAGATGGATGCAGTGCTTTGCTCTGTGATAGGCGGCATGCTTCCAGCTTAGCTCGGCCCTAGTATGATCTGGCAGCTATCTCGGTGTAGGAGGTGTTTTGAGCATTTCAGTGTTAGTTTCTGTGAAAAGACATTTGTTGGAAGAGATTTTATTGACCAGAGAGTGATCAAGTATTAACTTGGACTTTAGTTCCTTTTGTAGGAGTGATGAGATTTTGATAAAAATAGGTTTGGTTACTATATTTACTCTGGTAACATCTACTAGTAACCAGTCTGGTGTGTTTTCTACACTGAAAAACTTAAGTTTAGGTGTGTGTGAGTCAATGAATTGTTAAGTTCATTAGTATTAAATAACAATTAGTAAATTGATCATCTTTTAACATTCATTGTACAGAATTCTTGATAATGTCATGAATGAATTTTCAGTAAAACAATCTCTTCAGGCTCATCCCAAATGATACTTCAAACCATGATCTTTTGTGGCTGAACAGCAATATCTTTGCAGCATTTAGATTTAATTGTTCAAGTTATGGCTTTTCTTCAGCAGACAGAAAAATTGTATTGCTAGAGATAAATTTTGGGACGGCTGTATGAGCTGCAAGAAAATCAGCATTTGTTTGTCTGAATATTTTAAGAAGCAAACTGTATACTCTGTCCAAATCGCATTTATCGTTGTATTGTACCTTGGTTTGGTACTTGTTAATTCTACCATTTACAGAAGGAAATTATGTTCAAATTGTGTTACAAGTGTAGGATAGTTAATATAGTTAATTAAATCTTTGATGTATATAGAAGGTTCATGTGTTGCTTTAAAAAAATGGAGTTACCACTGGCATGGTACTCTCTCTGGTACAGAAGCACTGTAATTAGTGTGAAAGCAGGTCATACTTAGCAAATGTGTTTGTAAAGTATGGGTCTTGATGGAAATAATTACAGAAAACTTGATGCTGCAGTATGAAATTTTGCTGCAGGTTTTTTATAGCAACTTTGCTCTTAAAGTACACAGCAACTGACAGAAGGTTTGCCTCTAAAGTAAATGTAGCAAAACTGCTGGTTAACCTAGGGAAAAGGGGTAATAGCTGCCAGTTAACAGTGCCTACAAGAATGATTTTTCTGCTAATTATGTGAGATTTATAAATTACAGACATACACTGCTGTATTAGAAGCATTAGCAAGCACTTACCAGTGTTACAGTAACGAGAGAAGAAGGTTATAAAACATAATTTGCCAGAAAAGTAAGCAGATAAAACTCTCAGGGTACCCGGAGAACAGATCTGTTGGACAGGAAGGCACTAGTTTTATGTAGCACTTTTCAGAGAGCTAATCTACTTTTAGTCTGGACTTTTTCCTTGATACATTTATGGCTGTGCATCCCTTCTTGTGTCTTCCAGCACCTTCAACTGAGCAGCAGCAGAGGCCACCTTTCATATTGCAGATTTAATATGGGCCTGAAGAGCAAACTGTTGGACCTGCAGTTTGTTGCTGCCTTCTGGCAAATCACCCCCACAATGTCTAGAAAAAAGAGTTTTTTTCAGAGTTGAAGAGTGTATCTGTGCACGACTCTGGCATGTGTGACAGTGAATTTTTGTAAGACCCAGAGGATCTGGACTTTCAGTGATTCTATAACAGTCAGTAAGAGCTGCTGTGGTAACAAGATTGGGGAACTTTTCATGGAGAGGTGTAGGGAAGTCTTTTACTAATCTTTTAATCTTCAGATTGGAGCAATGGCCACTGCCACATGCCCAGGTTCTACTAATTTGAACATAGTTTTCCAAGTATTGGAGTGGAGGTGTGCTGCCAATGACTCTTGCCTCACAGAGGAGTATTGTATGACGCTACTGTTGTGGGAGGTTTTTCATCTTGATCTTTACTCTTTCTTATGGAAAAATTTGGACAATTTTTTTTCTTCTGTCAGATAATGGACTGTGTATCTGGAGGCAGTTTGTTCCTTTGAATGTGTTCTGCTTCTTGCCTGTCAGAATTGGTATCAAATTTATCAAGTTATCAAATGAGAATCATTGCAAATTTAGTCAGCCAGTCACTGTGAAAGGAACTGGATAATCCCAATATGGTTATATCTTTGAAAGAGAAGAGTGACTATGCAAATTTCTGTCCCGTTAGTTGAAATCCTCTGCTCTCTTTGAAAGAACATACTCTGATTACTAGACCATTTTATTTCCTTCACAACTTTTTTTTTTTCCCTCTTATTAAAGATAACTAATTCAAAATATGTTAACTTCTAGAATGATAGATTTTGAGGGGGGAGCTAATATGAGAAATAGGGGCGTTGGATGGCAATCCAAAGACTTGTGCTAATTGGCTTGGGTGGAATGAGCTGTAAGGATAACATGATGGTATTTGCTGTGGTCACATACCTAAAGCTTGCAAGCACCCTGTGCTCTTTGAGTAAGCTATGACTGCAAGTTAAAGCTGTTAGCTGGCTGCAGTTACTGTATATAATGTATTGACTGGAGAATTTATAGGAGAATGAAGAAACTGGCAAAGTTGAGAAATAGTAAGATGTTAGGCAGTTTTCTATGTACTGGAGAATGTTTTGGGAAATTGAGAGAGCCTTTCTAAGAAATAATACATTTGGTCATATTTCTTGAAAAGAAATGGATCATCTGTCCCTTTAATTTTGTAAAGGAGAAAATATTTGGTGTGAATAACAGCATTTGTGTAGTGGAATGTAACTGTGGTATGACTGTACTTTGATTTAACTCTTAAGGCCCATTTTGTTTCTGAAAAGAAAATTTTCAGATGCTATTGTGACTTGCTTTATTTTCATGAAGTAGCTGTGAAATTGTTTTTGAGAAGAACTGAATGCACCGGTGATCTTGTACACTCAGTGAAAAGTCTGTTGCACATTAAAGCTTCCTCAGTGCTGCATTACAGAACAGGAGATACCTTAAATAAAAGATACTAAAGCTTAGCTTGCAGATCTGTTTCTACCTCAAGATCTTTGTTCAGCACAGTTGTATTGGAGTTTTCTCCGATAGCTTCACAGACACGATGGGTTTGTGCTCATCTTAAAGCAGGCGTGTATGGGCTTGTATTTGGAAATCGAATAAAGATTGTGTTTCAGTGTTAACTAGAAAACAATTCAGTCCTCTCAGCTGTATTGTTGCAGAAGAGCTAATAGAGGAAGGTGAAGTGAAAAGCCTCTGTTGATTGACAGAACAAACAGTGACAACCCTAAATACATGTGAGGAATAAGATTGTATCATTGGTCATCACCCTTCAAGCAAGATATACATTAGATAGTGCAAAGCAATGGTAAAATACTATTAGTATATATTACACATCAACTACATTTTGGACGCAAACACATATGGATGATAGAATGTTGTTGAGTTTTCTCTAATGTATCATAAACATTATCTATGTGATGAACAAACTTTAATAAAACTTTGTCTAGTTGATCTAAATGAATGCAGCATACCCTACTTCTCTGCATAAAACAGACATAGGCTCTATTTTCAAAGAGTAGAAACTT
The DNA here is from genome assembly GCA_003342815.1 of Eudromia elegans. NCBI lineage: Eukaryota > Metazoa > Chordata > Aves > Tinamiformes > Tinamidae > Eudromia > Eudromia elegans. Next base: position 1,580,027 of record PTEX01000178.1, on the reverse strand, counting down.
GCCAGTTTTCTTAAGAGCAAGACATTTGCATGTAAAAACTGGCCTTCAGTGCTTTTGAATTTATGGAAATAAATACTAAGTTTGATGCAGATGACACTGGAGGGAAAAGGATGACAGATTTATTGCAAAGGTGCTAGCAGTGTCAAAAAAGTACCGCAAGTCATTAGATGTCAGAGAAACTGTGCTGCTTCACAACTCTCTTGTTGTTTTAACTTTAGGATGCCCTAGAAAGATGTCATAGATTTAAAGCCCAAGGGTTAGTGTTTGCCTCACTGGCAGCCTTGAAGTATGCAATATGTGTTTAGAAAGCTACTTTTCCAGTTCACATACAGTTCACATACATTTTCCAGTTCACATGGTTAGGCTTTCTATGTGATTCTTTGTCTAGCTGTTAATCAAACCTCTGTTCTGAGACTTAGCATGAAAATGAAAATATGCTAAGAATCAACTGCAATAGAAATAAGACTTTAATAAAGTGAAAGATGTTTGCTGCAAATGCTTATTGGTACTAAGCTTCAATTGGCCTAAAAATTAAGGAAGTGTCTTTCTGTCTGTCTTTCTGTCTTTCTGTCTTATATTGGATTTATGGTTTGCGCTTTGATATTTGAATTATAAAATCTAATGATAGTTTTTATGTATTATTAATTTTATGACTGGTATTTTCTGTGATGATTTAAATTTGGCCCGAATGCCAAAGCTCCTTATTACTGTGTGATCTCAACTTAAAAGGCAATGTGTTGGTTTCCCTCTAGAGTATTCAGTATTCAGAGTAGTATGACAGTAGTCAGTTTTTTGAGTTTTTTTTCAAGAGTTAAGTGACTTCATATTTGCAGGTTTTTAACCAATAAAAGCATTTGTATGAACAATTGAATGTATGAAGAATTGCAGGCCTTTCATTTAGATGTTGCAGTCATTTACACCAGAAGTTTTCTTCTCAATGAGAGAAACATAATTTGCAGTTTGACTGAAGATGTTTATAGGGAGGATGTTTTATGTGACTGGCTGTTACCTGTTTGTATACACTACTACTATACTTAGCACACTGCAGTTTTCATAGACCATACAGAGAGTTTTCAAGCACCTTTTAGTTATCCATCCAAATGAGGCCATCTTAGAATTAATTATAAAATAAAAATACTTTATCTCCGAAGTTCAGACCTACCATTTATAGGACAAACTACCCATCTCATTAATCTTGCTCATTTCCGTGTTTCATTGTTATTGGTGTGTTTTGCTGCTTGTGTATTTTATTGCTTTGTGGGATATGTTGTACATATAATGCTAGAAAGTTGCCAGAAAAAATATCTGTGGATGTACAGAAGGGTACATGTGTAGGAATGTTCGCCATCCAAAGCTGAAGTGTTTGGCTGTTTTTTAATTTTTGATTAATTTCTAATATTTATAGAGTAGAGTACTTGTGGGGAAGATGATTACCAACTCTTCTTATTTTCTTCAAGAAAAATACACTTTTGAATAGAGTCGTGAGTAGATTGAGCTGGCCCGTTCTCTTGCTAAAATAAGGATCATATCAATAATTACACAAATGAGCAAACAAGAGAAGAAGCCTTACACTTAGAGATATGCAGTTGACAATGAAAAAAACCTAAAATGACTCCAAGGGCTTTGCACTTCTGGTAGAATTAAAGAATAGGTAGACCAGATTTCCTCCTGTATGCTAGTAGAACATACTGGGTAAATTTTTTTTTAAGCTTTCTAATAGTTATACATCACTAAAATTTCCAAGAGTTGTGGTGGATCTTATTTCTTGTCATTATAACTGTCACTGATTGCTTCTGCTTTTTCATGCTTGTTTCACCTGCGTCTTACAGAATATGGATATGACCAGTTACATATGAATTGTATGTTACGTGTTTATTATATGAATTGTATGTTATGTGTTTATTATATGAATTGTATGTTACGTGTTTATTATGCTGAGCATGAAGTAGTGAAATGGTTATACGGGATATTCTTGAGCAAGTATTTAATGAGGTAACTTGTTAAAACAGAAAGCTATTGTATTTTTTCTCTGACAGTTATATAACATTCTGGCATCTTTCTGACATAATTATAGAACTAATGATGCTCGGTTTTCTTCTTATCCATTTTTTTCTAGCTTACGAAGGGTCTGTGGAAAGCACTTGGATTGGCTAAGCAAATATCATCTGTGCAGTTAAATATATGTAAAATATTTAATTATGTATTAGGCTTTCAGGAAAAAGTGATACTAAAGCTCAATTTCCTGTTTTCAGGAAAGCTAAAGTAGTGTGCTGTGTTACTATTACAATGGGATACAAATAACGAACGTTTGTTGAACTCTGTGACTTGCAGTTTTTGTTCTTCGGCAAACTGTTCATGAAACCTAGAAAGAAACCTGGAGGGTTTTCCTTGGTGGTCTTAGACAAATGTCGCTTTGGATTTCTCTAAGCACTAATCTAAATGAACAACTGCTGTATTGATTAAACAAAACAGCTTCTGGTTGATTTCACTGATACATTTTTGACTTATACATTATGTTAACTGTGAGTTTTGTTTCACTAAACAGCCCTACTTTGAAAAATATTAAGATATAGTGTGTATGTTGGAGAAGTGATTATTAGATTCTGGACACGTCTATCAGTCTAGTTAATCCCATATTGGAGTCTCAGCCTCCAATTTAATACCTAAGTTTTACTGTATAAAAGCATTGAACTGTTAAGACTTGATTTGAATTTGAATTGGCATTTTTCATTCAGAATTCTTTATTAAAAGATTTTTTAGGTTTAGGGTAGTTCTGAGTGATAGTAGCTTCGGGAAAGAAAAGTTGTGCCCTCAATTCAACAATAAGTCTTAATCTTGGAAGGAAAAGCTGTTTGCCATATTGATATTAAAGGCGGTGGGTTTTGTTAAATCTTCTGTTACAGGATCAGACTTGCAGTTGTGTTTATTATTCAGAGGTCAGTAGTACCTGACGAACAGAATTCTGTTAGCTCAAATGCAAATTTGGACTTCCAAGTTAAAGACTGGTGACTGGACAGCATAAAATCTTGGAACTGGAGCAGGAAAGGTAGTTAACTACCTCGTCCAACTAAACTGCTGGCAATTTTTTTAGTACTTCCTCGAATGCACTTTCAGATGTCTCTTAAGTAACTTCTTCCAATTCATAGGAGTTTTTAAAAAAACTTTGCACAATTTTGGGTTCCACAATCTCATAAATATATATATATTTTTAAGCAAATATTTGCATTTCCATTCCTGAGTAGTTTTAGACTTAGTGCCATATTTGTTTGAACTTGTAATTAGAAGTGGAAACTATTAATACATTTTCCCTACAGTTTTTGTAAGTAAACACATACCATAGCACTATATATGTAATATAAGTCATTATAGCCTGAATTTGAAGTCAGTACATTGCTCGCTGAATTTAATGAATACTGTGATTTAATTCAAGGCTCACAGGCTGGATCTGTTCTGTGAAATACTTCCATTTAGTCTGTGGGGGGGTTGATTTTGGGGAATTGTTTTTGTTTTGCTGCATGTGTTTGCTTGCTTTGCTTTTTGGTGTAGTGAGTGCATCTTAAAAGCTGGAAATCTTCTCCAGGAGAGCGCTGAGCAGGGCACAGCTAAGAGAAGTGGGATATCACATCTTGCAGCAGCCGAGGTTGCCTCTCCCCAAGGTAGCCGCCGCCATCCTCGCCCACGCATGGTTTGCAACAGCAGAGCTCTCTGTACTCAGTTCTAAATGGTGCTCTCGGTTCCTGCTGATAGCAGAGAAAGAGATGCTGCCTTTGCAGTTCAGCGTGGGCAACGTGCTGTGTGCTTTGTGTGTGGGGAGAAAAGCTACGCAGTGTGAATGCTGAGCTTCTCCATGTGAAGTGGCTAGCGTAGCACAAAAGGCATCAGTGATCCAGATGCTTCATCTCCATAAGGCTGGGAAGATGATCCAGTTTTGATGCTCACGTACCTTCTTAATGCTGTTTGATATGTCCAAGCTGGAAGCCAGCAAGGTAGATAAGCAGCAGCACTGCACAGTTAATGGGAAGCCTAAAGGGAAGCAAATAAGGTGGAGACGGGCTTTGTTGAAAAAAAACTAGGGGTAGTGGAGGGCTGGCAAGACTGTTGTGTCCCCTTTCTAAAACATGATTATTTTCCCTAACAAGGAAAACAAATCTAGAGGTTTAATAGACAACTATTCTACATGGTCCTAGCAATCTTGACATTAAGAGATCTCTTTCAGGATACCACTCCAAAACATGTTTTGGGGTCCTGGTAGTCCAAATCACTCTATTTACTAGAACTTGTAGCCTATGGCACTTGTAAAGGTAAAATTTATGTAAATAACAGTAAGCAAAATATTCATGGAACTGTTAGTTGAAATTGCTCCCAATACAGATTCTCCCAATACAGATTAGCTTGAGATGAAAGACTGACTCAAGATGCTTGGTCTGTGTTACAAACTGAATTAAAAGTTTAATATTTTACATCATAAAATACACAGAGTCTCAACTTAGATGCCCTTAACTCTGGCATTATTTGGAATATGTCTTCAATTACGAGACAGTGCTAAGTTAGAGCTAACTAACTTTCTTTGCATTTGTATTACGATATTCATTTTTCTCATTGACATGATAAAATTTATGTGCATGAGTGCTAAATGAAAAATATTTTAAAACTTTAAAAGAGTGTCTGTTTCATGGAAGGTTAAATCAGGTCAGAGTACAGAAAACATAGTTGTTGTGGGATTGTGATCACGCTGACTGCAAAATGTCTGAGAACCAGAGGGCTTCACAGTGTGTATGTGCTTGATATGCTTAAGCGTTCACAATGAGGAGTCTTCATTTGATTGCAGTGGGCCCAGTAGCAGACTCTTTCTTTTGTTTTCAGTACTCTATGCAGAAACAGTATTGCTTAGATTGCTGGAACTACTGTAGCAAGGTTATCAGTAAGGTTAGGGCCCAGCTGGTATTGTTATCCTTAACTAGTGTGGTGTTTTTTCTTTTTTTTTTTTTTTAAGAGCAGATGTTGAAATAACTTTTTGCCTGCCTTAGGGTCAGCTATGGACCATTTTGGTTTATTTAACCTTGGACTTTATTTAAATCCTGTATTTGTCATGAATCAGAATCACAGTGTGTCAAAACTTATTCTGCTGAGGGTTATACTTAAATTTGACTTTCTGATAGCTTGAAATGAAGAGTTTATTTGCAGATACTAACGATACTCCATAGTTGCACAGAATACCCATGGGTAGTAATCAGTATATCATTTCATTCTCCAAATTATTCTATCTCTTTGAGCATGGCAGCAGTTGCTAGCAATACAATTTGACATCCTTCAGGAGGTTAAGTGGGGAACAGGGGTGTATTGTACACAGGGGTGTATGATAACATTCTCTCTGGAAACCTGCTTTTAAAAATAAAAAGTTAGATATTTAGTATTAAACATGGCATATGAGTCCAAGCTGAATTGGAATTGGCTTGTGTTATTATAACCACAGAGTGTGGAGTCGGAATTCAGTCAGAATCGAGCTCTTCTCTATTTGCACACTGACAAATGTAAATGGGTGTAAATGAGTGTGAGTTTAGTTCACTCCGTAGGCTCTGTCAGCTGAAGGACTGGCTCTCAGCATACGTCTGTATTTGTGCTTCTTTAAACAGTAAGGTCAGAGCAGAAGTTCATAATTTCTAAAATGATCGAGTGGCTTCCTTTTGTTCTCAAACACTGGCTGTTAATAACAAAATTGTGTCTGCCGACTCCAGCTCAGCTGTTCTGGATGTACCCTGTGCTCGTGTAAATCAGCACTTTCTGCTTCTATAAATAGACTTGGTCAGCAGCTGCAGAGAAAAAGTGCCGAGCTTCTGGTCATTTTTATTCTTGCACTCTGGAAACTGCCTTGCTGTGAATGTGTCCTCTGTGCATGCAGCAGCAGTGATGCTTGCACACCACACTGAGCTTATGAACAGGGAGAGGGGAAGAGTTTCGCTATGTTTGGAAGCCAGTGGGGTGAAGGTGGAGGCACAGAGCTCTGTAGCCCTATGGATGGAAGACGAATAGAAGTGAAGCCAGTCTGGCCTGCCAGAAGAGGGGAAGCTAGTGGGTCAGCTGAGAAACCTCATGGTGAATGGACACAAGAGGCTGCTAGGAATGAAAAAATATTCACTCTCTTTGATATGGGGATTTAATTGCAGTTCTTTATCTGTATTGACATGGGTATTCTATTGAAAGCTACCAACTTTGCTCTTAAGGCTCTTAGTGCAGAGACTCAGGAGGTATCTTGGGCTTTAAGAATGATTTTCCTGGAGTAAAGATAGCACTTGCTTTCAGCATTTCCCTAAAATACATATAGCCAAATGGATCAGAGGCTCAACATCTGCTGAAAAATGTGGAATTTTCCCCCTCTACAGAAAGAGCAAGTTTCTTGTTTCTTGATACCCAGCCTGTGTGAATCACATCCAGAGGAAAGGAAATTACAAAATTGGATAATGTAATTGCAGGTGGCAGCAGAGACTGCCCCTGTCAGCTGTTGCTTGAAAGACTGTGCTGCCAGCCTGTTGAGCATCCCCTCCTTGAAATGCAGTGTACTCCGAACCCTGAAGAAGTGGAGGCTAAGCACTGTCTCCGCTGTTTATTTCACCAATGCTTTAAACTGTATTATTTATACTAAATTAAGTTTTAGTCACATAAACTACTATTTTACAGGAAACAGAACCATGGGGTCTGAACTCTTGGCTTATTAATTCTAATTATTTTTTTTAAATGTATGCTAACTTCTATTAGCCTTGATAGCCTGAATATTTTTAAGTTCTCTGGTACTAGAAAAACAGACCATACTAATTCTTCATAAAAGGCATTATTGACAGGGTGAAAAACATAAAGTATGTTTGAAAGTAGAGTATGGACTTGTTCTTTTCAAAAATGATTCCTCTCTCATTTTAATACTTAGAGTAATGATGTAGTTCATTGATTGTGACAAAGCACTCCCGTTTTTAATGGCCATTCGTGGTAATAATGAGGTTTAAATAATTTGGACGGTTGAAGAATATGGTATTTGACAGGTCTCTGCAAGCGCTTAGGAGATCTCATTGAAGTACATAGTTTGGAAAGAAGCCTTAATTCTGTAATAGGAACATTTTATGTCTCACTGGATAAACAAACCACATCATGAGTATAAAATCATAAAAAGTGTTAAGTGTTTCAGAGCACTTTTGAAGTTTACTGCTAAAATACAGTGTAAGATGTTGCACTTTTAAGTATTTGTGGAAATGATTAGTATGTATAATTTAATTTCTTTTATAAAGTGAAGGAACTGTTAATGTACTGTTAATGTTAATGTTTTATCTTTATATAATGAAGATATACGAAGGAAGAAAAATAGTAATTTTAATGTAGAATTAGTTTGACATCTGGAAATACTCATTCTTTAAAGATGGTCAAAAGAAGTTAATCGAGAAAATATTTACCTGAGAGGCTTTACTAAGTAAACCTTTGTTTCTGTTTCTAGTCAGCAGATAAACAGCGAGCCCTAGAAGAAACCAAAGCCTACACAACCCAGTCGTTAGCAAGTGTAGCCTATCTGATCAACACTTTGGCCAACAATGTTCTCCAAATGCTGGATATCCAGGCATCCCAGCTTCGGCGCATGGAGTCTTCAATCAACCACATTTCACAAGTGAGATTTTTTTTTCCTTTTTTATTTTCTATTTTTACAATTGCTGTAAAATTTCAAGAACAAATTGAATAAAAAAGAACTTTCTGGCTAAAATTTACCTGATATTTGGTAATGAGCAAACATAGCTGACCTTAAAGCAGAGTGATATATTGCCTCTCATTTTAAATCTGGGGTGGGTCTCATCATATGATTTTATGGTATTTGTGTTAATATGAGCATTTTACATAGGATAAGAGATTAAATGTAATTCTCGCCTGTTTATTGTTTGAGGGCTCTGTTTTGTCTGTGAAGTGAAAAGCACAGCAAAATTTCAGAGTATTTATCCATTGATGCCTTACTGTACTTGCTATTAAATGGCTGCAAGCACTTAAAAATAAAAGGAAGAAGTATGAAATAGGCAGTGGAAAATTGTACTTGTCATCTCTCTGCTTTGCCTGTTGCAGTAATACTGGCATCTGATGACAAAAGCAGAGATGGCAAAAATACTTTGTTTCTGGCTTTTCTGAAGGTGCTCTTTGTAATGACACGAGCAGAAGGTGAAATGATGCTGCAAAGCTGCTGTGGCTTGCAGTTCTTCTGAGCAGCAGTAAACTAAGCTACTTATATTGTCCTGCCATTACACTGATGAGGGTTCCGACTGCCAGGAGAGGGGGTGAAGGCAAAGAATAGATTTATTGGAGGCTTAAATGCCAATGATGGATTAAAGGGAGAAAATAAGAGCAATGAAACAGCACATACTGCTTTATTTATTTATTTATTTATACTTACTGTAGAAGTAGTCAGCTTCATTACTGAGCATTTCTAGCAGTCCATTTTGTGGTTTTGAGCAATATATTTTTGGCTAGTAGAATTCTAATAAAGTTTCTCGGTCTCTATATCAAGATACAAATTATGAAAAGAATAACGTGGTATTTAGAAAGGTATTTGAAAGTGGGAGCAGGTAAATTAGGAAATAAGTAGGTGGTTTATCAGCATGTAGAGCTGGAGGGGAGGAGAAGAACGAATGGCTTCCAAGGATGACACAGCATTATGAAAGAGGACACAACCCTAGAACAGGAGAGAAGGTAATAAAATCAATAGTGTGCTACATTTTAATAAATGAGTCAAAGAGAATTGGTAGATGTGTCCTCTTTAGCATTCAGTATTTTACTTGACTGCCCTATTCTTTATAGTAACTTATTCACCAGTTCAGAGATTATTTTTTCTAACTCGTGAATGATCACTCTTACAATCCCTGGAAGTTGAAGTTGTTTCTATAAAATGAGTTAAACTCTTCTGTTACCTTGCTAGTACTGAAAGGCTGCTGAGCTGGCAGTGATCTAACCCAGCAAAAGAAGGGAATAACTTAATTTTAGGTTAATGAATTGAATTGACCTCCCGAGGGATCAGATGGATTCCAGGGCAAATGGAAGGAAGGGAGGGTGGGTAGCGGGGGAGTTTCCTTTCCAGTGGTGTTATGCTATAGATTAGCTTAGGTATCTTGTGCAACTGGCTTCTGAGGAATTGGCCAAGAATGTTTCTTCCACTGCATGCTGCTGCTTAATCTAGGGGCAAGTGCCCTTCCGCAATCACAAATTTTATATACACCTTATATGCATTTCTGTGTATATTTATTCTTACATGCTATATATATATATGCCTTGTGTATAGACACACAAACACATAAATATAAACACATACCTGTACACACATCGGCATACACACAGACATCCACGCTTCTTGGTAGGCAGGCTAGAACTGGTTGACAAGTGCTTCAATAATTTGAGAGCCTGATGTAAAAGACAATATATTAAGTAAAAATATTTTCATTTAGACTTCATCAAATTCTGCATTTTATAGGGGCAAAGAATTTGTTTTGTCGCACAGCTTGTGTAGATCAGCTTTTAGGAGAAGTGTCATGGGATTTTTATTTTTTCTCCTCCTGAGAAAGAGTTTATGCAGATTGGGATGTGAGTTCTGTCTTTGTTAAATAGGCAGTATGGTCCATAAACTAGAGTGTCCAATACTAAAAGGAGATATATCTGCCAGAATTTGCGTTCCACAATTGTACAATATAATGGAACTCAAAGTATTTCTGATTTAAAAAAAAAAAAAGCTTTTATGTTGCTTTGAAGACTTTTTTTGTTATTTGTCAGCTGATCTGTCTTGAAAATGCTTCAGTATTTAAAAGAGGCGACAGACTGCCATCCGGTCAGATTTGACTGTGCTTCACTGCATTAATATTTCATTCAGTGTAGAAAACACTAGTGCAAATTATGACATCTGGATGTGTAGCCCTGCTTTTAATTTTGAATTGAAGCTCTAGGTTTCCATGTATTCTCCAAAGAAAGGAGCAAATTCACTTGGCTCTTAGTTTTTCAAAGGTGCCTTTTTTTGTTCAAATGCAGCTCTGGCTTGAAGAGGCTTGATTAACTTTAGAATATAAATTATTCGGGTTTTCTGTTCATTGAGAGAATGCCAAATTATATTGCTTTATAAGTTTCTTTCTATATGCCAACTTAATCAAAGAACTGAAAAGGAAGTTGATAATTACGTGTATTTTTTCAGATTATACATAGGTCCTGAATAAGGAAATCACTACTACTGAAATTATTTTTATGCAAGCGGTTAAATTCTATTAGTTTAATTTTCAAAACTACTTTGATTTGCTCTGAAAGTTGATGAATCTCTTCTTATTTGCCTTCTTGAGCTTTGTCCAGAATGAGATGGAATGCACTGTTTCATATTTGGCTGCAAGTTTAAAACCTAAATACAGATGATTTGTATAAATATTCGTAATTTCTAAAGCATTTGCATTACTTTTTTCAAGTCAGCAAGTGCTGTGGAGTGTTAATATTGTATCCAAATTCCTTAAATCTATCTGCCAGATTTTCATGTTTCAATATTTTGATGATGAGAAATTGTTTTTGTCAGGTTGAGTTACAGAACAGTCTTGGCAAAGAAGATAACCTGAAAACTGTCCACTGCCATAGATATATATATATATATACACACATATATGTGTATATATGTGCATATATATAAATAACCAGTGCAGAGTTCAAATGTAGATGAATTATTTTTAATGGCATTGCATGATGGAGAAATCTGCTTCATCCAATTCTTATAGAATATTACAATCTCTTTCTCACACATACAATTTGAATTAAAGCACATCTGATTAACGTAAGATGTTATATTTGGACAGCTGTTAATCTGGTAGTTAAGGTAATTTCTGAAATCCATTTAAAAAAAAATCCAACAAATTCAATTTCAGAAAACAGCAACGAGCAACACTGTATTTAAGTAGCCTTATCTCCCAACATTTTTTGACTGTATTTTAAAAGCCTAGGCTAGCATACAGACAATAAATTGTAAATTGAAAAGTTCTGAGAGAGGCTTCTGGTGGTTTTTATTTCTGCAGTTTCACTACAGTTTGAACTTTGAAATTAGCTTAGTACTTGGAAGAGTTTTATTTACGTCTAGAAGAGGATATTTCTAAAAACTTAAAGTTCGAGGAGTAATAAGTGAAGCGGTAAATAATCTTAATATTGGATCCCCCAACATGATTTAAAGTATTGACTATTTTTAATCATTACAAAATTTGAGACTGCTTTTATTGAATTCATGGTGGAAGTTGGATAGTTCAGAAGAGCCCAGAAGATTGCCAATGAAGACAAATAATTTCCCTGCCTCCCTCAAGTTAGCCCCAGACTTGTTGTAGGCTTTCGGAAAGCATATCAAAAGATAGTAATAATGAACATGTTCTCTAAAAAACTGTGTGCTACTTGTCAATTAAATGCTGGTGAACAGCTGTTGATGGAGCTGTTGATGGAGCTGTTGATGGATTCAAAATTTCTTATTACAGAACAATGATTTCAGTTATTGAAGAGCAGAATACATCCCATCTGCTTTTCTTTCCAGACATTCCAAGTCAGATGTTTTGTTAGTGAAGTTAGAACTCCCCTGAACTTAATATACATAGTTTTTGAATGGGATATTTTAAAAATTATTATATTTCTCTAGAGAGGTTTCTAAGTTCCTGAACAAATACTCACTCTTGAAAACATTCTGTCTTGCATAGGACATTAATATCAGTGCTGGAGGTGATAATTACCTTATTACAAGAGTTAAATGTGTTAAGGATAAATATTTTCATTTTCTGTAGTGGTAGGTTAATCTTTGCTCCTTTCTCTGGTAATCAAATACCTCATTTTTACTCTTGGCAGTTTTATAGATGCCTTAGGACTCCAGTGGTCTACTAAGCTAGATAACAACATTTTTGAAAACCTGCCAGCAAAATGCTTTTCATTGGAATTGGGGAGCGTTTAGTGGCATTGTACCACCTTCAGTCCTTCCATAGATGCAAAGGATGAAAAAGCTGTTGTCATGCAACAAGATTCCCATTGCATGAGCTTCAGCTTTTAATTAGTTTTTATGCATTTCATTGTTTATGACTGTGGGCATGCCTCACTGATCGCCCTATTCCTTAGGGGAACCAGACGTACTCATAGCTCTTATTAATAATTAAAATCCCCTTTTTCATTCATGGAAACAAGTCTGCACAGTGCCAAGATACCATCACTACACAGATATGTGCATTGAATATCTACTGTCACATTATATCTTTAGATAATTGAATAATAAAATGCTGAAAGTACAGTTAGGGTTGAGAGGTCGAGCAATTGAACTTTAGGGAAGAAAAGAAATAATCTTGCTAGCACTGCATTAATTACTTCCTTTCTGATTTATAGATGATGTGTAAGAATTGAGGCATAAACCAGTTTTGAACGACTACATTAAGACCCATGAGATCTTAATGTTTCAGTGTATTTGAAATGTTCTGTAGCATTTTGGATTCCTAGTGTTGCTGTTGTGACTGGGGATATTCAACAATTTAGCAAATTGCACTAGAGGGCAATAAGATAAAGAACATACAATTGTCAGTGTAATATTTCCATCATTCTATGGGAACATGTCTAGATCGTAGATGAAGTCTCTCATAATAAACATGAGATGCAGTGATACTAAACCCGAGATTGTCCCCTGAGCTGTTGCAGCCGTGTGCAGTGAAGTTATCAAAAGGGTCTGTGCTTTGTGAGTCCTCCTCAGGTGAGGTGGAAACTCTGTAGGTGGTCTCCTTGCTACGATGGCTTCTTCCCAGAATGTCTCTTCCGTTATGCCATGGAGCAAAGGTCAGGCGCAGGGAGGGGATAAAAGCGTGTGGCAAAAGACAAAATACTGAATCCCACCTTTATTCAGTGTCATCTTTTTGGTAGTAAGCGGTAGAGCGTGTTTGTGCTGCCTGTCCAAGCAGCAAGAGTGTAAGATTGTTGAAGAGACTGATATGCTCTGCCGCCCTGAGGGAAGGTGCAGAGACCTGGTTATCTGCTGGGAACTCCAGGAAAGACATGGGCAAAACTGACTGGAGAGCAGTTTATTTGCTAAACTAATAGCTGTCATACCCTACAGGTTTCTGTAAATCTTATATGAGCTCTGAATTTCTGTAAAGAAATTTTGACAAAATGTATTTGGACAAATTTGGAGTTTTGTTTTGTTTGTTTTGTGGGGGTGGTGGAAGACATCTCCCAGATTGTTTCATCGCTGCTAGTAAATATCAGATCATTACACAACAAATACGAGTTTTTCACAAAGTTGCCAACATTTTTTTGACCTTGAATAATGTATTTTTCTGTAGCATCATTTTAAGAAATAGCTATACTGCTTCCTCAGAAACTTTCCAGTTCTAGTTAGGTTGCACTGGAGGGGATAGGAAATGAGCAAGTTCTGTTTGATGTTTAAACTTTAGCAAGATTGCAAACAATTGAAAATATTTTGGTGGGAAATATTCATAGGTTGTGGTTTAAATCTGCATAGAATGCCCCTGATATTTGTGAAAGTCTCCTATCTGGAAAGAATTTGAATATATATATATATATATCTCTAATCTCCTAAGATCCAGATGATTGCACAAGATAACACAGAGATCAGTCTGTTTTACCTGTTTGGCTACATGTAGCACAAACCAAAGCATAAAACAGTATGAACGACCAACCCAACCACCCCAGGCCCTGCTTGCAGAAAATTAAACTTGTAAAACTATCTTAAGAGAATAAGTCTGCATTTCTAATTGGTCTTTGGTTACTACACAACCTCCCCTTTGCTTAACCATGTAAAGTCTTCCTGGTGCCATTTATGGTCACTGAAATTATAAGAAATCATGAAATAAATTAGTGAATGAATACACATCCTAATGATGATAATGGTGTTTTCTTTCTTTTTTAGCCTATGGCTAAAACTTTTGTTCATAACTCAGATTTTCTCTAAGAAAGTTACACTGTGAGCAAAAAATCCTAAAAAAAATTTCTTTGTTTTGATGACACAAGTATGCCTAGGATTTTCAAATTTTTAGAATACCTAGGATTTTAGAATTTTCTTGACAATGTTGGATAACCTTTTTTGATAACCTTTTTTTCCCTAGTCCTCTTCCCAAACAAGATTCAAGTATGTATATTTAGTCAGTGTATTTTCATCTTTTTCTTGCACTAGACACTCTTCTGAGGTAGTCACTAAATACTAAGCTGAGGGATTTTCAGTGTTTCTTATTCTTTGAGAAGGCACTGAGTTTAACCATTGGCTTTATTATGCATTGAGTTAAATTAGTACTGAGCACTTCCTTAAATCTAATCATTGCTTTGTAATGAGCCATTTATATAGACTGAAATATCTCATGAGTCTGAAGTTTTTTTTTTTTCTCTCATAAAACTACCAGTCCTCATTTAGCAAACTGTTTTACAACCTATTAAAAACATGTGTATGGTTTGTTTTGCATGTCATAAATATTAGGAAGATAATCCTTATGCTTCATCTAGTTGGGCACTTTCAAAGAGGAGCTTAGAGAGCAACTGTAAAATTAGAAAAGATAGTTAAGGGAGTGATATAGAACAGCGTTACTGGAAACGACTGAGAATGGACAGGAGAAAGAATTTTGCTGGATTGTAAAGAGCAAGAGTGATAGAAAACATAGAGAAACCTCAGCTATAGGTGTGGGTCTAGAGGTGACAAGTTCGACAGTAAACTGAACCAAGATCCTGTAAAAAATACATGTAGTGATATGTCTATCACAGTATACTGAGACCTGCAAAACGTTGGAACTGAATCAATTTTTTATACTGACTCTGTATTCAAATGCCTACCGCTGTTAGTAAATACACTGCGTCTTTTGTAGACGGTGGACATTCACAAAGAGAAAGTTGCTAGAAGAGAAATTGGTATCTTGACTACAAACAAAAACACCTCAAGAACTCACAAAATCATTGCACCAGCTAACCTGGAGCGACCAGTTCGCTACATCAGGAAACCTATTGATTATACAATTCTAGATGATATTGGACATGGAGTGAAGGTAGGTGATATTGTTAAAACAGCCAAACTGCAAATACATTGTCTTTGTGTATTTTCAAAATCTTTGATGTTTTTCATAGTAATATACCAGTTTCTCCTTACCTGGCATGGTTTGTCTTCCCAGTGTGTCTTACACCTAAGAGGAATTCTGCCCAATTTTCAGCTGCCCTTTCTCCTTCCCTTGCCTTCATGTTTCTGAACCTTGCAAACCCACTGAACCTTATTTCTGAGGATGTTTGGGACTATGGATTTCAGCCACTAAGCTGCTTCTAAATCTGTATTTCTGTCATGCTGTTATTTTTGTTTGAATCAATTGCCAGGATATACCCCAAATAATGAAAGGCTAATGACCAGCTGTCACTTTTCTACAACAAAGTATCATCCAGCGGAAATTGCCCCAGCTTTCTTTGGAGCTCACCTGGAGAAGGGTTTTGCATAAGAAGTGTCATTTACTCCTATTCTCTTCTTTTTGGCAGAGAGCATTATACCTTTATCCTGTGATGTGCTTTGTAAAGCGAGCTCTGTACAACTTGTGTGCCAGATGGGGTTCAGAGGGGGAATTTTCCTGCCAAGTTCTAAGGCAGCTCATTTTGCCTTTTAACAGTAAGAAAAAAGGAGAAATTTCAGGGGATAAAGAGCAGATTGAGATGCAACTGGTGCTATTGTATGCAAGTATTAGCTCAGCATACACAGCAGTACAGTTGTAATATAATGTGCAAAAGTAGTAGTGCAAAAATGCCTTTCTTAAAAGCATGTCCTGTGTGAACACAGCCTTAGCAGATGTGAGCTTATTGTTAACTTGTGCTGCCAGGAAAACAAATACGGAAATGAGAACACTGACAGTATAAAAGTTCCAGGAAAAGAAAGGTAAATAACATAAAGCAGTGTTGATTTTCATGACGGACTAACAAATCTGTAAACCTCTCAAGTAGCTGTAGGGTAAGATGCTTCTTCCAGTCAAAATACACCAGAATTTCTTTTGCTTGACACCAAACTGCATTGTTGTTTGATTTGAGCTATCGGCTTTGGATAATCTTTACAATGACAACAGATCATTTAACCAAAATCTTAAGGTTCAAATTTTGACCAATCCTGCTTAAATATCTTTTCAGAGTGATATTGCCCAAGGTCTTCACAACATCCAGTTTAGTTAACAAAGTCTTTTATCCCATTTCTTAGCAAAAGAGTCAACCTCAATTTGTATCTTCTATCAAGTTTAAAAAAAAAAAGACAAATGATTCTTCTATCTCGATGCAAATAATAATTCTAAAAAGCATAACTTTAAACTACTCTTTTTACCAGGAAATGATCTTTTTTCTTTGTTAAAATCTACTGCCAGTTCTTACAAATTCTGAATTTATGCAGGTCAGCAGAACTCCTTCTGGAAATGGATGGAGCATATTAACCTGTAGGATTACTGTTGCTAATATTTTAATGATCATTTTTGTTTTAATAAGATTATTTTAGAGCTCATTAAAGAATAGTTTTTAATTGCTCTGCAGCACAGATTTGTTTAGCACTGGCTCTAAACCATTGTACTGGGTATCTCACTTACCTCCATACAGCAGAATTGCACTCACTGTGTGCAATGAATTATGTTCTTTTAAAAGAACATAATTCATCAAACTGACAATTGCTCAAATGGATGTTTGCATCCATTTGTTGTGTTTGTGAAAATTTGTCAAACGATATTTACAATGCACTGTATTTAAACAATTGAAAGTATTGTATATTTAGCCAAATGATAACCAACAAACTTGAAGTCCTGCCATCCTTAATGCAAGTTCCATAGATCTGTTCCAGTGACAATAATCCTGCCTGCAGAGAGGAAGGAAGCCCCGTTCCCTTGCTGACGAGGGCAAGGTGGCCAGTTGTGCTGATCACCGAGCTGGTCCTGTTCTACTTCAGTAACTGCAGAATGGTTTACTAGACCTCCTGCTGGAGAGTGAAAACTCTTCCTAAAAGACAAGGGGCTGGAGCTATGAATTTGCCTATTTATAGCTGTACATTGCTTAGCTGTGTCTTTTTCCCTTAAAATGAGGGTTCAGAAAGTGTTATTAGGTAAATTGTGGTGCCTCAGTATGCAGTCCTTGTCCTCAGTCTGCCTCTCTGCCTCATTCTTCCTCATTAACTGTCTGACCCAGGATTATGTTTAGTCAGGACTATGCTAATGAAAGAGCTGTTGTAGGAAGCATTCCTTGCAATTCCTGAAAAGGATGGTGTGCTGGAGAATACTATGAGAGAGAGAAATGCAGGGAGCATCCTAGGCCCAGAAATACTGTGTGCTATGTTGAGAGGAGTAGTAGAGTGACTGGAGCACCAACATTCAGCAAATCGGAGCACCAGTGAATACCATTCTGGGGAGCAAGTGCTCTACAATATGGGACCTGGATAGGAGCGAGGTCTCACCCATTCACGGGGGTGTGTGGTTCTATTAGGGCAGTGTAATCAATAAGCAATACTGCGGAGGAAAGGGTATCTGCTGATCGACCCTTTAATGGAATTGGCCAGAACAGTGGACCTGGTTCAGCCAGGGAAGCTGTGTGAAGCAGGGGCTGTTGTGGAAGATAGTTTTGTGGAACTTCAAATTTAAATCAGGATGTTATTTTAGGAAATGAGATGACGTTTTGTTTGATATGTTATGGTCTCTTTGTGAACTAAATGGTGACTCAAAGCAGTCACTCTGGATGCTCCAGTTTTGAGATTTTGCCATATTAAATGTTAATTACAAACAGTGTAACAAATGCAATATATTTAAATTGATTGAACTGAAAACAAGTTTAAAAATATTCAAACAGAAGAAATAATATTTGAACAATTTTGTTATGGGGAAATATGTATTGTGCCAGTAAGATATTGTATGAATTAGTGCCAAAAAGCTAGTGCCTAAACGTCAAAATTCTGTTTTGCTGTTAATGGTAATCTCTTAATGTGTAGTACAGAAAATACAGAGATTTGGTGCAGTACACATATAGACTGCAGTACGTCTTGCAAGACGTGCTCTTTGCTTAAGGGGTTTTTAGGGGCATCAGATTAAGAGTTAACTGCCAGCATTTTTGAGGAAATAATATGCATTTAGTTAATACTGTAGAGGGTTTTGTTTCAGCTAAATGTAATTGTGGTAATACATATAACAGAGTTTAAAGTAGTCCAGGATATTGATAAGGCTGTTCTTTGAAAGCTAAAATGAATTAATCTCTGAAGTTGATTTGCCAAAATTTCTTATTCCATTTCTAAAGGAAACGTTTTCAGTGCTTTTTGAGCACTTTAAGAACTTGAATAAATAGTGCTTAAGCTTTAATTTTTAAATATTGACTAAATATTTAAGCTTTAATTTTAAGGTATTAATCTAAAGGCTTTCTGACCAATGTACATTGAAAGTTTCAGCTTGAAAATCTTTTGTTCATGACACATTCTGCTTTAACCACTCTTTTTATGATCTACTGATACATTATTTTGTTAATGCTGAATGCTTAACTTTTTTCTTTCCTTTTTCCTTTCTCTTCATATCCTGAAGTTCCAACTAACCTTTCAATGCTTTTTTTTCCTTACCTCTTTTATTTGCTCCATTTATGCATTAAGTGGTTGCTTAGATTTAAGGTAAGAAACCCCAGGGCTGGATTTCCATTCTTATTCTTCAGATAATATTACACACGGGGAGATGGTTAAAATGAATGTTCCTGATTGTATAAAACAACACCCCCTCTTCTCTGCTGTTTGAATGATTTCACTGCAGATGGCCATTTTGTGATATCGGTTGATACATTAGGAAGCTAACCCAGTTAATTTTAAAAGCTTTGTGTGAAAATATTGACTGACCTAACTCTAGAACATTAACAAGGGAGGAATGTTGCACTAGCCTTATACAGAAATAATGATGTTTTGAATAGCTAGCTGAATATAAGCCTCCCCCTGTGTAATATTCTCTTTATCCTATATACGGTGTGGATTATGGTTTGATTTGGAGTAAGATTTCAGTATCAGATTGCTCAGATAAAGGGCTCTAAAGGTATAGAACAAATTCAAATGTGAACATAATTTTTTAAAGTTGCAGTATCCCTAAGTTTTTCAATAACTTTCTAGCACTTTTTAAATACTGAGAAGCATTCATATCTGGAAATTTCCTGAAACGTGATAGTTGTGCAAAATATTTAATCACCATTAAACAACAAGCTAAATGATTTATTAAACAGCATGTTACGTGAGCAGTGCATCAGAGATGTCAGGCTGAAGTCTTGCAGATTCTCAGGGATCTCAGAGAAATTTAGTTGTTGGTAGCATCAGTGACTGCAGAAATAACAAAAAACATCAAATCTTGAAGACAGATACTTAAAGTTACATGATGCTCTATTGGAGTGCATAGCATTTTCACTAACCAATGGAGTAGATAATCTAGCCCGTGCTGAGTATTGTGGTTACTGTATTCCTGACATGCAGCTGGTGGGGAGATGTGATAGGTAGGAATGAAAGTTTTAGTGACAGCAACAGTGCTTAAGAATACCTGTCTCTTGCCTGTCTGTCTATCCTCACAAAATAGGTAGTTTTACTGCTGAACTTGCCTTATTCTTGATAGAGTCTGTATTGGATAGTGGTTTTCCTCAGATTTTAAAAAGTACTTGACAAACTGTCTATTTTCATTACTTATTTTTATTTAATTAAAAACACACACATGCGCAGAAACACAGGCAGAGGCGCAGCAGCTCCTGTTGAGGGTGAGTTGTTCACCTAATCTCTCTGTAGCCACTCCTGAGCCTGAAAGGGAGGACTAATGACTACCAATCCTAATTCCATCCGGATGACGATTCTGCTTAGGATACATTGCATATCAAGTGTATTTAGGTTACATTTATTATTCTCAACTGCAAAAAAATCTAAGTCATGGCTAACACCTATGATGTTAAACAAAATGACCATAGCAGGGCTAAGTCTCGCGACTCTATCAGGGTGGTTTAAAGCTAAAACATTCATTTTAGCTTTGAAAAAAACTCCCATCTCCAAGTCGAAGGAATATGTGTAGCATCTCCTATTAGCAAATCAATTGGTAAATGACATTATTTAAGCCTTTTTGTTATTAACAGACCTCATTTTCTGTTCCTTTACACAAGTAGGTTTTTTTAAAAACAAAACAAAACAAAAAAAAAACCCACAAATCTTACTTGTGGACATTGTCCAACACAGGGTTGCAATTTAGATATTTCACTTCCATATCAACATGTTAATCTGCTGATGATGAGCATATGGTTTGATTAGATCTGCAGAGTAACTATTCAGGTGGCTGAACGGAGTCTGAGAAGGACTTTCCTTTGAGATAGCGGAAGATGGGCAAGTGAGGAATTCACCCTGTTTGCAGTGTTAATAAGGGGAAGCAAGGCATGGGAAGTTAGTTTTGACTTAGGTTGGTTTTGGTGGGATCAGATATAAAATTTTTCTAGAAGCACGGGCAGCTACTTGATGTATCTGAATATAAGCCACAGAGCACCACTGATGAGACACATTTTTTCATATAGAGTATGGGCAAAAGCCTGTTCTTTTGACATCATGAGAGCTTTAGAAAATCTGATTTGACCGTAAATCACCTTTTAAGTATTTCTGGGCTGAGTCTCATTTTTGGGGTTTAGAAAATAGTTTCTCTTGAGATCAGATTGTCTGGAATATCTTGCATTCAGGCTTTTTTGGAAAGAAATGCCTTGTCTTGGTAAGTTGAATTGCCAGTGCAGTGTTCTGTTGTAGGGTAAAAATGTTGTGTGTTCAAGTGTTTGTGCAGTTAACTGCCTTACCGCTGGCTAAATATGCAGTGCATTGGTGCAAATACTTGTAGCATATGTGGTGACCAACTATGCATTACTGCGCTGTTTTGGGGATGTTTTTCTGCATATTAAAACATCCCCAGGAATTGAATTGAATGAACTGCAGATTTTCTCAATTTTAGCTGCTCTCTCTCATTACAAATTTCTTAAACAGTTAAGTGATGAAGAAGATTCATCTGTTCAATTTATATAAAAATGTAAATATGAAGGAGGCTTAGGCATATGTAGGACCACAAGAAGATTAATCATTGAGATCTTAAAAAAACTAGAAGTAGCTAGAAGTAGAAATTGGACACACAAGGCTTAATTATACTAAAAATGAAATTCTAAATGATTACTTGCTAAGGGGTCTAGTCAGTCCCCTATCCTTTCTTTAAAGTCCTCAGGTTCTTCTGAAGCTTACACTGGAGCTCAGTATGGAAGTTGTTGGATGAAATACTTACAGTGCTTTTTTTGTACTGAAAAAGCCACAGTGGCCACTTCCAGCTTTATATTTCTCAACATTCATGCTGTGCATGTTTCCATGGAGCTGGATCTTGGGGCATATTGGAAGTCTGCCCTCCAGGATGTGTTATTTGTCAGGGATCTCCTAGTTTTAAGTAGTTTATGCAGATTTTTTTTTCCTCAGCAGAATTTCAAATCCCAGCTTAGTGCTGTGCGTATGTTTGTATCAACTGAAGTTTGAACTATGGTAGTTTTCAGTTTTGTTTTTCTCTTTTTCTCAAGACAGTCGGTAATCCAGTGCCTGTGTGATACTCTTCCAGCACATCTGTCCATGTTGATCAGAACTGTTGGAAGAGCTCTGTATTCCCCATTTCTTTTTTATAATTATTTGGCTATAAGTCAAAAGGGGAATTTGTTTGGACAGAGCTGCTTAGCTTGCAGCAGTTTATTTTAAAGCTATCAATCCTGTCAGATTTAAAGACAGTTCGGAAAGCTTTGGTTACTTCTCTTTCAACATTTCAATTTAAAAGTTAAAAAGTCATCTTAAAGGGCCTGAAATTAAGTTTATTTTTCATATATTTCCCTGTCTTTCTATTTAGTTTTTCTTAAGAACCACTCTTTTGTGTCTGAAACTTCTTGGCCAACAAAGATTTTTTTTTTTACCACATTTTCTGAAAATTTGCCCTTTTTCTATGTCAGTAGGAATATTTTCTTTTAAGGCAGGAGTAAATACATGGGATGTTACATTTGCTATAAAGTGATAGCTAATGGTGACCTCATCTGGTAAGAAGCAATTGTGTAGGCAGTTAAAAGACCTATGTGGGATATTCAGGGGCACACAGGTTGGTCTAAGTTTGCTGTCATTAAAGACCTCTGAAGCCACTGCCCACAAGGCATAATGAGCTGAGGGAAACGTAGGTACATAGGAGGTGATGTGGCAGCAGGTGTTTAATTAATGGGAGGCTTTTTTGGCCTTTTCAGTCTCCTTTTTTTTTCTTTGGCTACTCAAATAGATGGGTGGGTGATACATGTCTTTAATGACATAGGAAATAGAGGGAGTGCTGCAACTTTAAAAAAAAAAGTCAACTTTTGGACTATTTCTTAATGTTCCGTGTATAGAATAAAAAGTACTTTCCTTTTACACTTTTCCTCTTCCCTTCAAGTAGTTGTAGTTCAGTGCTTACCTAGTCCCTCACTTGAGTTAGATTTCTCTTTGCTTAGAGTTGGCTTAAAGGACTTTAGAATCTTACTCAAAAGATTTGTTTTCTGAAATTGCCACTGTGAAATACTTTCGCAAACTGAAATCCAAATGTCAGTTTTTCAACTGGCAAAAATAAAAACTTGCAAAGCTTAATTTTTCTTCCCAGAAATTAAAAATGTGATAGCACTGTTGTTCTTGCGTTAGAGCAAGAGACGTTTCAATGTGTTTGTATACTGAATATTTGATTCTTTACAATATTCTCATTATTTATAAATTAACAAAACCAAACATTGCCTGAGTTTTACATTCAAACTATAAGGGAGTAATTTGCCTTTAATGATGTTTGCAAATGTTATTAATGTCTTGTTCACTGCATTTTTCTATGTGTGAGACAGAGACCGTAGACAAAACTTTTGTTGTGGAAATAGGATGCATTGTGAAAGAGAGTATCACATGAACAGCAGAAAAAGGGATGTAAACACACTTCTAGTGGTTTGCTGGACCTCTGCGTCTAAGTGATAGTTTGGATGTTCATAAATCAACAGCTATTTAACAGGGACTTGTAGGAAGGCCTGCAATGGTGCATACGCAGGCTGGAGCATGTAAACAAAGTGCCT
Source organism: Eudromia elegans (assembly GCA_003342815.1). Classification (NCBI taxonomy): domain Eukaryota; kingdom Metazoa; phylum Chordata; class Aves; order Tinamiformes; family Tinamidae; genus Eudromia; species Eudromia elegans. The sequence continues at coordinate 1,556,930 of PTEX01000178.1, read as the reverse complement.
ACGTCTGTAATAGTGGCCTATGATTCCTACATGGATAATTCAATCAGGCATGCAGATGTGTCTCTAAAAATATTTATTTATTTAGAAATTATGGTCAATGATCTAATTTACTAGTATTGTAACCTAAAAAAGAGGGGGAGGGCAACAGTCATATAACATTGCTGTTCATAATTTTTCTCACCATCCATTTACTGTTGAAAGGTCTTAGATATTAAATTCCCATAGATTCAGTGGGGGAAAAAATGTGTATCTATATTTTTCTCTGTATTGCTTTCTTTATATATATATCTATCTATATATAATCTAATCTTTAAAAAATGCTAATATGCTAAACAGTCTTGATACAATATTGTGAAAACATTCAAGCTTTAGTGGATCGTATCCGGAGGTTATATTGGTTTCTTCTTATTTATAACAATAAATTGTAGCCTATTAGATAAATGCTACTATTTTTAGAGTCCTCAAAATTGCAGTTTTGCAATTTTACCATTCAGTAGTGCAAACAAAAATATGCTTTTATCTTAGAAGATAATTGCCTTGTGAAATGGGAGTTTGAGCAGTTAGATACAGTAGTTATATTTTCAGCGATGTAATGTCTATGTGATAGCCTAAAGGCAAATTCACTCTCTCTATACATATATATATAAAAAAAGTTTTTGAAAATCCTATAAAACAAAGAGTCCTTTGAGCACAACTCTTGAATTCTAGCAGAGTGGAAGTTGTATATAGTATGCATGGCCTCTCAATTTTCTTTTTGTTTCAACCTTCCCCTACTTAGAGCTGATTGCTAAAGGGAGCTCGGTGTCTCTGCCCCCAAAGCAGAGCTTAGTGAAGGCCGTTTCTTTCCCCCTTCTTCCCAACAGGTCAGCACGCAGAATATGAAGATGGGTGGGTTGCCTCGTACAACACCGCCCACCCAGAAGCCACCAAGTCCACCAATGTCAGGAAAAGGAACTATTGGGTAAGCAGTTCTTGAACATGGAAAGGGGCTTTGGTCTGATCTGGAGGCCAGGAGATGTTATGTGAGCTCCCTCTGCATCAGTCATGTCTAAATGAAGGATTTCTGGCAGAAGATGGTGAGCTGGTGAGCAGCATCAGCCTTTTTTTTTTTTTCCCCTCCCAGTCATTGCAGGACACTTCTTGTTTTGCCTATAGGGTCATTAGCGATGTAGCTTTGACAGGTGGTGCTAAACAGCCAGAGAAGCTAATATCTGAGTTAGTATGTGGTACCGTTGATTGTTTTGCGTGCGATAAAAGTGCCATCCCACGAAACCCATAAACTTGACTTCGCCCCAAGTACTAGATGATAGCATCCTTAGGAAATGTGTTGTAACTGGGAGGATGCTGTTTGTTTGGATGTGACTACATATTTTTAGCTTTAAAATGAGATACAAATGTTCCTATTTGCTGTTCTGATCTAGTGAAGATAGGATGATATATCATACCCTAACTAAATCTCTAGATGAATGAGTTGTGCAGGAAAAGCAGATAGAGACTGAAGCACAAGAAGAACTTTTTTTTTTTTTTGACATCCTCCCAAAGAGGATGCAAACTCTATAGAATAGCATTTTTTCAGTGCCTGATACTTATTAACAGCTGGTCAACTTTTAAATAGTGAACATCTGAATTCACTTTGGGCTTTTTCCCGTGCAGGCGTCACTCTCCGTACCGCACGCTGGAGCCGGTGCGTCCTCCGGTGGTACCGAACGACTACGTGCCTAGCCCAACGCGCAACATGGCTCCCTCTCAGCAGAGCCCTGTCAGGACGGCGTCGGTGAATCAGAGGAATCGCACGTACAGGTATTCGGGGCACTGCTGCAGGAGCGTGCCTAATGCCATGCAGCCTAGGACCTCTCAGTGCCGTCATAAAGTCCCCTGAACCTCCACAACGAGGCTTGCTGATTCTGATTCATGATTTAGTGCTATAGTTATGGCAGTTCACTTGCTACTAAAGTAAACCTAATTCTCACTTTACTTTTAAAATTTCCGGAATTCAGGAGGGAAAGCATATGACAGCATTTTGTAAGTTACAAAAAAAAAGGTCTGCATTTGCTCAGCGTAGGTTTAACAATGCTGAAATTATGTGCTTTGGAAGCAAGTTCCTGAGAGTGTTCAGTCAGTGAAAAATCTGTTGTGCCCAAATGTAACCCAGATGAAGAGGAGTTTGGGGAAAATAAATAAGCTTCTGGTTTGTATCATCCCTCTTTCTCTTCCGTTGTTCCCTTCTACTGCTATGAATTAGTGAGGTTCTATGGTGAGGACTTGTGCTCTGCAGGCAGAGCAGCATATTCATGTCGTGGTTGTTTTGGATTCTTTAGCAGCAGTGGGAGCAGTGGAGGAAGCCACCCAAGTAGTCGGAGCAGCAGTCGAGAGAACAGTGGAAGTGGAAGTGTTGGTGTCCCCATTGCTGTTCCCACACCGTCTCCACCCAGTGTCTATCCAGGTAAATGGAAACTTGCTTTAACTTTCCTGTTGGCAAGTCTCCTAAACACAGTGGTGAGTAAACCCTGAAGCATGGTCTTAAAGTTCATTTTCTAGAAGCATGCAAGCATGTACTTGCTATTGCTAAGTTTGAATACAGAAAGTATCTTTCATGGGAGTGTCAGGTGTACTCTAGTATTTCTGATATATGCTGATTTATCTTTTTTTTTTTTTTTTTGCCTGATTGCCGATGTGTGACCATGTAAGACACAGTACCAGCTTCAGTGTGAGGGGAAAGTTTCTCCCTTGTTCTTTTAGCAAAGCTGATGGCCTGTGGCTGGCTGTCTATGCAGATATCTAAAAGTTGGCTTTTACACAATTAGACTAAAAGAGGAGCAGGATGTATCTTTAGTACGTTAATGCAAGCCTAGTTGAAGATTATGAAAAGGCATTTGTTCAAATGTAACCACCTGAGGCTTTACAGAAATAGGAAATTATGTTAGTGTTCCTTTTTCCTTTGCTCAGGCAGTCAGCACTTTTAGGGAAGAAAAGCGTTTAGCTGGCATGAACTGTGATCTGAAATACATGATGCTTCTGAACAGCATTGGAAAGCTTTGGCTTCCCTTTTCTTTGTGCTTTCTAATTTTGTACAAAAGCTAAAGGCAGCTGAACTCAATAACAAGGAGTAAAGACATCCTTCAGAAGCAAGGACTTTCAGTGAAAGTTACTTCCTCCAGACCTGGAAATAAGCAGCAGATTTGCTTGACCCTCATGGACTGTCTACATAGGAATGAGCCTGTCTCTAATAGCTTCATTTTTCTTTCCTCTCCCTGCATATTTTCAAATAGAATGCATCTAATAAGTAGCTAACACTGAGTAGCCAACAGCTTTCTCTAATCCTTGCTAACATGATCTCCTTATTAACTCCACCTCTTCCTCCTCTTTTCACTTAGCCCCTGCTGGCTCAGCTGGCACCTCTCCCCTTCCTGCTACCTCTGCTCCCACCCCTCCTGCCCCTGCCCCTTCCTCGGCTGCCCCAGATGCTGCTGCAGGAGCCCAGCCCCTTGCTGATGGCTTCACCTCTCCAACTCCCCCTGCTGCTTCTTCCACACCCTCCACAGGTGAGTGTCTGCTCCAGGCCTGGGCCAGGTGGACCAGGTGTGATCACAGTCCAGGGCTTTGCAGAGGTCCTTCAAAAACAGTGATGTCTGTAAATATAGATAGAAAGTGTATGTTAATAGCCAGTTATAAACTGTTGGCTATAGCAGACAATTCAAAGTGTGTTGGTTTCATAAAAATCAGTATCTGTTGCCATTTGGATACAGAGAGTCTCAAAGAAAAAATATTTTTTGGGAAAATGGCAGTGATAGTTCTGGGTCTCAATATTCTCTTCCAGTTGTGGAAATAAAAAAAGGGCTTCTAGCAAAGCATAATATATATAACTTGCCTTTCTGATGCTTTGGAATGGTAAGTCTCCTTTCAACTATCTGTAAAAAGGGCAAGTTTTGTGTGCTCAGAGTCAAGGAAATGCAGGTATTTATTTTGCTGAATTTTACTAAACTATTTTGTCATGTGCTGTTTATAGTGTGTATTTCACCTTGCTTTATTAATGCTTATGAAATCACCCTGTTTCATTTCCTCATTTGCTAGTGTTACAGCATTGGTACTTGCTAGCTGTAACACAATTCTGTATTAGCTTTTGGTTAGATGTTATACTTCATTGTAAAGATCCACCTTAGTCAAATTCGTGTGTAGATACGTGCTTCCTTCCTTTTGATGGCAGTGGAGTCTTACTGCAGGGCTGTGAAATGATTTGTGAGTTTAATAATGTGACCCTCTCCTACGAATTTCATCAGGTACTGGAAACATTCTGGAAGTAGTATTTATTTTAAGGTGCACTGACACAGATAAAATTAGAAAATACTTTCAAATCTATGAGAATAGAAGCTTCTGGACTGTGATGGATTGGGGTTCTTTGGTGTTTAGAAGATGAGGAGTTGCAGGCAGGACCTCAGGAGTTTTCAGTTTTTGATGCACTCTGAGTATCTCAGTTCTTGAGCAATATTGCTTCTGCACTCTTGACAATCAACATCAAACAAAATAAGTATTTTAATGAGTGTAGAACCATATTTGCAGTGTGGTTAGAGAAATTTCAAGGTTTTTATTATTTTTAGGATTTTTTGTTTCCTCATGTTGTTAGTGAAGTGCTTACCTGGCTTCTTTGAAATAAAAAACATGAGCAGACTAATAAGTTTACATTTTATGGGATTGCAGTTTTCGTGCCTTATGGATCTCTTACTGTTTTCCTTCTCTCCTCCCTTCTCTCCATTTGCCACCAATTTCTGCAACACTTTAAATTTATAGGGAGATGGAATGGAAAGGCTCACAAGGGAAAAAAACGTGAAAAAGCAGATGTACTAGGCAGATTGTTCGGTTACTGTTTTCATTCGTCTGTGGAAGATGCATCATTCAAAACTTGTATGGCTGTTCAAAGCAGCAGGAATGTGAACTCCAGTTGATGCATTTGCTCTTAAAAGCACATAACACAGCTAGCTACTTGCATTTTCTTTATGAGTCTAATATGAAGTTTTGCGAAGCAATAAAACATAGTGGAGCACCTCCTGCCATAGTGTATGAGAACAATGCAGACATTGAGAAAAAGTAATTCACTTGTGTGTTATTTTTACCTATTTACTTCTATGCATGCATCCCTTCTCAACCACAATAATGACCCCTTTCTGCCACATTTTTTTGCAAACTATAAAATTTCCCTATAGCCCATACAATGGAGGCAGAATTGTTAGGGAGGGGAATAATCCAAACTGATGTATAAAATCCAGTTTACTGAATACTTCTAGATACAGTATGAGAGCTGCAGAACTTCATGTGAGCAAGATGTAGCTTCATGTCTTGTTTCATGGTTAGTATTGCTTTCTGATGCATAAGATGCAAAGTTAGCTGCTATGTTTTGTCTAAATGTTATGTGAAAAAAAAAAAGATGTATTGCATAGCTAAGTTTCAGAATCAATTATTATGATATACAAGTTGATTAGAATGGGAAGCAAGTTTTTTAAGGAGTTGTTTCAATTGGTACGTCCATCAGAGAGGATCTCTGTGGTTTCATTTGTTCTTTCCGTTGGGTAGTTTCTAACGTTCTCCTTTTCCCAGATGATTATCTGCACGCTTCTTGGAGAGCACTGAGATAGTTAGATTTGTTGTTAGTTCCTTTGCAGAAGGTAACATCTTTCAGTCTTAAAGATGACATACAGTAGTTCATGCATGCTTTGGTTGCTTAATTGCTGAGCTATGTAGCGTTTCATTTTTTGCAGGTTTGTAAGTATGCAAAAAGTTATTGCAATATGTTATAAAAATGATTTAACTAGACATGATTTTCTATCATTTTTTAACCTTTGCATTTTCATACTGGCTTCTGTTAGCAATACAGAACATAGGCAGTTTGGCAAGTTATTTTCTGCGTTGATATTGAGATATTCAGCGTTCTGCCTGTCTGGCAGCTAAACTGGCTTGAATGCTCCCTAGGATGCCAACTTCCTTTCTTTTTATTTATTAAAATAAGAAAACTTTTCAGGCCTTCAGGTATTGAATGCAGATATGAAAAGCCAAGCTTCCTTCTCCTATGTGCTAACACCTCTCTTTCCACCCTAGGCCACCCAGTCCAGTTCTACAGCATGAACCGGCCTGTGTCTCGCCACACGCCCCCGACAATAGGGGGTTCTTTGCCATATCGGCGTCCTCCTTCCATCACGTCACAGACGAGCCTTCAGAACCAGATGAATGGAGGGCCTTTTTATAACCAGAACCCAGGTAAGAAAGTGGTTCTGCTGTGTTGAGTTCAGCACAGTGGTGAATTGAATGGGCTTCAGAGCTCTGAAAGGTTTGGTCCCCGCAGCAGATGTTACAGTTAGTGTCAGGTGAGTTGTGGTGTGTTCCTGCAAGCTGTGCTCCAAGTTCAGCTTCCACCGTGGCAAGCAGCCTGGAGCAGTTACTCTTGATGTCACAGATTTGTGCAATCCCCATTAGGCAAGCCTTAGTCCTTTACTACACCATGCTCTTAGTATGGAATGAGTGTATGATTTTGTACCAGAACACTCTTGCTCTTCAGTCAGTCTGCATGCTTGTGTGACTTTTTTTTTTTTCCTTCTAATTAACAGACAGTCTAAGAAGATGCCCTTGTTTTACAAGGGTAAGTCGTTAGGTGTCGGAGCAATATCAGTGGTGTTAGGTAGTTGGGACGCTGGGGAACTCTGGCTCATCGATTAAGTTTCATGTGATGTTATTGTAACAGATGACATGTCAGGAGTGACGTGCCCTGTATGTCAGGGAAAAATGCAGCAGCTCTTTGTATAAGGAGCCTTTTCCTCTGCTTCTGGTGAGAGACGAAGCTGTTTGTACCAGAGTGGGGGAGCCTTTTTTGACAGAGGCAGAAAGATGCAAAGGGCATCCTAATCCTCCTTAGAAATACTCTATTGCAACAAGACTGAGTGTTGACTTGCAAGCTCTGCAGTGCTGTTGGGCTGTTCTTGAATTGTGCGCTGAAGTGGGAATAAGGTCAGATGCTACAATCTGCTTTTAAGGGGTTGGATTAGGTTCAAGTGTTACTACATGTGAACTAGCCTGCAAAGAGATATGTATGCTTCACTTAGGTAGGAAATGGATGGTCTTGCTGAGGGCATAGAAAGGAGGATGATCTATGACTAAACTGCAGCCTAGTTGCCTGAAACACACAGAATTTGTTAAGCACATTATGTGCATACAGAAAGTTAGAGGGACAAAAGGAAGGGGACATAATGGTAAAGGGAAACCTTCAAGATTACCTTTGCAATAAGAGGATTTTCGGTATATCCAGAATTTTTGACATCTGTGCATTTCTGCCTTAGGAAAGGGATAACTCTGGAAGCTACAGTTGCATTGTCAAAATGTAATCATAGAAGATGCCAAATAGCCTCTGAGCGTAAGTTATGTAACCACAATTCAGGCTGTGTACCCAGGAAGAGAGTAATGATTACAGTGATTAGTCACTTGAATTGTAAAGCACAGAGAAAGTACTTCAATGATAGTGCCATACTTGACACAACATAAATAAGCAGCTGTAGTAAGAGATTTTCTTTTCAAGGTTGAGGTGCTTGGCAGGATACAAAACTTACTAGTTTTGTAGTTAGACTAAAACAGGGTTTTTGGCCTGTGCGTTGGAGGAGGAGGATGTGCAGACAAAGCACAGTTTGAGCTCTATGGACAGCGGGTCTGTTGTGCCTGTAAGGAGCAGGAGGGAGCAGTGCCAGAGCAGGGGTCACAGTTACTTCCCAGCATTACTGAAGGGAGGAGGAAAAAACACAAATTTAGGGCTTGTAGGTGTGAGATGTTTGTTCTCCTTTCTTTTTGCAGGTTGTGTGGCACAAAACAATACTGATTTTCCACTTGTTCCATTTTTCTTTAGTATGTTGGGATAGCCATTGGGATTTATGGAGCTTTTTAGGACCATGAAAGATACCTGTCTTAATGATGCTCCTAAGGCAATGTTACCTCACCGCTTCTTGTTGAGACTTTTTTTAACACTTGAGAAGAACAATTTATGTGCAATTTCTCACCGATCTTAGCATATATCCACCCCAAAGCCACAGCTGCCAGCCATGTCACCTAACAAGTTGGGAAATTTAGCTCCCTTTGATACCAGTAGTAATATAGGTGCCAGCAGCATGGAGCTCAGCACAGGCTAATAACAAGGTGAGAGAAACTTGGTGAGCACTGGGACGGGGTCTGCATTGCCTGCACTTTGTACAGCTGCTGCTTTCCAGCTCAGAGGGAACCAAGGTGAGAAATGCTCCGATGCATTTCTGGATTAATTTAAAGGAATCGCACAGATCAACCTGTAATCTAGGTGGGAGGGCTTAAGATGATTTTTTTCTTGCCTTTTGAGATAGTAGGACAGTAGAGTTCTGATACTTTTTTTTTTTTTTAATGCAGTTACTAACATAAATAAAACATTAAATGTGTCAGATCCTAAAGGCCAAAATTAGCTTCAAGTCCTTCTGTATCACAGAGAGGCAAATAACACGGTGGCACGTAGACCTAGGGCCAGGTCTCGGCAAATGCATCAAATGAGCAAGGAGTGGTGTCAGCCAGCATTAGCATCAGCACTTGGCTTAAACTCTGCAACCCAAGCTAAACAAGAGGCTTTTCTGTAGTTGCCTGGAGTGCTTGTCTAGAGGAATTTATTTTCCTACCTGGAAAATGGAGTTATGTCCTCCATTGAGTTGCATGGAGTGCAGGAACAGAGCGCAAGGAAGAGACCTAGGAAAGCTAGGCTTATCCAAGAGCTTTTAAATCTTATGGATTCATATGACTATGAACCGAGAAGACATTTCAAAACTGAGCATTTTTTATAGCTTATATAATTTAAAAAGTTGAGATTTTCTAGTTGCAGAGGAATGCCAAATTCTTGAATATTCTGTAGGGCTTGAAATTCCAATTCCTTTTTCCTGCTTTGAAGAATACAGCCCAAAATCTTTGCCAACTACTATGGTTACTCTTGAAGGAACAAATACTCTCTGGGGTCACTTCATTCAAGTCAAAGAAGATGTGATAAGAAAGGCATTCCTATTTCCTAAATAAATAGGATTGAAGTGGTGAGATAATGGAGTTTGCTTTGTATGGAGCTGCAAGTAGGTTTTTGCAATAAAAAAGGCAATTATTGCTTTATGCTTTCTCCTTTTTTGAGATGCATGGTAGTGTTGGGAGTGTGAAAAAGGGTGGCAGAAGAAATTCAAAGATCTTCTGGAAATAAAACAACTCCTAGAATCCTAGAATCCTTAAGGTTGGAAGGGACCTCTAGAGGTCATCTAGTCCAACCCTCCTGCACACGCAGGGTCACCTAGAGCACGGGGCACAGGGTGGCATCCAGGTGGGTTTGGAAGATCTCCAGAGAACGAGACTCCACAGCCTCTCTGAGCATCCTGTTCCAGGGCTCTGTCACCCAAACAAGAGGAGACTTGGAGTATTCTCCACTTTCTATGATGATAAGAATTAATTCTGAATAATGCTAAATTATTTTTTCTTACCAACTCTGGAATGAGATGAAATGTAACTAGTTCTGTTCTGCGAGCTAACCATATATATTGGTACACACAAGCGTAGATTTTTCCTCTCTTTTCCTGGACCTGATTAAATGTTTTTTTATGCCACCACTAATGAGAAGGTCATTTAATTGTGTTTGTCCTGAGGTGTTTTCTGAAAAATAATCTTGTAACTTGCTTTTGTTACAACAAGCAATTACACCGCATGACCCTTGGAAAGTGGTAATGAAACCTTATACAGTAAAGGCTTCTTCCTTCATTCCTGGCTCAGACAGATTTCGGTGTAATAACATTTTTAAGCTGGATCATGGTATATTCATTAGATGTGAGTGCACATGTATTGTTCAAGGACGGCTCTTCTGGTAGCAGTAAAACGGCTCTGGTCGAGGTCAAGGTCTGCAGATCGGGTGGAAAGGAAGCGAGGCAGCATATGCGGAATAAGCCACGGGCTCCGTTCCACTCTGCAGACCAGCTCCGTGGTTTGAAGTGCCGTTGTTCACGTATGCCCAGTTTCTCTAAGGCCTCTTTCTCTGTTTCATCTGAATTATCTGACTCAATATTTTGGCTTTGGCTTGTGTTTTGGAGAAAACTAGTTACATCCATTTTAGTCTTAAGGATTTATGGATGCTGTTACAGAAAAGATGTGTTCTCTTTTACCATCAGAAATGAATTTTTGGTCTAAAAGGTGGGGATTATGGTGAGAATCCTCTTGATGTATTTTTTGGTCTGTTCATAAAGTCCTGTATTACTACTGAAATAAAATTCAGTTTAAGGGAGTCTTATAATTAGATCAGACAAGCACTTCAGTATGGGTTCTTCATTTTACAAAAAAAGAATTGGGTTGGTAATAATAAAAATGGAGAAATCTTGAAGTAAGGATTACAAATATGTCTAGACCACCTGAGCTATTTTTCTTTGGATGGCATCCTTTTGATCTCAGCTTCCTGGCAGACTGCTACGTTGTCTGAGTGTGATGATGTCTACTCTCCTGTTTGCTGCTTTGTTGTGTTTCTAACTGGATGCTTCTTTCTTTTTAATTTCTGTGGCAGCATCCCTTGCTCCTCCTCCCCCCTCCATCCTACAGGTAACTCCTCAGTTACCATTAATGGGATTTGTGGCCAGAGTTCAAGAAAACAGTAAGTTTGCTGCTTCCTTGTGCTATGTTTTATTACTGGATGTGGCTTTTGTTTTGAGTGGACAAAAGATTTGCCTGTTTATAGCCAGAATTCTGCCTTCTTTACTGCTTCTGCAAGTTTGCGTGAAATTGCTAAGTGGGGGGAAAAGGAGAGAATTTTATCGGAAGAACCTGATCCTCCTCGTCCGCGTGTTGTTGTCTCGAGTGCATTTCCACTAGTCCTAGCAGTTGGCCCCAGTGCCACTGGCTGGGATGGGGAGTGTTGCTTCAACTCGCTGCCCTGGTCCCAGAGACGTTTTCAGGGTTGCTCTGCCACTGCTTTCAGTTTCAGATACGCCGCCTCCGCCACCACCTGTGGATGAGCCAGTGTTTGATGAATCCCCACCTCCACCCCCACCTCCGGAGGATTATGAGGAGGAGGAGGCAGCCGTGGTGGAGTACAGCGATCCCTATGCTGAAGAGGACCCTCCGTGGGCACCACGGACCTACTTGGAAAAGGGTAGGTTTAAAGCTGGTAGAGATGCTGGAATCGTTCTGAAATGTTTTGTGAATGGTGCCACCATCCAGCTGGGCTGTGAGGTCTGCACAGACTCCTCCTCTGGCCCGTGTGTGGTGGTACCACAGAGGGGCTCCTCCAAACCCAGCCTGAAGAACCCAAGTTAAGCTGCTCTCCTGAGTCTTTCTCCCACTCCTTCCTCTATAATGGGAGGGGATAATGATTAACTGGCTAATTACAGATTTTTTTAAATCCTCTGTAATCTCCTTAAGACTCACCTCTTGGTAGTCTGCATGATTCTAATTATCAAAGTTGTCAGCGGGTACAAGTGAATGAATGGGTTCTGCTGCCATCTGACGCATGAGCAGAAGAGTGGGGTTGGGCCCTGGAGGCTGAGGCTGCGTCCGTGTGGAGCAGTGCTGAGCTCCGTGAGTTGCTGTGGGGATTGGTCAGCTTGGACAGGCCCATGTGGCTGCATCTCCATGTCCTCCAGTGCTGGAGCAGGCTGCAGATACACTGGAATATAGCTAAAGGTAAAGCAACAGAGTAGGTGAATGGCTCGACAGCACTCGGGTGGGAACCTCTCCTGCCTGGTGGTGTTTTTTCTAAATAAATAAAGGGTGATATAAATGTAGTGCTGCAAAGCAGCCAGGCAGCCAGGTCCCTGTTAGACACAGTCAGTCTGCACCAGAGGGGAAAAATCCAGAAATGCTACAGAGGTAAACCCACCATTGGAGCTCAGGGGAGAAAGTGATTGAAGGAGCACTTTGTGCTAGAGCATGCTCAAAGAAAATACTATATTCCCAGGGGAGATGGAGGGAAAATCTATTTTCTTTTCCTACCTACCTGGTCTAAGTGTTTAGTGCAAGGAGTGTTCAGGCTTTGCTGACAAGCTGAGACCATTTGTCGGACAGATTGGCTACTGTGCAGGGTATTTACATGACTTGTTTTATCTGTTGACCTTTCCACGGTCCTCACTGACACGGCCCTCATGTCACTGTCATTCTGTTGGTGCACACAGACCCTTTGTTTGATTAAATATTGCTTCAGCTTGTTCGTTATTTCCAGGAGGACAGGGCAGGAAAAGGGGAGCTTGGCGTTTGGAGGGGATCGCTCGTAGCAGTTACCTGGCATCACAAAATTAGGTTGGAATGGGCAGGAGAGAGGGAGGTTCTCTTACAGTGGGGTCGGTGGCACATTCCTACAGGTTAGGGTGAGTGCAGGTCACTTCAGCAAACAGTTGGTGTGACTTTGGTCGCCCTCCTGTCCCAGGCGGTGCGGGGATGTACCGCGACCGCCCAACCCCGCCATGGCGGGTTCTGCTGATGGATTTTCTGCTGGATAAAGCTTGCAGACACGTTACTCTGCGACAGGAACACGAGGCTTAGGATTTTTCTCTGTACTTTCCCAACCATAAGAAACTTTTATCCAAAGTCAACATTTGTAAAACTGTCATGATTCTATTTCTGTTATCCCTGCCACCTGGCTGTTAGCAAATCTAAAGTGGCATTTCAGCCAAAAAGAAAAAAGTGAGCCCACAGCACCTTGCCTCTTCATAGTGTCTCTTACTAATGCAAAACTTTATTTTTATTTTCATATATATATAATATATATTTTAATGTGACAGTTGTCACTTGGAACTGTATTTAAGCATAGCATCAAATGCCCGTTGAATCAGTTGGTAATCGTGCGCTGCTGCGATTGAAGTGCCCTGTTTGCGTTTCCCTCTTAGCTTCAGGACTTGTTTTCTCCTTCAGTTACAGTCGGTTTGACTTTCAGGACCCTGGAGTAGGAAACAGGCTGCTTTTCTAGCCTTTTGGAGATGGCAGGATCACATTCCCCCTTTTCCTCTGCCGTTGCTTCATTGTGGGGATGTGGGTTTGTTCTCTGGCTTTTCCCTGGTTTTGGCAGGGAGTGCAACCACCGTGCGATGGAGGCAGAGCTGTGAGGGCAGCAGCTCCCCGCGCGGGCGCTGCAGCAGCCCCCTGGACACTGCGGAAGTCTCCAACCCAGGTGCTTTGCTGTGATATTCACAGGGCCAAAAATGTTGCATAAAGAGACCATGAAGGCATCTTTAGAGATAAGGTGCAGAAAGTTGAGCTTTTAGCTTGAACCTTCTCCCTGCAGAAAACCAGAGGCACAGGAGACAAAACATTCTGCTGTATTGAGGTAGAGGTCCTTCCAAAAACTTAGTTTGAGTGTGCATCTCCAAAGCTAGATGACTAAAAGGCCATAAGATTTGTCTGTTCTAAAAAGCCAGAAACATTGGTAAAAGTTAGGAACTGCTGAAGTGCTTGCAATGTATGAAGAACTGTTAAGAAACAATTTTAGGATAGCGGAAAACAGAGACACGCTGGCATGCATGTGGATCGAGGTGTAAGCATATGAACAACTGTTCCCATTCAGCACCTTTCTTGCTCTTTGACTTCTGTGCTGCAGCTGGGAGGGAAGTGCTTGACTGCATTTTGTTTTTCCCTAAGTTCCTCTAAGTTCCTCTAAACAGGATTCTGCCACATGATTCAGAGTGGATAAAACTAATTCTTAGAAAGGAAATTGCTGTTCAGATACAGTAATGCCCCGTAAGCAGCAATATCCAGGATTCGTACTTGCTCTTTTGGCGTGCCTTTTAACTTCATATGCGAGTGTTCCTGGCAAGGTAACCTTTATGCAACCTTTAGGCACAGGTGCATGTGGACACTGGTGTGCCTGGGAGGTGTCACATGCAGCAAGTTGCCCTTTATTGCATGAGGTGGGTTCAGTATGCTCCTTTTCTGCGAAGTGGTCGTACACTGGGCAAGAAATATTTAATGTTAAACCGTGTTCTCTAACCTGCAGCTGAGGAAAGAAGGGAAGAGTAGGTCAATTCTAAGCAGCTGGAGAAGCTCTTCAGTAGAATACAGTTACCGAGGATGTTGAACCTGAGGTTGTTGCCCCATAATAGCAATGGCCAACCAGGAATGTTGGAAAAAGCCCATGGCATTTTTCAGTGAGCTCTTGTGAAGTTCCCCCATGGTATCTAGAGAAAGAGTGTGGTTCACATTTCAGCTGGAGAATCAGTCCGGCTGACAGTTGTGGTCAGCTTTATGTAACAAGCGTTCAGCCAAATTCAGTGAAGTTGTTGGAGAATCAGGAAAGATCATCAATTGGAAGAATATCAACCCAAGTGAGTAATTTCTGTTTTTCATCCCCACATTGAAATGTGTTCAGATACAAACTAAAGCAGCCCCTGGCTCAGGCTTGCAGGGAAGGATGCCACCTCCTGAGTCAGTATTGCTGTTTCCTGCCTCATCTGGAGCTTTTCTTGCAGTACTGGCCTGGGCTTCCTGTGAATTGTGGTATGTGACAGGCTCACAGCTTGAGGTGGTGGGACTATAGACGGGAGGATTAAACAGTCATTTAGCAAGAGGAAAGCTGCCAGCGCAAAAGTGATGCGCAGGAGGAAGCTATAGTGATGGAAAAACAAATCCAGGCTCCAGGTAATTTTATAAGAGGCTTAAAAAGCAGCAAATTTTCATCACAAACCAATGGAAAAGTTTCCTAGTTGTGAATATGGAACAGTGGATTAATACAATATTTATCCAAAGGGACTAGAGTACTCTGGCAAATGAAAAAGAAATAGGAAGTTACCATGATGCACATTTTGCTAGTATACGTGTGAGGTATTTTCATGTAAATCCAGAGAATGAAGAAGAGCGGCACAATGAATCAAGGATTCAAAATGAGTAGGTGCAGAAAAACAGTTAATAAGGAGATTTAGAAGACTTTAATAGCAAGTATGTTCATATAGGGCTCATAATCATCTGTGTTTTCCATATTAAAAATGATGTAAAGAGTTACTAATTCAATTCCACATTTGTGTTTTCATTCCTTAGACTAGCATGTCTAAAACTGGTTAGAATGGTTCACTTTATAAGTGCACTGGTATGAATGTAAAGCCAGTAACATGGGTTTTCTAAGTATGTGCAGAATAAGTGATACAAATCTCTGGCTCTGGACGCTTTCTTTAAAAAAAGAAATTATTATTGTAGTTATTTTGATTCTCCACTGTACTTGACTTGCATATGTTTACAGTCCTGTCAGGAGCCAGATTTCCATAGTAAATATGTGTATTGATTCCTGTGCTACCTCAACAAAAAAAGTCATGTTTTCCTCTTGGAAAGTATTCTGGATTTAGTAGGGCTCTTGGAGCTGTGCTCCTGGACACATGCTGCTATTTTTTTTTCCTCTTGGTTTGGTTCAGGGTGTCCTCCTCCTGTCCCCAGTACAGGCAGTTGGATCCCTGTCCAACACCTATTTTGTTTCAAGGGCAGTGCTGGATGGTCATTGCCAAGTCCTCGAAGCAGTGATTGATGCTGTCTGTGAAAGCAGTGTTCAGGCTGGCGTAGCTCATCTTCTCTATGGTGCATATACAGAGCTGCAGATGGAAAAACTCTTCTGTCACATTGATGTCTGTTTTCTGCCATTTCAGGACAGTGTTCTCCATAATATTGGCCAGTGCTTTGACCAATTTCTTTGACTTTCCAAAGCAGCTTCCATGCTGTCTCTTACTAAAAGTTGTTCTGCAGCTGTAAGAAAAAAATCCCTGATACATCAGACCTTAATTTTGAGACACCTTTCTCACTGTCACTTCTGTGTCACTTGCTGTCACTTCTGTGTCACTTGCTGTCACTTCTCAACTGCAATTCACTCACTCATCTTGGTTCCAGAAAGCCACAGATTCACTACTAGCTATTGGGTCTGCACGTGTGCATTTTACAGATCTTAAATGTGGAGGAAGAGGCAACTGCAGAGCCTTGGCTCATTCTTGCTGTGATCTGAAAAAGGCTCTTTTAACTCTCTCTCTTCCGTGTTTTCTTGAGCAGAGATCTGATTTTGCACCTACCTTTTTGCACAAAAATTGCTCCGAGTCATCATAGCCAGAGGAGTTTACACAATCGCCCCGTATCCACCCACAGCAGATGTTTGGCATCTGTTTGTTAACTTATTCCTCCGATGGGTCTGCCGGGGAGCAGTCGGTGTGCATGGAGAACAGATGATTTAGTAGTAGAGAGTCTTGTAGTCCTGGACAATGTGTTTTGAAGCACGAGCTCTTACAGAAGGGGGTAGATGAAAAAGCCCCTTTGAGTTGGTCACTGTTATTCACATACAAGTGAAGCAGTGCAGCTGGGGAGAGGTGCTGCCTGACTGCTTGCCTTTCCTCCTCCTCCTCGCTGTATCTCTAAAGAGTCGATCTCTGTCTGTTCTTTCCTAGTGGTGGCGATTTATGACTACACGAAGGACAAAGAAGATGAGCTGTCGTTTCAGGAAGGTGCCATCATTTATGTCATCAAGAAGAATGATGATGGCTGGTATGAAGGGGTCATGAATGGAGTGACGGGCCTCTTCCCAGGGAACTATGTGGAGTCCATCATGCATTACTCGGAGTGAACACCAGAGGACCGAGCACTGCATCTGCTGCTGCAGGAGCTCTCCGGGCTTCCCAGAGCTTGACCAGCCTCTGGGGCCCCATCCCAAATAACTGAATGAAGGATAATTGTAACAACCACTCTTTGTTTCTTTTTTTCCTCCATTATAAAACAATAGTAATTTGAGTTGTTGGAACAAATGGCTCTTCCAGCTGCCAGCAGTGGCTATTATGAGCCATGTGACATTGACCCATTCAGATGTTACAAACTTGTTGAGTAGCTGACACTCCACTCAAATGCTGGCTTCTTCTGGCAGGCTCTGGGATCTGTCTCAGGAATACTGTGTGCCCGTGTGGTACCACCCTTGGCAGCAGTGCCTGGCGCCTTGGATGTCCTGGATGCTTGTGCCGAAGGGTTCCTGCGCGGTGGACACCCCGTTTCTACACGAGGCACGTGCAGGTGGCGGAGCGCTTGTGTGCTCGCGGACACGGAGTCGCACGCGAGGCCATTCGTGTGGCCTCCTTCCAGCTGGGTCCTGCCGCCTCTAGCATGAGCACCTCTGCAGCGGGCCCTGCCCCTGGGGCTGACAGAGGGGCACACAGAGCTGGCTTTGTCAGTCACCCTTGCGTTCAGACTGTTAAGAAGGCTGCAGCCCAGCGACTCCCCCCCTCTCTCTCCTCATTTCCTCACCCTTTGAATGCCACAGGTTTGTTTTGGTTAAGCAGTGATGTAAATGTGCTCCTCTCCACTGCAGACTCCCAGCTGTGGGTGCTGATGGGTTGAACAGGACTTGCTGATGGTGAAGGGGAAATGAGGTTCACAGATTGCTCTTGTGGCTGAGGATAAACTCTAAGGCTATAATCAGAGGGTCAAATCTCCTCATGCCTGCTTGCACTAGAACAACTACTCCCCAATTCAGTTTATGCACAATATACTCTTAAGCAATCAGGAATTGTAAATTGGCTGTTTTGTACTTAGTGACTAGCTTTGCATCCGTACTGTGAGAGCGCCCTGTGCAGAGGCAGGACAAAAGGCGATTATCATCTTCAGGGCTGGTGCCAAAACTCTTCAGTGGAAGTAAAAAAGGGCTGCTGTGTGCAATGGTTTCCCACGAAAAACCAAGCAGTAACTAGTGCTACTCTTAGCTCTTCCTGGCCCTTGCCGTCACTAGGAGGAAACACTGACAGACACGGGTGGAGGGGATTAATCCCCTGTGAAGGGTCTCTAGCCCCTTCCCTTGATCTTTTGCTTTTTAATCTTGTCTCAGATAAAAATGCTCTGCTGCTGTTGCACGGAACAGGTGGGTGTTTTAGGCAAGGCTGTGCTCGTCTGCCCTAGGAGGGAGACAGTGGTAGTGTCATTGGGTTAAGGACATGCAGTAACAGGCTGAACGGACTAAACTTGGGAGCCTGCAGCTGGAGTGCCTGTTCAGAAAGGCTCCTGGGCCAGGGCGGCCGCCCCGACAGCATTTGCACTGACTCTTGCAGTCGGGCTGGGCACCAGCAGGAGCTCGGCCAAGCCCTGCCAGTGCTGTGGCCTTGCTGAGGCCCACGTGCGAAGGCAGCAGCGCAGGGACTGATGGCAGCGGCTGGGGATGGGCCTGGCGAAGGGGCCTGGAACTGGTCCTGGCCCTGGTTTGGTGCGGGTGCGGGCAGGGAGCAGCTCCCCAGGTAAGCAGCAGTGGGGCAGGAGTGAAGCTGACAGCACTGAGGAAGGGGCCAGCAGCCCCTGTGCTGCGCAGAGCCACGTGGCGCCTCGCTGCAGGGCAGCAGCACGAGCAGTCCCCAGAGCAGGTGCTGCCTGCCCGCTTCAGAGCAGCAGCCGCCAGCGTGTCCCTTAGCGCCCTGCTCCTCAGGGCACGTCACCTCGGAAAAGGCAGGTTAGGGTGGCCTGAACGACCGTGCCTCACTTCACAAGGCAGAGCTCCGCGTTGCTGCACCCGCGGGTGCTGGCAGCCAGGTTAGTGACCAGCGTGACCGAACCGCAGCAGTTCTGCATCTTTGTCTCCATGCCCGTTGGCCAGGGCTGTCAGCGGTCCCCCGATTCCCCGTGCCCACAGCGGCCAGGTGCTGCGTGCTCCCCCGCCGGGGTGCTGCGGAGGACCTGCGCGGTCCCCTTGCGCAGCAGCCACAGCCGCGTGGTGGCCCTGTCGCTGCATGGTGTGGGATACCGGCCTGTATCCCCGTGTCACTGAACTGGTTTTGTGTCATGCAAAGGTTCCCAACAGAACCGAGCAGCCTAAGGCAGGGCGGTGCCGGAAGGTTCCCGGGGCAGCAGCCCCTTCAGAGGGGGATGTGGGGGCACCTCAGTGTGGCCCGTGGGCTGCAGGGCCGGGGCTGGGCCTTGCTGCGGGCACAGGCTGGCTGTGGGTTGGGGTTTTTGTGGTTTTTTTTTGGTGGGGGAGGTTATGCTTTGTTATACAGTATTATTGTAAAGAAACCTGTTGAGTTTTATGCATACTTTTTTTTTTTTTTTTTCCTTCATACAGCTTTGAGACTTTCTATAGGGTGTATAGGGTGACCGGGGACAGTTTGATGTTATCATCATCATAGCCCAGGACAAAGCAGGCAGGCTTTGCATATTAATGTAACATGGACTGCATGTTGGACAGGTTCTTGTCTAGTTTTTGTCACTTGTAATCCTCCAAGGGAAAACAATGCTCCCCCTTCTTTTTTTCCTCTTTTTATTACAGGTTTTGCTTGAAAAATGAGTGGAAAAGTTGTTAGGGGGGTAGGGGAGGCCCTCTGAATTTCAAATAGATGCAAAACGTCTTCCCTCACCCCAGCCATGTCCTGCTGTCCTTGCCGGAGCGTTTGACAGCGTGGGCTCGTGCTGGAGCAGCGGGTCCCGTGCATGGGCCGAGATGGCCAGAGCGGGGCCGCCCTTGCTGGCTGCCCCCGGTGCCCAGCCTGCGGGCAGGACGCAGGATCTCAAGCTGCCCGGCGCCTCCCTCCTGGTTTGTTGCAGTCACCATCTTCCCGCTGCCGCCCAGGGCAGAGCTGGTGCCAGCACTGCAGGTGCCTGTGGGCAGGGAGGGCCCAAGCCCCTTCCCAGCCCCTGCAGCGAGAGGAGGCAGCAGCTGAAGCTGTCCTGCCCTGCCCTCTTTCCTTATTGGTACTCTGTCTCCCTCCCTGGCTGCCCAGCACAGGCTGCAGGGCCGGGCTGGGCTGGTCCTTGCCTAGTGCCCCGGGCAGCCTAGCCCTGCTCACGGGCCCTTCCCTCAGGCGGGAGGCACCGCAGCGCGGCCGTCTCTGCTGCAGGCAGCCGCAGGGCTGCCCGGGCCAGGGCTCCAGGGGTGGTTGGTGCCACGATCGTCTGAGGGGTCTCCCACCCTGGGGGCTGGGCTCGCTCGTCCCCTCCTCAGGAACACGCTGCAGGTGCCTCTTGCCTGGCACTGGGATCGCTAGTTCTGAGGCTTCTGGCTTGAAATGAAAGGGAAACTTTGACTTTCCTGTATGAGAAAGGACAGGACTTGATGCTGCCTGAGTTACCCGGGAGCCCCTCCAGGGCTTTGCTTCCCAGAGGTATTTTTTTTTCTTTCTCCTCCATGTGGGATGAGAATTCTTGTCAAAGAAGGAGTTGTTGGTATCCGGCAGGGCAGCTCAAGGATGCTGTGGGAAAGCGCACAGAGCTGCCATTGCTCCCTTTAGCCTTTTGCGCACTGCAGCATTTGAGAAATCCTTATGCAAAAGCCAGAGGGCAGATTTAGCGCCTGTGTTGACAGCAGGAGCAGCGAGAACAGTGCTGAGCTGCTGTGGTCACAAAAGGAAACGTTTTACTTAATCCCTATTATTTGGCCTTAGAAAAGGCAGCTCTGGAAACCTGCGGGTACCCAATGGCGTGCAGCTTACGGCGAGCAGCTTTTTCTGGAGTTTGCTGTGCTTGCAGGTAGCACCATCCCGTTCCCCGTCCTTCGGCATCACTGGGCATTAGGTGTGGCTGCAGCTGGTGGGTGAAGACATGCTCAGAGATGACAGGAGCACGAGGACAATATTTGTCCTTGACGTAGCGAAGTCAGGGTGTAGCTGCAGTCCCACTGAGGTGCTTTTGATGTTGGAACGGCAAAAGCAGAGGGCCCATCAGCCTGTGCCCCTGTGGAAAGCGCCTTGTGGCCAAGGTCTGCAGCTGCTGGTGCAAACAGAACTTCCCTGACCGTGGGGTTGGGCTGCTGCTGTGCAGGTGAACACACGCCGTGGCTGGAGCCGCTTCCTGCAGGAAGCCGCTTCTCTCTGGTACTCTGACCGTGCTGACTTTATTAGCACCTCTGCTTATTCCTAGGCACATGTTAGGAAAGGGTCAAGTCAGCAGCAGCCTGTTGTCCAGAGGTAAATCTACACCCAGCAACCCGTGAACACCTTCCTACATGGTGACTCTGCTGAAGTGTGTGCAGTGCGTTTGTTCCCATTTCTCTTAAAACCTCAGAAAGTCTTGCCACTCTTGACTACTAAGGAAGAGCTGTGTACAAACTCATTTCCATTACAGCGCCTTGCTAAAGTGCTGACATGTCTGAGATTTTTTTGTAAAGAACAAGTGCTTCTTTTCACATTTGAAAAAGTGTCTTTTGCAACTTGCATGGACAAGTAGTTTCTATGAATTCTCTGGAAATGTCAGTGTCTAACATGGATTTTGTCCATGCACTTTTTTCTGAAAGCAGAACCCTCCCCCTTTGGTTATGGTCAGAAGAGATGCAGTCGTGTGCTTGGGATTCTGGCACTGCTGGTGCAGGGGCTGGGAGCAGAGCCCACTGTGAACGCTCACGATGAAGCCTGCAGGACTCTGGGGAGCTGTTTGCTGCCAGTAACCTTCTATTGTGTGTGCCATTTGAACCACCTTCCAGTGAGTGCAAAACCCAATTTTTAAATTTTTTTAATTGTACTTGGAATTAACTGTTGCTGTGTACTAAACCCTCTTGTTACGAGCCCTAAATAAAAGGAACAAAGCACAGAGGAGGAACTGTGTGGGTCACTTACCTCCTCTTGGACTGCCCCCCTTGGAGCTCGGCGAGGCCGGGCAGGTGCTGTGTGCTGTGCTTGGTGCGGTGCTCGTCGGCATCCCGACTGCTCCACCTTGTGCCCGCAGTGCCTCTCCCGGTGCAAGGCACCCACCTGGCAGCCGCGGTCTGGGGCTGCTTCTGCAGGGACTGGCAAGGAGCCCCCAGAGCCCGCACCAGGGCAGCTCCCCCTCTGCCGGTCAAGCAGGGGCCTGTTTAGGCCCCGCTCCCCTGCTCTGGGCCTGCAGCTGCTTCCTGCCTGCCCCGGCCAGGACCCTCCCTGTGCACTCGTGTCCCCCTCACCTGGGCACAGGGACAGCAGCGCCCGTGGGCTGGTCTCTGCCCACCGAACAGCCCGTGCTGCAGCCCCAGGGCAGCCTTGTGCCCTCGCACCTGAGGCAGGGACTTTCCACACGCACACGGGCAGGCGAAGGAACTGCTGCCTCTAACGGCAGCAGCTCCTGGCTTTAAAACTCCACCTGTAACAGCTGAGTCGTGGATAACAGACCCGGCTGCACTGCGAGCCTCCGAGCAGCCTGGGGCTGGGGCCGCACCCCCTGCCCTATAGGGCAGCCCAGCGAGGGGCTGCACAAGCACTTACCCCGCATCCGCTGTTCTCGCGTGCGCAGAGCTGCGCAAAGCATGCCCGGGCCCTGCGTGCCTGGGAGGAGGTGGCTGGAAAAGGCTTCACAGGGGCTTCCTCCTCAGACCTCTAACCGCTCTACCCCATGTTAGCGGTGGGGCCAGCTCTGACCCACTGGAAAAACTGTGTAAAGGAACAAAAAGCAATTTTATTGAGAGCAAGCAGATAAATGGCGGCCTCTGCGTTAGGCCGTCAGATACTTAATCCCTAAAGTGGTAACCACCGATGGCTTCAGAACACGCTGTGTGTTCTGAGTTCATGAAAGAGGAATAGGGCAAGACAGAGGATTAAAACAAATCATTAAATTCAACTACATCTTTATTGAATTGTGCATATTCCATTGTATAATGATCTATATTGGGTACTTTATAATGTAGTATTCTTTTGTCCTCTCCCATGCTTAAAAAAGTATATTTATACATATATTTATATATATTTATAATATGGCAAAGCTCCCCCCCAACCTGAAGCTGTATGTCGAAAAGAGCTTTGATTTTCTTTTTGGAAAGGGAAGAAGAGGGGAGGCAATCCCACTGAAAGATAATGTGCAATTCTCTTTTTAAAGCAGTAAACATGAATGTATTTACAGCACTCAGCACAGGTTTGCTGCACAAACAACTCATCATTGCAATGACGTTTTTTTCTTACATTTGCATCCCCAGTATTATACAGGACATCACCAGTGGCTGCTAACAGTGTAAGCCATAAACGACACTGCTTGCTCCAGGTTAATTTCTGGACCACGGCAGACTGCTAGAAGGAGACCTAAGGTTCGCAACCAGATCTTGTGACAAAGTACTTCATTTTCCTTCTTAAAGTACAAGCCCGGTAGTGCTCTGGCCTCTACCCCTTGCCAGCTCGTGCCCCGAGCTGCCCGGGTGCTCAGCCAGGGGCAGTGATGTGTGGGGCCCAGCAGGGCAGCCCTGCTCCTGCCCCGCACGTCAGCTCCGACAGCCAGCAGTGACATTCCCAGAGCTGCAACGATGGGAGGAAGTAACTCTCCCCAGCAGGGACCAGTTGGTTCAATTCCTAAATCCCCTAAAGGACACGGTGCCTTTAGCCCTCCTCAAGGCCCTTCTCCCTCCTTCCCTGCTAACCCCAGCGTGGGACCCGTTCCTGCCCCTCTTGCCCAACTTCCTACAGCCTCTCCAGGCCGCCCCGTTCTGCTGAACAGGGTTCACAGACCTGGTCCTGGCTCAGTGCCCCACCGCACCAAGCAGCATCCAGCACAAATCACTGTTTTTCCTATATTAGTGGCAATTACTTTACATTCGGAAGGACAAGCATGTGTTGTCACCTTATTTGCAATTTAGTGTCTTAAACTTTTCAAAACTGTAGTCAAAGCCCGTGATTCATTAGCTCGTCATTAATGCTTGCCCCAGGCTCTAAGGCTGGTTTCATCATTCTTTGTGGGATTTTTTTTTTTTTAAATTGAAGGAGAAAAGCAAAAGGATTCCATTTACGACAAACCTGCACTTCCCAAATTAAAACTTAACTGCCCTCCATCTCCCTCACATTACAGAAACATTTGGGACAAACTATCCCCTGTAGTGTTAAATCCTCCCTCGTCTGAGGCGAGCAGGGGGATGCGAAGCGGCTGCCCCGGGCGGGCGGTGGGGAGCCCCTGCCTCACCTGCTTCCGGAAAGAGGAGGGAGGCACACGGAGGGACCACGCACGCAGCCCGCACCCCGAGCCCCACACAGCCTGGCTGCAGCCTCCCTGCCTTACGCCAGGGGTTCAGGTTGCTTTTGTGTTTGTTTGGTGGCAGACGTGCACCTGCTGGGGGCTGCACACACGTGTACCAAGCAGAAAATGCCTCTATAAACTGCTGCAGCCACGCACAAGTAAATGCCAGCAAGCAGGAAGCGAGGCAAAGCCTGGAAATTCTGCAGGAGAGAGACCAAATGGAGCTCAAATGCTGAGATTAAGTGAATATTACAGTGGGTAAATCTGATTCTCTACCACAACAAATGTCCCCCAGCTTGACATTTGAAATAATAGTAGTCACCTAGACACTTCTAATCGTATTTTGCATAAGAAACAACGATTTTGCCTGCAATAGCACCACTGAAGAAGTAAAACAACTTAGTGTCCAGCTTTGTAATACGCAGAAGAAAATTCTTTCTCCCTTTCCACTGCTGAAATGGCACATTTGGTTCCTTTCACTGTGGAAAAAGTAATTTTAACCCAGAGTGAAACTGGGAAATACTTTTATCTTTATCTCTGAGCTCATTTGTGCTATCTGGTTGCCTAAGGACACAAAAAGAAGAAATAAGAAACTCTCTTAGTGTCCGAAACACCAAATCTTAAAATGCACCTGAAAACACCTTGCTGCCATTCCAGTTTGCCCTGGAACCAAAGCGACTCGGGTACCTTCGCCTTCTATCCTTGATGCCCCCTCACCTGCTCACCATGCGGGGCAGAGGAGCTCTTTGTCTTCAGCCACTGCACAGCTGGGAACAGGAACTTTCCTCTTCCAAAGTCCTTATTTTTGGGGGCAGATAGGGGGCACAACATGTTTGCCGCAGCACCTTCCCACCACACATCTGAGATCTCGCTCCTTGCTTTTACGATTTTAATAGTTACAGTCATCCAATTTTAGACCAGCGTTCAAAGGGGAAAAAAAAGCAACTAACTTGCAAATAAGGCATAAATATTTACTGTTCACAAAAGCAGTAAATACACTGGAACAAGCAAGTTACAATGGGGGGGGCGGGGGTCTCATAAGCTGAAAAGGCCGCCAGGTTGCCTGAACCACTCTGTAGCCAATGTGAGTGTTCAGGTGAGAGGGCTGCCGCCATGCACTGCGTCTCCGCGTTACTACTGACTTGGGAAGCGGTAACACAAGGAATTGGGGCTGCCACCCTTGCCCACATTGCTGCAAACCTGGGCTTCCACCTCTGCCTCCCAACCAGCTGCTCAGCGGGCTGCAGTAGCAGGCTTGAGTTCACTGCCTCGAGGGAGATACGGGGTAAACAAATTTGGGCACGGGAAAAGGAGAACAAAGCTCAAATGCCTCTCAAGAAATTGCACTGAAAACATTCGTCTGCCTCGAGCAGATCCCAGAGACAGCGGCGCGGAAGGAACAAAAGTAAGCGGCTGGAAGCGACACGTACCAGGGGAGCTGCCGCGGAGGCTGTGGCCGGACGGCAGGACTCTGCGCAGCGAGCGCCGCCTCGGCCCACGCGCCGGCCGGGGCGCGCAGCGGGGACGCCGACCTGCCGCAGCTCCGCTCCCCGCGCTGCCCCGGCAGGCACCGGCCCCGGCAGCCCCGTGCAGCGGCAGGAGGAGTGACGGAGGGAGCTACAGCACCGGTGAGCTGCCGTGCAGCTGAACCGCCTCCCTGCGAAGCGCTGCCCGGCTGCACCGAGCGTACGTAAAACCAACAATGCAAATGCTATTAAGGACACTTCATAAGCACAAAAATAGTAGAAACAAAACTTTGTGAACAATTTGAAAGATACAAAAAAGTGCCTTTCCACAGCAGTGCTTTAAAAATGCACACAATGGTATATTCTTATTGCTCAAAAAAACTAGTCTGATATATTAGCACAATTTCCAGAGGCGCTGAAATAGATTTAAAAAAATCATATGAAACAGGTCAACAGAGACAGCACCATTCTTTTTTTCATTTTCATGATGCACTTATTTAAAACTATATAATTATAGATGTGTCATTTTTTCTCTTTAATCGGCAAAACTTTTTTTTTCCTATTCATAAATTATTCACAAAGACATTTACTTTATTATTTGGATTTTTAAAAAACACTTTATAAAAAAAAGGAATAGGGGACACTGTCACAATATTTCTTAAAACTCTCAGCTTGAATTACATCTATTTTGCTCTAATGAGAAATCAGTTCCATCTGTTTTACACATATGAAGATACTGTCAAGTCAAGCTGTTCCTGTGGGGTTTTTTCTTTGCTGGGGTGGGGGCACAGGGAAGGAAAGCATTTAAAATTTGCTTTTGGAGAAAAGGGAAACAAAGAGATTAAAACCATTTGCCATCCGAGCCTGGACAGGATTCCTGTGATCACCATCAGGGACGTTGTAACAACTGAGGATGGGGTAGGTACAGCTCAAGTATTTCAGTTGCTTTGCAAAGACTGTGTACCACTACCCTGCACTGAACATGCATGACACGCAAGACCACGTACGCTAACTACACTACCTTCACACAACGTCCAATACGTGGGTAAGACTGTACAAACTACTCAAGTACAAGAAAAAGATCTCTAGCATTCCGATCTGGCGACTGATTGTAAATCGGTGGCAAATAAATAAAACAGGCCCATTAAATTAAATTATCAACAAATGTTACTGCCACAGTTTTTTCCCCCCAGTCATCACCCTTGACTGCTAGATGTGCAACTTCTTACACATCGGTCACAGTTTCTGTCAGGTCAAAGAAAACTGAATTCCAGCTATACTCAGGCTGAAAGTACCATTTCCTCCTCTCTTTCCAAAAGGGAAAGTTTCCTGCCAATTTCTAAGGAATTGCAAACAATGCTTTCTGTAAACGTTTCCCAGCACCTGTGTTTGTAAAGATAACACATGTCACGAGGCACACCAAGGTGGATGAGAACGCAGCGCACTCCGCAGAAACCTACCTGTTCACCAGGAGGAGCAGAGGACCAAGGGGTGTTTCGCTGTGGGTCAGCCTTGTGGGTCGGCGCTCATTGCAGGAGTTCTGGCAGCCCTCAAAGGGAGTTAACGCAAATGTTTGAGCCATGAAAACAAATGATCAAGTCTGGTACAAAGTTAGAATGCATAATGGATTGGAATAATATATATTTACCCTATTTATGGCCCGGACAAAGAACTTAGAATTGATTTGCTGCACTTGGTACTTTTAAAATACATGGGAAGGAGGGGGAGGCTCTTTATAGTATAAATATATTTCACTCCAGCCCATTATATATAATCTATTCTCTTACTCAGTCATTTTCAGTAGTATTGCGACCAGAATGTTTTGGTATGTTGCATGTGTATTTTCACTCAATCAATGACCAACGCACAGTTTCCAGCAGAGCGCCTCCGCGCTGCATCATTTACCCGTCACAAACTGCCAAAAGAGGTTTGTGGTTTGTTTTCTCTTCTTCTTTTCTTTAAAGTGCCCCCTACATCTTCATCTTAAGGTTAAAATTTGACTGGTTACAGAGTCCAATTCCTGATAATGTAGTGACTGAAACAATAAATACGGCTCTACAAAAACATTCTGGTTATCCTCTATAATTGCGATGAAATATATCACAATATATTATATACCTACATTTATAATACATGCACGAACATGTCTCACATGGACAGACACTACAAAAAAAAACTCCCTCCCCCTTGCCCCAAATGCAGAAAAAGTAAGAAACAAGGAATTTTTTGGTCCAATCCATATGAAGGGTAAAAGAAATGGAAAGGATTAAGTCGATGCTTCTCTACCCCCTCCCCGACACAGCACCACCCCCGCCGGCCCCCTGGCTCTCGGCCTGCCCGTGGGAGGGGAAGGTCTCCACACTCAGCCATGGCAGGGGATAGCTCCGGTGGCAGAGCAGCCGCCCGGGCGGCGCCATCGCGGGGCGCCCGGTGCCGGCGGAGCAGCTCGCGAGTCCCCGGAGCAGCAGCCCAGGGCAGCGCCTACCAGTCCCGCGACAGCTTGGTGTTCTGATCCCTCTTGGGGGGCGCGGGGGGCGGCCCCCTCCGCAACGTTGCATAGCCGGATATGTGGCTGCCCCCGAAGCCGCTCGGCTTCTGCTGATCGGCCAGCAGCTCGGGCGGCGGCGGCGGCAAGGCCATGTCGTCCATGGTGGCCGTGGGCTCCGCCCGGGACACGCGCGCCGACGAGAGCGAGCCGTGCCGCGTGATGGACTTGCGCTGCAGCGTCCGGTTGAGGTCTGCCAGGAAGCCCGGCTGCACGCTAAGGCCGGACTTGGGCGAGGTGGGCACCGGGGGGCCGGGCGGCTCCGCCGCCTCCGCCTGCGTCAGCCGGGTGCTGTCGTTCCGCTTGGGACGCGTGGGCGGCGGCGCTTTCTTCACGGCGGGTTTCGACCACGCCTGAGGCTGAGGATTGACGACTGCCACTTTTGGGGAGGTGCTGCCTGAAAACACTGATGGGATCTCCACCGGTGGGGGAGGAAGATCTATTTCCGGCGGCGGCGGTGGGAAGTCCGAATCCGATGGTGGCGAAGGGAATTCGACCACGGGCTCCTTCCCCGCCATGGGCAGCACAGGAGCCTTGGCCGGGATGCCCCCTTGCGGAAGGACGATCGGCAGGCCCACCCCAGACAGGTTGAGCTTCCCCGGCTTTGGAGGGGCGGCAGGAGGCGACGACTCCCTGGAAGGAGACCCCGAGGGCTCTGGCGGGTGTGCAAATTTGCTGACGAGGCGGTCCACCGAAGGCCTCTTGGACTCGTGGTACTCAGCGGAGCTGGCGGACTTGATGCTTGAGTTGCGCTGAGGCGTCGGGGGCGGCTTCTTCCCTCCCGGGCTCGACGTCTTGCTGCTCTTTTTGACTGGAGACCCTGATCTGTCAGGGGGGGGAGAACCTGCAGAGGAAGCTGGGGAAGGAGGCGGAGGAGGAAACACTAAACTGCTCTCAGGTGGAGGAGGGGGGAAGTCGGGGGAGGCAACAGCCATAGGTTGCCACTTGGGCTTTGCCTTCACGGCCGGAGGCGACTGGGGAGCCACGCTCAGCGGCAGCGGCTTGAGGGGCTGGGGCTCGGTGGCGGGTGGCGTGGGGGGCGGCGGGAACTGGCTGGCTATCTGCTTCACCACCGAGGGCACCGGGGACTGCGGGGATGGAGGGGGCTTCGCCGAGAAGCTCTGCTGCTTTGGGAAGGTGGGGGGCGCGGGGATGCTGCCCGGGGCTGGGCACGGCGGTGGCACCTGCGCGGCGGTGACGCTTGGCTGCTTCTTCAAGGCGGGGGGCAGGGGAGCGGGCCCGGGGGGAGCACCGTGCGGGCCGCCCAGGGGCGCCGCCTTGCAGGGCTGGCTGGGGAGCGCC
>PTEX01000178.1:1449728-1527219 GCA_003342815.1 Eudromia elegans | reverse complement strand
GGCAGCGGCGGTGATGGCTGCGACGCCGCGTACGGGGCCACCGCTTTGGGCTGTGGGGACACGGGAGGTACCAGCGACACCAAGGGCCGCCCTGGAGGTTCAGCCCGGGCCTGCAGGGAAGGGGTTTAGTGGAAGCGGAGAGAGGGAGAAAGAGAAGAGACAGAGAGAGAGAGAGAGAGAGGGAGGGAGGGAGACAAAGAGATTATGAGGTCAAGGTCTAAATGTGCCCGTCGTTAAGGGTAGGCGGCAGGTCAGGGCATGCGGGAGGGTTAGCGAGACGGGGCAGCCGGCGCACGGCCTCCGAGGGCGCCCGCCACGCTCCCGCTGCTCCATGTCACCAGCGGCAGCCAGCGTGGCCGCTCCGCAGGGCGGGAAGCGCCAGCGCCAGAGCTCGGGAGGCCCCGCGCGCCATATGCTCTGACACCCAGCGCCGGCCAGGGGAAGGAATGAGGAAACGGGGAGGAACAGCGGTTCCCTAAGGAAGAGGCCCCAGGAGGAAGCACTTAGAGAGGTCCGCAGAGCAAGGTTAGCCTGGGAAAGGAAAGCCACACATGCAGCCCAGCATTATCCAATGCGGGAGGAGGAGAGAAAGCGGAAAGCACCCATGGGAAGGAGCAATGGGAGAGCAGCAGGCAACATTTCAGTCTACTCATTGGGGCTTGTTCCGGTTAAAGTATTTCTCTAAAATTGTAATCTTACATTTCCGTTAAGAATTAAAAGGATAATTACATTACTCAGCCTTATCAAGACACCCCCAATACAAAGTTCTCTTGCCACAAGCCAAGTAGTGAACTTCAGAGTGCACAGAATAGAAACATGCGTTAGAAATGCAACACTAATGTGGCAGCTACCCAGCCTGGGCACCTACACGTCATTAGTATATATTCTGCTACAAGTTAGCTCATCTATGCTCATTTGCCCTGTACGAGCTTGTTTGCACATCTGTTCCAGACACAAATGCGCTGAGTTTTTGAATGTGCAGAAGAAAACCAAAAATATTAAGAGTCAGAAACAACAAACAGTGACTTCATGACAAAAAAAGGGTTGTGCCTCTACCTGTCAGATTAGGTACATAGGGCAAGGAGTAAAACGAAGCTCTTTTGAGCTATATGAACACGTTCACAAAACAAAACAGGAGATCTTTATCTCTTGCAAGTGTTAGTCTGTAAATTACCACTGAGCGAACCACTCAGGTTAATGAATTTTCAAACAACAGCCCCTGACCTTAATTCTGCCCTGAATAAGGCACCTCGGGTGTGCTGACCTTAGCTGTGCTGAGCTTCACTTTTGACACCTGAGACAGCAAAAGGCAACAGGAGAAATAAAAGCGTCGTAAAACACAGAGGGAAACCAAGGCACAAGAGAGCAGCTCCCCCTGAGCGCTGAGACCAGCGGGAATGGCGCACAATGAACCGTGCACGCACGGGGAGCGCTCACTGTGACGCTACTGTTGTAGCATCCTATTTGAAACAACATTTGTTCCAGACCTAAGAGCCCAAGCAAGGCATAATGAGATCCTCACTGCCCAAACATCACGAACATCAACTGAAGGATAATTTGGTACTCTTTCAAAATGTGAACCGCACAGATGATCTGCGTTTTTAAATGGCATTTTTAGATGTACTTGAAACACAGAGATACGCAATATGCATCTGTAGGACTATCTGCAAACCCCAGAAATACTATAAAAGAGTAAGCACAGTTTAAAATAACATCCTTGCTGTATTTTTAACCACTTTTCATAACAAAACAAGCTTTTGCATTTGCACTGTTTGCCACCTCTCCCTGTGCCAATCACTTTTGGATCAGCTGGTCCATTTTTTCATTCAAATACAACAGACAGGTAGAAATCTCAATGTACGAACTCAATCACCTCTCAGCATATCCCAATAGATTGACTCCCACAAATAGAGGTGAAAACTGGCACCAAGGTAAATGAGGGAAATGCAGGCAGAACTCCATCTGAATAGGTTGAGCAGTTAGTCACTAGCCAACCAGTATAAAACGCTGGCCAATTGGCCAGGCTCAGCGGCATCTCCCTAGTGAGCAGAAGGGGATGTGACAAGGATGACACAGGGGAGTAGGTGTCACTGCAGAAGGGGAGGAGACAGGCGTGCTGCAAAGTCCCCATCAGTTCTGCTGCTTGCAGCATCCTGCCTTCATCAACTCCTTAGTGCAGCTTTGGTCACAAAGCTGAGGCACTGTGGAATTACTACTCTGAAGACAGTTTGGAGACTGACCTGCCGGCCCCAGCACATCTCAGTATCACTGCAACTACAACTGCCTTTTCACATAAATTACTATTTCGGAAGCACTGCTGTTTCTTTGTTTGTCACAAAGTTTATCATTTTCACAAAGTTTATCATTTTCCACTGTCAGTTTGGTTTACTAAGCCTTAAGGTCCTTAGGCCAGCCCTGTAACAGATAAAAAAGCACATACTCTAGCTAAATGTCTTGCCAATTTGCTCTTTTTTTTAATGGTGTTTGGAATTAAAACTTTACGTGGCTCATTTCACAGAGCATTTAAGTTTTAGTGTAGCAGCAAGATTTTCAGATGAAAATCAAAACTTTAGGAAACAGTAACATTTCAATTCTCATAGCAATGTGCTTTTAACCTCTCCTGGATACATGTGAAACAGATAGAAGTGCCTTAGCTTTTGCGTCCACCCAGTTCTTGCAGAAACGATGCAGATGGAACACACACACACAAACCACCTGCTGATGAAAATGCTCCAGGTGTTGCACTTAGGCAGTTGAAAAATCTGTATCACAGCAAAACTAACCAAAGCACCACAAGACCTGAGGAGTCACTATCTTCTGTATCTCTCTACCAGAAACAGTATACCAAATCTGTTTCAAATCTTTCTTGCTGTCAGCTAAGGCACTTCTGCTTTGAATATATCGGTTTGCTCTTCCTATTTAAATAGAACACGGAAAGCATTTGAGTAAAACTGGACCATAATTTAAACAGATGCACCTGGCTCCAGGCTTCAGTTATTCACATCTTTGCAACAGAAAGATGTGGCTAGTTAATTAAGGATCTTGCTGAAAGAATTTCATTCCACTGATTAACAACTGATTTTTTATTTGGCCTTTATTCAACACTAATTAATAGGATTCTATGGGAAAGACAGTCTTACGCCTTCAAAGAACAAGGAGCTTCAGTGCACACAAATGAAAACAAGAACAGAAGGTTGCAGGACTGTATTTCCCCGAAAAAAGTGATTGATGAAAAAACAATTATATGTATAAATTTTGTCAATAATGTAGAATTAAAAAAGAAGAAATCCCACTAAAGACAGAGGTGGAAGAGGCATCACTCTGTCTTGTGCATTTTGTTGGGTAGTTGGTTCTCAAACTAAAGTCTTCTTGTTACCTTGCTGGATTCTTCCAGTTGAGTGCCTCGCTTCCAGGCCTCGGAGAACATGGAGCTGACAATGCTTTGGGAACGGACATGTCCAGTTGGCTGCGTGTCAGAAACGCCACTGTCAGACTGATTAGAATGATTTGATTGAGATTCTGTTTAAAGGAATAGAAAGTTTTAAAATGATTAGTGTATATTTCTGAATGTCCAGTAAAGTGAGCATGCTTGCAATGCTCTGAGTGACACTTATTGATCGCAGGGTGACAGATTAATATCATGCTTGTTAAAGATGCAGTCCCACTAAAGGACATTGCTCCCACCATCTACTGCATAAGCTTAGGCAGTAGATACTTATGCTTATCTACTAGCTTATGCAGTAGATAGCAGTAGCAGAGACCGCTCCTCTCCCCAACCATGTGTGCATCCTACAGCCTGTGAATGCAGAGGATGCCCTGGGGCCACAGGGCACCTTGAGAAGGCTCCCTCTGCCAGACCAAGTTATCAACACCTGCCTTCTGCAGTCTGAAGCTGTCCGGGGGAAGGCGGGCGGAACGAGGCCCACGCTGGACCGTAGCTCTAGCAAAACACACCTAACTGGTGGGCTGGGACTCCAGAACAAAAGATGCCCGCTCAGAAAAACACCCTACTTGGACGGAAAAACTGTCAGCAATAGAGAATTTATCATTGCTGTTGGAAAGCTGCTCCACACAACTGAGAAAATGTGGTACCCTCCTGATTAGCCAGAATTTGTTTAGCACATTTTCATCTGCTTTTTTTTAATTTAGTAAAATTCTTCTTGACCTGTGGTACTACCTGTGACGGACAAAACACTTGCACAATAACCTGTTTTCAACAATGAAAACACCCTACGGGCTCAAAATAACCTGGCACAGCATCAGTTAGCTCCAAAGAGTGAAGTGAGACTGTAAACCATTCATCAATCTTTAAACTACTATTTAAACTACAAAAGAACAGCCTCTTCCCTGATGAGGTGTAAACAGGAGCAGATTCCTGAAGACATACTAAGCCTGGAAAAGGAGCAAGTATTTTCAGTTTGTCTCTGAAGGGTCTTTCCCTTTGGGCATGGACTGTTTTCAACTTACTAATTTCGAACATTTCAGTACATAGAAGCAGTTTCAGAGCTACAAACAAAACTCTTC
The DNA here is from genome assembly GCA_003342815.1 of Eudromia elegans. NCBI lineage: Eukaryota > Metazoa > Chordata > Aves > Tinamiformes > Tinamidae > Eudromia > Eudromia elegans. The sequence continues at coordinate 1,522,695 of PTEX01000178.1, read as the reverse complement.
ATGCATAACTGAATAACAGACATTAACTTTTTTTTTTCCTAATAGGTGAAGATAGAAGCATCCAGCATTTGAAAGCAGGCTTCCTTTCTTCAATATCAGAAAAATATCCTTGAATGTGAAATTACAGTATGTTCTGAAAATACATCAATGCATGTAATAAAATAAATCAGTTCTTCAGACTCAACTGCCTACAAGGCTATGGAGAAACAGTCCACTTCCTTCAACAGCCTCTCCTTGGGTCTCCAGACAGTTAAGAGTTCAAAAAAGAAATCAAGTCTACTCTGAGACAGATTACATTATTACATTACTACCTGGTAAACTAGATGAGCTGGAGCCTGACTTGATACTGGAGCTAGACAAGGAAGTCCAGTCATACGCCGATTCCGTCCTCTTCAGCGCTTCCTGGTAGTTCATGTACAGCTGCTTCCCATACTAAGCAAAATGACAAAGACATTTAACAGCTGTCTAGGCTGTGTGCCCTTTGCAGATTGTTGATCTTCACCTCAGGCTTCTCTGTTCCAAGTCTTTTCCCACAGATAAAGAGCAGCATCTCTACAAAGGAGCTCAGGCAATATTAATTTTGTGCAAATTTCATTCTGTTTTATTTAACAGCAGTGGTAACTCCTTCCTCCCAACCCTTTGCCTTTTTATTACTGAACTGCTGAAAGAAAGAAAAACAATTTATTTATACTAGGAGAAAAGTAGTTGAACTACCTAGAATAATGCAAGAAGTGGGCCACTGAATGAAGTAAGCCAAAATGCTGATCTCAAAAAACAATTCTGTGCACCTCCAAGTGTGAGAGCTTTTTCATAAATCTCACTTTAAAATGTTAGAGTATTGGCCCAAATTTAGCTGTGATGTCAATACCGACTTTGTCATACAACAAAACAGAAGGGCTGCAGAAGTAGGAGGAAAGGGCCCAATTACTGAATTATCCTAACAACTAATGCCCATAATTTTGCTAGGGAATGAAGTATGTGACAAGATTGCATGGTTCAAGTTTAGAATAGCTAAACATATGGAAAGCTAGATTTAGCATTATATGATTTGCTAAGTAACCGTAAATGGTCTTAAAGAGATAATACTGACACATCACTGCTGCCAACTAATGGTGCAGTTACAAAGGATGTTCCCTTCTCCCTTCCGATTACTGATGAACTTTTGGATCAGTAGGGCAAATACAGCCAAGCAGCAACACCCAAGCACGACGACAACAGTGAAGACGACTGGCTAGAAAAAGTTACCTTAGCAATGCGGATGCCATTGATCCATTGGTGTAGAGTTCTTACATCATCACAGCAAAGATACTTGATATACTGGGATTTCTTCTGGATCTGAGGATGCTACAGAATAAATAAATGTTAATCCTCATCAGCTTTATAGCTAGGAATGCAAAGAAAGCCACTTATCTCAATAGGTCTAGAAAGAAAAACTTAACTGCTAAAAGCTCTTGAATGGTGGTCTGTATTTTGAGCCAACTTTAAAAGTATGTGAGTACTTCAGGAGGTGGGGAGATTTGCTTTACATGCAAACTGGTGATCACTCCAGTGAGCATTCATTTCAGGTTTGAAATATTAATAATTGGTTAATCTTGTAGTTTGGTATTGTGGCTCTTCTGAACCCCTTAGGCTCTTAAGAAAGGTTTTTACTAAACATTCTCAGCTCATAAAAACCCTTCCCTGAACACAAGCAAGAGACTGCCAAAGGGCTATCTCCTGTTACTGCTCTATGGCCTGAACTACCACGAGTCCCAAAGTTAATATTTCACCTTCCTCTCACACCAAAGCACACCAGGTGAAAAAGACCACGCTGGTCTCCTACACTTTTTCATGGCACGAGTGACATGGTCAACAGATAACATATTGATAAGAACAATTCCTTTAATTTTCAGCTTCTAAAGCCTTCAGGGTCCCTGCTCTACTGCAACAGGGATAAAATCTAGAATATTTGCTGCTCCCACATGCAGATATAAGAAAGATAAAGCACAATACTTATTTTGGGTCCCCAAACAGCAATCTTGTCCTTAGACTTTGTACAAAATTTTGTTGCATATATATGTGTATACACACACACATGTACATATGTGTGTACATATATAAACACACACATATATATTTATAAATATATATATGTTCTTTTCTATATATATATATCCCCCCCGATATATAAAAATAAAAAAGAACCTCTCAGAAATGTACATGTTTAGAATGGAGGAGTTATAAGCTAGCATACAAAAGGCATATTTACCACCAACACTGCAAATTTTTGCACTGTAGAAGAAAGAAGTTACCCAAAATTAGTGTTTCAAGGAGCATTAGTGTGTTGAATCTGGTTTGCTATAAATCACAGAGTTATCAGAGAGACAAAAAGATTTTATCATTACACTTTCTTGTGTGAGGACAAGTTAAATAGACTAGGACTTGTCAGCATGGAAGGGGGATGATTCAGGACAATGAAATGAATGTTGCAAAGTAAGGAGCAGCATGGGAAGAGGGAAAAACTGTTCACTGGTTCTTCTTATTCAGGAACTAGTAAGCAGAAAGCACCTGTTTGGTCAGAACAAATAAAAGAATATACTTCTGCATTCAACCTGTGTCCACCTGCCAGAGGAAAATAAATAGGGATTCCTGGGGTCCCAAAGGAGTAAAAATGCACCCAGGTCTGTTGAGCAGCCGTTCCTCTGTTGTTCTCTCTCATGTTTTTTTCCTGCACATGGATCAGCTAGCAGGAGGCAATCTGCCAACTAGATAGGGGAGAAACTGTAGAACCTCTGCACTAATCCTCTTGTGGAATTTTCACCATTTTTCATGGATTTTTCTATCAAGTAGAGTCATTACATCAACTCCATATAATTTGCAGTTTAGCATACCATTTTCCTTGCCACTGTAATTCATGGTAATTTATATTTCTCATGTGCCAAGCTAAAATAACTTACAGATTCACCCTGAAAGCTGACAGGCACAGTTTTCCAATTGCTACATTACTATAAAAAAGCATCTCCTACATTATAATCTTTCTCAACATTAATATGTGTTCTATGAGCTATTTGCTATTAGCTCACAATTAGCAAGTGCAAGGCACTAAGCATATTGCAGAAGTGTTTGATTCTCTTTAAATGCTCTCCTCAGTATGAGAATTTTTAAAACAATTAACAGGTTACCTTCAGTACTAAACAGTAGTCTGTAGGTGCTTTGTACTTGTTCCGATAGTCCTGCCCATAGTAAACGTTGACATGATCGAGCTGTAGAAAGCACACGAGATCCCGTGATACCTATTAAATACAAAATACTTGGTTATAAAATATTTAAGAAAACCATGCTTCTCGCAAAATCCGTCTAATATTAAGATCTAATGTTAATAAAAGGACTAGTATCAGCCTGACACTAAGACTACCAATATAACAAGAGGATACAGACATGCATTGTTTTGAACCAAGATAACTTTTTTAAATTTAGTTTAGCTTTTTGTGATTTTTTTTTTTGGTGGTTTGCATTTTGCCATTTGACAGCATTTTATCCAGGTTGCTACGTTTATTCATAGCTGTTACCCAGAAAAAGTAAATAGGACGAGGCACAGAATTTTAACAGGGTGTCTTGCATATAGATGGTTCTAACAAAGAGAAAGACTGTAGAGATAACATGTGAGAGGTATTTGGCTGCAAAGCGAGTTGGTGCACTAATTGAGCACAGGGGTAATTCCCTCTTTTGCCAGCTGTGCAGGAAGTGGACTCTCGTGTTACAGACCAGCACAAGTCTCAAAGACACATTCACAACTATCTTCCAACCTTGAAGCTATAATACTGTTTCAGCCATTTCATTACAAACAGAAAAGTAACAAGTGATACTGAAGAAATGGTATAGCACGTGCCAGTTTCAGAAAACGTAGGGCAAATCAGTCTGGAAAGAAATATATTTCATAGAATCATAGAATCACAGAATGCTTAAGGTTGGAAGGGACCTCTACAGGTCATCTAGTCCAACCCCCTTGCACACACAGGGCCTCCTAGAGCATGTGGCACAGGGTGGTGTCCAAGTGGGTTTTAAGGATCTCCAGAGAAGGAATTTATATGAACTAATTAAAATCAGTACAATTTGGAGTACTGATTACTGAGTTTTTTGGTCATTTTCCTATTGGCATTTGCATTGCATCTAGGTCCTTCATGTGAATTCTACCTGAAAAAAGTGAGCACTTCACCAATCCTTCTTTTCTCCAGGCATTTTGAAACATCTAACCCAGGCTCACCCAATGGTTCTTTCACATTTTAACATTTGGGATTAGACTTTTTGCAATAAGTCTTACTTTAGTAGTATAGTACACTTCTATGATAAAGTGGTACTTTTAATTACAGGATGAAGAATACTCTACACATGGGTACAGCTAAGCCAAAATTGAAGGCTCACACTAGCACACTCATTATTTACCAGCAGTACACAATTTTCTCCATGCTGTGGAAGCTGATAGTTGCCTGACAGCAAGCTGAGATCAGATGACAATTTTTTTTTCAGGGAAACTGCTTTAAAAGAGTATACCTTTGCTTTCCCTTTAGGGACATAGTAGATTCCAGATGCTCTAAGAAGAAAGTAACGTTTCTTCCAAGACTTCTTACCATCTTCTTTCAGCCACAAAACTCCCTCAATTTCTGGCACTGTTACAGAACTTCCACAGAAACATTCCTGCAAATAATCACAATGGTTTGGGAAATACAGAAAGACAGAAATGTGAACTGAGAATTCTCTAGCTCAACATTTTTTTACCTAAGGAATGCAAATGTAACAAGGAAAGCTCTTTCCCCTTGCAGTAGTAAAATTTAGATATTAACTGTAGAAGCTAGAAAGTAATTCAAACCTAACACCATAGGGAATCTTAATATTTTCCCACGACTTCAAAAATGTTAGAACTAACAAAAGATTTTTTTAAATACCACTTATTAGTAACAGAACTCCCAATAGCTTTACTGGCCTTACAGGCACAAGGTCGCCTTAGAGATCCAGGCTTATAAATCTGAGTACACACAATCATATATCCATCAGATGTAGCAATAATGCACTACATGTGTACTTTGCTGCTACTAACTGCCCACATTAAAACTTCTCTTAAGGTTTTATTTATAAAAAGCTAACAGAGGAAAAACAAACACTCTAAGCACATTTCAAACTAATCTGCAGCACTGAGATTTAACAGTAATCCAAGAAGATAAGAGGAATTAGGTAGCATTACAACTCTCTGTGTGTCACAGATCTATGCAACTTTTCAATTCACAGTACCCAGATAACCATTTACTAAAAGCTGCATTAAAAAATTAATAAAATCATGTATATGCTACTTACAAACAAATGTATACTATTAAGAATAATCCAAAAATAAGAATTCAAAAAACTTTTTTGTGTGTGTAAAGCTGCTGAAATCATGATTATTCTAGTAATCAAGTGATAATTGATCTAATTTGAAAAATGTTTGCAGTAAAATTGTGATTTACTCACAAATAACACATTCTATTCTCAATTTTCACAGATCTTTTAGAGTTTAGCTTCAAACTTAGAAATGACCCCTTGGCCTTTTTGCTTTGGCTATCTTACCTCTAGTAGCACTTCTTTATTTCTGTCTGCCATTTCAGAGGTTTCTTTTTTCCCCAGCAGATAGTTCTGTAACAAATGAAAGCGAAAGCTCAGCATTTCATTAAGTATTCTAAAAATAAGACAAATATTTATTGTTTACCTTTTTATAACAGTAAAAAACCCCCAGCTGCTCAGAACAACACATTAATGCAACAATTTGTAGTCCAACTGAAACAATCTGTCAAACTGCTGAAAGAGACATCGAACTAAGCTAGAGCCACCTTTTCCATTAGTATCAATTAGTTCATACTCCTATCCTAAAGCAACATCTGCAAAACCACACTGTGCTGGCTTTCCACAAAACAAACAACTAATTGGTACACTGGATCTAAGGAAAGAAAAAAAAGTATTATGAAATGCTCACACTCGTTTTCAGATTTGCCATTTGACCAATGAGGGGCTATTCCATCCTGTGCTTACCTTCTTGCCAGCCAGGCAAGAATATACAGTAAAACACCAACAACCCTCCTTAGATCTGTGTATGTGAAGAGAACTAAGTACTGCTGCAGATGCCACAAAACTGCTTGCCTTCATTTCTATTAGAACTACTTACAACCACATTAGAGAACAGATTGCTTCAGAGCATGCTTTTCTGTAAGGGACCTGCCTATGCACCAACCACAATGTGCTGAAAAGTTGCTTTTTTTTTTTTTCTGTTGCATAAACACTAGCTTTGAAACAAAAGTTTTTAAAGAAGTCAGAAACTGTCATCAGGAACGTACACGCTTCCACTCAATGAGAACTTCAGGCTTACCTGGGGATTCTTGAAAAGTGCATATTTCTCTATTCGTTCCACAAACATTAGTTTGTTCTGACTGTCTCTTGTCCAGTTCAGAAGATTTTCAACTAAGTTTTCATGATCTTCAAAGATCCTTTCTGCAGCAAAAATGAACAGCAAATACATTTGACTCTGTCATATTTTGCAATAGTAATGTTTTACTCTCTAATCATATCAGGGTGACAAGGTACTTAGGGAGGGAAAGTACAGCTCAAGGTCCAATATAACGGGGGGAAAAAGCTTACAAAGCACTGAGAAATTAAAAGAACACAATCAACTTTCAAATGTGCCAGGTTTAATCATTTTATATATACTTGCTCATGCTCTTACTCCCCTCTCTTCAGGCTTACAGCTCCATCAATAAATAAAGTGTAAATATGAACCTGACAAGCCTCAGTCCTGCATTAACACAACAGACTCAAATGACAGTGTTTGAAGTGCTATTGGTAGAAATAGAAAGGCTTTCACATTTGTAACCACTCTGGTCCACACAACCCTGAGTAATTTATCAGAAGGCTTTTTCAGTATAAAATCTCTTGCTAAATTGCCCATCAATGCCTGACTGAAAACTGACACTCTCCACTTCTTACTACTTATCTTGATGGAAAAAAATGCAGCGTGAATAAGAGCTTCAGAGAACACTGAGCTTTGACTCTCTTGAAATGATTATCACCAGTGCAGGATACTGAAAATAGTCAAAGGAGAGAGGAAAAAAAAGGAGCAATATTTTCTGAAATGGTAAAGAAATATCTGAAAATTCTGATATTATATATACAATGTCTTTGTATATACTACTTTTTCACTGAAAAGACACTGAGGTATAATCTTGCTTTCTTTTATTTGTTCCTCTGCATACCTGCTACACAGTGGCACTTCAGCAAATTGTTTCTTTCAGAATCATTTGGGACTTGTCTGATCTTTCATTAGCATCTGAAAGCAGGGCATGATCTAAACTTTATTTCACAAAATCAATTACGCTGTATTACTAGAGAAGACATATGGCACTGATCATATTCAGACCTACAAGCTATCACTACGGAAGAGCGAGATGATAGAAGACACCTTAGTACTCTCAGTAATTAAGAATACTAAGAGGAATGTATCACCTCTTGGGACTGAATTAGGGTTTGATAAGAGGCACAACACAGGACATGACTGCACATGAGGTCTCGGAAAGATCTAAGAAACTTTCATGTTACATCTTACGATTTGCCCAAGCTCCACTGGCAACACAACAATACTGTCTTACAAGAAAGCAAAAAAGGTATTTTACAGAACAACACAATCAAACTCCATTTTATGGCACTGTTCCATCAAGGAAGAGCAGCCAAAGCAGTATGGTGAAACAAGGTTAACACGCTACATTGCCTGAAACAAGAAAGGCTTGATCAAAATGGAATGGAAATACTAATTCGCACTTTGACTTGAAATCAAGGCATTTGGGTTCTGAGTTTCTCCACAGTTAAAGGCAAGGCACTTAACAGATCTGTGAAGCAATTATTCATCACTAATGGAGATTAGTAATATTTTTCTGTCCCTTGTTTTCACCTTTTCTATTTAAATGCTAAATTCTTTAGCAACAGAAAGAATTCTGTAGCTGCAATGCAACACAAATGAGCTTTAACTGCTCTTGGAGTCACCTAATGCCAAGTGCATAAAAAAAAATCAGTAGAAAAAATTGAGACAGCTTCTTCTAATAAGGGTTTTTAGGTACAGTACAAAATACTGTTGAGAAATAGGAAGACGGACAGTGGCTTTTTTTATTTCTTATCTCCTTCTTGTGTATTATGAAGAACATGTCAAGGCATATAGGCTCAGTGACTGGACGTTACTAAAATTCCTACATGATACCTTACAATTCGGGCATGTTTTTTGTATGAAAGAAGAAAATACTCTGAGGCAATTTTGAGATAGTGTGTAATTACGTTCTTAATTATAAGAACTTATATTACCTTACAATTTAAGTTTATTAACTCTGGTTGAAGAACTGAATTCTCAACATTGACTAAAAAAGTCATAATGATGAAACATCACTTCTAGCATGGGATGATAAATATTATAAAGATGAATATTTAAATAATTCTGAAGACACAAATACGGTCGAGTATTAAATCAATAGGTAATAATCATAAATATTTATAATTATTACTTACCCATTTGCAATTCAGAGATGGTTTCTACCAATGACCAGTCTAAACTGTAACCACAGTGGGATTTGTCCATCAAATTGTCTAGCACTTGTCTCACTGTCTGCCTCTCATCCACCATCATTGTTTTTGAGCTGTCATCAGACATATGGACTCTGATCACCAACTAATGAGCAGAAAAGTAAGAGAAAAACAAGAGAGTAATTTCCTGCACGCAACCTACATTTTAATTAAAAACAGTTTTTCTTCAGATTCCCTTTTGGGCAGTTACCATATAAACTTTTTTTCTTTCTGTGTCTTCATGATGCAATGGATATGTGCTCTAACTATATGCGCTAAGCAGGAAAAATCATCCCTGTGTAACTATCCATTTATGATGACGAAAGTATTCCTATGCCAATTTTTCTCATACATCTAGGTGACAGTGCAAGAGTAAGTGCATAAACTTAGATATAATCAATTTTTTTTTTCAAAGTCAAAGTCAAACTTTCTGTCTGCTTCCTTTGTATTTTCTAAAAATACTGACTATATAAAGACCTAAATTCTAAACATTCTAAATGTTCCTTTATGGGGTAGTATGGAGACTTACTGTGCCACAGACCTGCCTGAGAAACACAGTGACTTTTCACTGCCACTGCTGCAAACACTGTCCAGAAAGAAAAAATGCAGTTGTTTTCTAAACTAATCACAAAACTGAAAAGATTACAGATTCTTCTTGTCACTCCTTATGCCATTCACTTCCCTTTTAGGCATTACTCTGCTGGTAAAGTTAAAATATGTTGGTTATAACACACTGTTTACTCCCATCCGCTGCTCAGGATGGTTTTGCAGCTTTTAATTTATAAATGTTAAATGTGTAAGACATTGTAAGTTACTGAAAAGCTTTACAGTTTGCATGAAGTAATGTCAATAGACCTTCTACACTTGGTAACCCGTCTGCAATGTATAATGCTTACTATTGTCCACCACAGAAAAACCCCATTATGCATAGTGAGAATGGATTTTTAAAGAAACCAGACCTAAATTTTAAGTCTAAAGCTGCTTAATAGACAAAGACTATTCCCCCTCAGGAAGGGATTTTCGAGTCAGCAGTGAGTGGAAGTCTTCTAATGTGCTTCTGGTTGCAAAGTAAACCATTCTTTAAGAAAAACACATGGCTATTCCATGTTAGGAGTTCTTGCTTAGTTCTAGTCTAGATGAGAAAATACATTAGCATTGAAAATGAGAACACTATAGACATCAAGGTACTCTACAGAAAAATTAAGTGTAAAAAGACACCTTTTCCATTATTGGGACAACTTTAGGGTAAGATAAAAAATGAGCAGAATTCTGTGTGGATTTTCTATATCTGCAAGTATGTAAGATCACATAAAGCAATATAAATAGCTTACTTTTTTCACTTGTGCCTCTTTAATCTTCTCTAAGGCAACCCTAATCTTCTCCGCTTTGAGTTTAGCAGCCTGTTCCTCCTGGGGGAGACACAACACACAGAATTCTAGTTACACAAAGTTCATGCTGGTTTTAGAACATTTCATGTTAAAGATATTAGGCTCTAAACCATAAACAGAAATGCTAATTTACCCGCCCATAAAAACCCATAACAGTTTGTTAGTGACAATGAGAAATACTGTTTTTAAGACAGAAAGTGTTACTCTGTGCCTGTCACTTAAACATGCAACTACCTTTATAAAAACAAAACCCACAATGAAGGCATTTGTTTTTCAGACACACTTGTCATTGCTCTGTTACTCCATATTCTAGTAGCCAAGTATGTTTTTATCAAATATTTTAACACACCACATATTTACAGTCATAGTGTTGGCTAACAACATTCTCAAAGAAGGGGTACAAGTAAGTGCACCCAATAGATTTTTGCTTGATCAACACAAATAGCACACTGAGAAATACCAGGATTTTATGGAACACATAAAGAACTGAAAATGCAGCCTATAAATAGGATTTCACGCGATCCAGATTGGACGTTTTTAATCTACTAAATTAGTTTGCAATAGCTAAGGAGATTGAACGCTTCCATCATCTTTACTAAACCCAGACTTTATGTCTCCTCATTAAAAAGTACTGGAATACACATAAAGCAAACAGTCACTTGCATCTTTGATGCTCTTCTGTTATGTAAACCACTCTTGTTGCAAGCCAAAATGTATTAAAATATATACAATTTAAATATATTTACTGGTCCTAAAGAAACTTCTACATTGTAATAGGAAAAATACTTGCTTTTAATAACAGGAGGTCATTGATATTTCTATTGAAACTAAATTTAAAAGATAAACAAAGAACCCATATTTTCAAAATCCCCATAGACAGATTTCAAATTTTACATTTTTAAACTGAAGATTTTCATAATAACAAATATCTAAAACATCATAATCATTAAAAACTGTCTAGAACAATAAATAAGCATATAAAAAAAAAACCACACAGTCCTTCTCCATAACAGTTACCATCCCATACAAAATTTACCAGCACATTGCTTCTATATATGACTGCAAACCATGGTTTCTCTACCATGTGTTGAGATGATAGCTTTCATAGAATAATAAAGATTCAGCTATTTTCAAATCTGTAGAGTTTAAGTTTTTTACTTCTGAGTGCAGTGGCTGCTATTGCCATCAGCTGTAGAAGGGCATTTCCTATCCCACACATCTTATTCTTACTTACCAGCTTTCGCCCCCTCACACTCATGACTACAGTGTGCACTGGAAGCAACGTGAGCTGGACAGGACAAGAGACTGCCTGCCTTTGGAGAAACATAATCCTTTCCAACAGAAGGAATCACTAAACTGACAGGAACAGAAATAATGGGGGCTTGAAACATTACCTGAGAACTCAATTACCTAGGAACATAGGTTTTTTTTATTAGTCTGCAGGGATCTAAGACTCTTTTCATTCATCATAAAGATGGTGTCGAGTAACTTAGGCTGCATCAGATCAGGATTCTGTTAGAAAACAAATAGCATCACAATATTTGCAGCCATTTAAATGTAAAATACACTTTAAATTCCAGAAGAGTCTTCCTCTCTCTATTAACCATTCCCATGCCTTAAAAAGAAAAGGAGTTTAAATAGTTGCAAGGTTCTAAAAGTGATGCTACTTGCCTGCATCTTTGCAGCAGGAGCAAAAGATCTTTTCTAACATTCACTCTGAGAAACTGTAATTTATGGTTTAAAAAGTTGCACATAAGCTCAATCAAAATAAGCCTTTGCTGCTGCACAAAGCTTGGGAGTACATTTGGTTTCACTCTTCACTCAAGTGACCCAATTTTCCACCCCATTTCACTGTGCGGCCGTGCAAAGCGATCGACTCCGGTAAACCCCAGCAGGAGCCCTCGCAGCCACGGCCCCACGCCGCAATTACACAGGGCAAGCAACAGGGAAGCAGCGGGGGCCTTTCTATACAGCTAACGTATCTCTGTTGCTCTCCAAGTCCTCTAAAAAGCTTTTACTTTTAATATTAAGAAGATTCCAAGGATTTACTGTTCTACCACCTAACAATTACTTTTCAATTGCCACACAATTTTAATGTGGGTGCACAGATCAGAATTCCCTATGTTTATGCTTCACTGATTTTAACAATTTCAGTTTAAACAGACTCAAAATATTCTAAAAATAAGAATTACTTTTAACCAGCAATGAATGATAAAAGAGATCATAATCTATTTACAGGAAATATGTGGAGGGAAAAAAAGCAAAATATTAGAAATTCTGGAAACAAAGAGCAGTCAGGGATTTTAAGTTATTCAAGTTCTGCTTTACAGTTGCTTCTCAGGTCAGTGCTGCATCATAGCTCACGTGACAAATACCATTTCACTGAGGCAAAGTAACAGAATATGTGTCTTCGTCGCTTAATAATGCAAACTACAGAGCTCTTCAAACCTTGCAATAATTTACTGTCTTGCTCCCCCAGTAGTCCACATTCCCACAGCAGAACTGACCCCAGAGCAGCACATGGACCTGCCTGCAGAGCAGGCAGAAGCTTTTCCAAATTTTTATCATGTGAGTGGGGTTCCCCAGGGATGTAAGTGTGGGTACAAACCAGGCTGTTTCCCATAAGCCAAGGTGAAGCCCTGGGGGTTGCAGCCCCCACTCCTTGTGCAGCTTTCCTGCCTTTTGTTGTGCTGGTCATGGTGCTGCTGTGGCCACAGACAACTCGGGGATTTGGCCTTGCCTGGTATACTGTTAATGTAGCAGAAAGATTGAGCAGAATCAGCTCCCTGATAAGACTGCATTTATGCTCACGTACATGCTACATAGCATCACAAAAGATACAAATACATGCTGTGCAAAACCACAAAACGCTCATTTCTACCTCTTCCAGGAAATGCTCTCTTCTAGTAGCTGAACAAACTACAACACAACATCCTCACTCCAATGGGATAATTTTAAGAGAGCATCACCCTTGCAGTTTTAAGAATCTGAGCTTTCATAGGCTTTTGACCCCTGCTGAAGTTCTGTTTGCTTACGGAAAACATGATGCATGGCTGAAGGAATGCTGGGTGACATAACTACTGTGAGAGTTCATTCAACCACGATATCCCACTATACTGTGAATTAAAACTTAAAAATTATTGCCCTACAATACAATCATCTTCAATTAATAACTTACTCATTATAGTTATAAACTAGAACTTAACTTTCAGTAAATTTGCACTATGTTGTAGCATTGGAAAAAATGTACTATGACCAGTGTCTCCTGTCCCAAGTTCCTCTTAGAGAGTCAATAAAAGATACTCTTATTGTGTTTTAACATTAAACATGCAAGACGTGCACTATGATGGATCTGAGCTGACTCGAAGAACTTCATGCTTTTAATTTTTAATTTTGGGATGCTTTTTTTTCTTAAATGTTTCACTGTACACTAAAAAGCGTTAGCAATTGCTCCCTTTTACTTGACCAGAGGAACATAGGCAAACAGTAAAACATGACTGAAGAATGCTTACAGAATTTGGAAAAAACAGTTATTAAATGACAAATAACAAAAGTCTGGTTTCACTGACAGGGTAGAAGATAGATTTTAAGATGCATACAAGAAGAAACGTTATGAAGCCTTTCTCTGAATACAGGCAGCGTTCATGTGTGAAGGAGCAGAAGCAGGTAGCCACTGTTTATTTGGCTGGTTGTCGTCTACTCTCCTGGAGAAATCCAACTATCTGCTTTGAAAGGATTCTCCTCTCCCAGGATTCTTACGGAAATAGAGCCTTCTTTTGCCTGAAATAACTCAGGTTCTGCATATTCCCCCAAACTCCAAGACACCCCTTAATTTTCTGTCAATGAGAACAGTTGCCTGGTAGATGGCAGCATATTCAATATACAGTCATAAATCAGTTGTGTGGGCGCTGTGCATCTTTTTTTACTGGCTGGAGTTTAAAAAAAAATACTGGAACAAATCTGTATGTGACCAGCATAGGAAGGAAAAAGCTACGTAGCACTGCAGAAGTTGTCCAAGTTGTTTTTTCTCCACTCAGTGGCTTTTAATAACACTTCTGTACATCTTTATAAACTAACTAGGAGGCATAGCCTCGAGCCTGAAAAGCAGATCTGTGCTGTCTCTGAGGCACTAGCTGGCAGTGGTGGCACAGCCCACCCATAAACAGTGAGGTTGTGTTTGCGTAAGTAGCTTATGACCATTCTCTAACAGTGACTTTATTGCCTTTTTATTTTTTTTCCAAAATAACTAAGAGCAGTCTGTATCCAAGGGAAGCGGGAAAACAAGGCAGTCGCATCTTTTAAAGCTCTCCCGAAGTTAAAAGCTCCAGTAGTCATTCCCATGATGGGCAGTCCATCCCCTATAGGATTTTTTCCTCCTCCACCTCCCTTTAGCCCTTACTGTCACCACACTTGTATTATGGCAGAATCCAGGCTTTTTACTGAACATGCTGATGTAGATAGAGGAGGAGGCAGGACTGTGCAAGGCTTTGCAGGCTGTGTCCAAGACAAGGGTTCACTTAAAGGATTTATAATGCAATGATTACACTATGCTGCTTTGAGGACAAGGACAGAGCATAAATGCAGAAGTGGTGATCTTCAGTTTGCTGGAAAAATGAATGAGACTCTACTCCCGCCCTCAACCAAGCATGCAGAACTGCCTAGCAGTTCCCATGATTTCCTCCTCTTTTTTGGCTCTTCCTCCCCTGCTCCTTTGTTCAACATCTGTTCCACATTCAAAAAATTTTTACTATTACAAGGCCAACTCTGACTCTGAAGATGGCCTCTGAAGGGAAACTGGAATACAATTGTTGTGTTTTAAAAAAATACCAAAGTCTCAGTATCCAGTGCCAAGAGCTCCTGCAGAGGGGACCTATACAGGGGCAGCCCAATGAGGTAAAGCAGGTGTTACTGCCCAGGAAAGCCAGGAAATAAATGGTAGTTGCTTATAACTCCAAATGAAGAATGGTATTTAAGAATCTCACCTAGACTGTCCTTTGTGCTTGACCAAAATCATTCACCACTTATGATTTGAGATATGTGAGAACATCATTAAAGTTTATTAGGAAAAATATGTGTATTATTTAACAAAGCATTACTTCTAGAAAAAGTGCAAAGAGATTTTCTACAGAAATGTGTTAGTGCTCTCTCTTATGAAAAGGAACTACTAGGGAACTTGAACAAGACCAAAGCTTTATTTGTTGGCAACTTCACGGTAACAACTAGTTGGGCAGAAAACTGCCATTGCAGCTGTCCCTCTTAAGCTGAGCTTGAGCATGAGGATCTCTCTCCTTGAAGGGTGAGGCAAGACAAAGATGACTGTCTATGTCAAAAAATGTCCCTAACTCTGGACAAGTCCATTATTACCCATCTGAAGCCATGCTTTAGCCTGCAGCAGAGGAGAACCTTGCATGGCAGGAACATGGCCCTGTTGGAAAGTCCACCCAAAATAGATTTGACAGAACTAGTCATAACAACAGAAAAAAAAAATGCACTTGCGCACAGTTGCACTTCTGGCTATTTATTCTTTGAAGCATCTGTGTGCACTAGACATCTTCCTTGCCTCCAAATAGGACCTTCTTTGTGTAACTGCTTGAAGTCACTTTTCTCCTTAGGGTTACCTAACTCAGCTATGTAAAAGGGAGAAGATCCTAGATCTGAAACCAGCAGAAAGGGGAAAAAAGCAGCCAGAAGGGAACAGGAAGACACAGAAATCACAGTAAGGGATTTTGAAAGAAGGGAAGACAACAACATGATAAAGCACAGGAGTTAACTATGGACAAAAAGCTGAATTGACTAGACAGGGGGAACAGGGCGAGGTAGGGTGACCAACACAGATCTGAGTCTATGGGCTGTTCACCTAACTTCCAGAGCAGCTTCCTGCCACTGCAGGACAAAAAATGATGCTTATTCTACATAAGAGCATGACAATAGTCACACTGGATTAGTACAGGGTAAGTTGTTGATTAGAGAGGATGCACTAATAATTCTTGGAGTTTATATATTAAACTGCACAAGAATTTCCTGCTAAACATCTACTTTGCTTTCTTTGTAATTTCTACGTCTGACTACCTCAACTTCCTCAAAACTGGATCTAAGAGGGAAGAGTTTTCATACTGTGTTTACATCTTTTGCAGATTAGCCATTGATTGTGGTAGTTTTATACTTTCTTTTAAAACATTCCTCTCTAACAGATGGTCATTGACAATTGAGCACATTCGAGTTAGATTCATCCAAGATGCATAAAGTCAATCCCACAGACGACTTATTCTAAGGTCTGGAGGGACTGTACTGTGGCAGAACGAAGGTCTGCAAACCGGGAGAGAATCAACATTCATGTGAAACACGTTTGCCTTTCAGGCGAACAAGAACACAAAAATAAAGTACCAGCTACTTGGAAAGAAAAGTCATAAAGATTAATGTTATCTTTTCTCCAGATGTTGACATTCATATCTGCAGCATTATGTCATTAAATTCTCATCATGTGGCTTCCTGTATGCAGCTCCAGCTCTACATGCATCAAAATGGTGGAAGAACAGATGACTTCAGAATTCAGCACGTTACATTTCTATTTCCTACTTTCATGCTCTAAACTGGGAAAATATCCCAGCCCTGAAGATTGCCTCAGGAGTTCTCATGTGTTCTTCATTTCACAGCCATAAAAGACCAGAAGCAAAAGTTTAATTTTCAGTATTCACTTTACAGTTTAATTCTAACCCTGCAGGGAAAACAATCTTGCAGATTTGACATTAAATTTATATTGCTCTATTCTCAATATTCAATAACTTAGATTTATGTTGTTATGCTTTGTCTTCTGGCTTTCAAAAAAAAAAAAAAAAAAAAAGGCCAGAATGCAACATATGGAATTGCATTAGAAATTAGGAGATCGCAATTAATAGATTGTTTTATGAGATCTGACCTATGCTTAGGGAGGCACTGTGTACGGCTGTAACTCTAAAAGACTCTGGTCCAGGACTGGCACGTGTAGAAGGAGCCATGATATCAACAGACGAAGAGCTGATATTATCATTACCCTAAACTGCCCACAGTCTTGACGTAAGAGGAAGACAGATGAAGGAAGAGAAAGAATACAAGAAACAATAAGACAATTTAAAAAAAAAATAGCTAGCTGACACACTAGACACACTGGAACAAGCTGTGCAACAGATCGCAATGATGATCTCAAACTTACCAGCAAGGAAAAGTCCCATTTCCCTCAGTTAGATGAACTCTTTTGCTTCTCCCATACTGTGGCTCATCTAATGCTAGAGCAAGCTGCAAGATCCCAAGCCAGCTACAAACTGGACTGCACATTCACCTTTTTACTAGAGAAATTTCTCTGGTTGAGGCAACATGAGAACCAGTAACTACACCAGGATTGTGTGCTTGGGAGTTGGAAGGAGAAGGCATAGGTGTACTGAGGTAGTCCTAAACTTAGTTAATGTCAAGCAAACATGAGCCTCTGAGCATCAGCAAGCTGACCATGAGCATCTGCCTTGAAGGTAAAGAGTTTAAAGCTTAACAAGCCAATGTGGTGGGTTTTTTTTTTTTTTTTTTTTTTCTTGAAATCTGTGTTCATGAACATTTTGAGCCACAAACAGGTCCTCTACTGTACTTTTAAAATACTAATTTGGAATGCAAACAAGGTCAAGAGTCAATGCCTGCCCTCCAAATACTCTCTACACTCTGAAGTTTGTCTTCAATTTAAAGATTTATAAATCCAGATATTTAACTAGTGGGAACTATTAGAGCTGCCATTTGAGGCAGTTTATGACCACCTGACTTGACAGACTAACATTTTAGGCATTTTATTGAAGTTTCTATCATAATACACACACACACAGCATATAAACAACCACATCACTCAGTACATAAATAACCAGAAGAGAGGATATGAAGACACATGGAGATGAAAAGCCATGGTTTATATTTACCCCACAGCAGTTTTTAATCCATGTGCATCCAAGCATGTTTGGCTCATTTGGTGACTATCTGCTTCATTTTTTGGGGGTAAGGGGGAGGAGAAGCATGGATTTAAATCTAATAAACAAAATACACAAATGAGCAGAAAGTTACTGGGGTTTTTTGGCCTTTGTTAATCACCCTCTAGAAGAGGTTCTAATGTAAATTGGTTTCAAGATGAATGCTGAGTGCTTTAAAAATAATGTTGAGATATTTAAGAAAAAAATAGTAGGTTTAGCTTTTAATCAAAAAATACAGAATACTTACGTCCAGCAAATATTTTCTGCATTGATTTAAGACAGTGGCAAATATATATGGGCAGCTTCAGATCAAAGTTTTTCCTCTATAGAACATCTTTCAAAAAAACAATCCAAGGAATGGTTTGCAGGAGGTAGGTAGTCTCAGACATACCTGCCATTGCAACTACTAGCACCCAGGTTCTCAACAGGGTGCCATCTTCTTCCCAGCATATCCTTGCCTAGAAGATGTTATAGCTTACTTCATATCTCTCCTACTCTCACTTCAAAGGGGAAAACAAATATGTACAGGAGCTGCAATGCTCAACAAGCTGAGCCAGTGAAAGTGCATTTGATGGTCTCTTAGGCCGTTAGTGATCTCTTTCCTGTAAGGAAAATTAATTTATAACACAGATTTGTCCATATCCGACTCATTAGATCACTCTCTTCCTAAGACATTACCCTCACAGTACTCAAAACACAAAAAAACTCTAACAAGTAATGGGATTTTTTTTTTTAATCTTCACACAGCAAGTAAAATTATTTTAAGGATACTTCCAAAAGCACTGAATGTATCCATTTTTTTTATTAGTGAATTGGAACAGAAACAGAAGAACTTCTAGTTCAGTAAATTTTCTTTTTAGCCAAGGCATTTTACCTCCTGATATGTTTATTAAGTATTTGCAAAGACGTCAAAAGTTTTAATGGATTTGCAGAAACAAACAATGAAATACAGCCCTTAAAAGCACCCTGTTTTTCTGTTGGATAAGAGAAATCATGTAAGTTAACACGAAAGTTCCCACGGAGGGCAGGGGACTAAAAGCATTCATTCTACATAGAAACAGTCACATGCAGGTGGAAAGAAGAAGCATCACCTTGGTCAGCAAGTGAGAAGGCTTTCCTGCAATGTTTCTCAGAAGGAGGGAGGTTTCCCTGTCCAAATAGGAGTGCTTGTGCAGAAAGAAAGAAAGAGAAAGAACGTAAGTCAAAAGAAGCCAGTGTAGCAATTTTATAGTGTATTGATTACAGAAGATAAGCAGAGTTTAAGGAAAAATCCTTAGTCCTTACTTTTACCCACCCACATAAGCATGAGCATTCCCAAACAATTATCTTGGACACCCTGCAAGCCTAACACAATACTATAAAAGTAGTCATGCTAATATAGGAATTGAGTTTATTCTTCACCTGTATAACAGTCACACAACAGAATTAAGAAAGGTTTTGCTTACCTGCTATGATATTCTCTTCTGCAAGAGACAATGAATTTCCAAATATGCTTAGATTTGTAACAGCAAGAAAACACACTCAAGACAATAATCAAACTCCTGCCCATGACTGGCAGTCTTTTAAAACTGAGCATTCTGTTTCTGCTGGGCAAACAAAGCCTCTAACAATAGGTCATCATAGAAGCAGAGAATGCTTTTGTGATATCAACACTGGCTGCTGCTTCCATAATTAAAGACATTACCACAATAATAATCATCACCTAAACCTGGCTTACAACTTCTTTTTAAGGACATATCTCCTCCCTCTTACAGAGTCCAATGACATAAGCCAAGAAGTTGGGATCAAGTTACCAAATTTCTCCAGGAAATTAACAGTAAGTGCACTTTGATTCTTTTAAAAAGGAAATAATAAAGGTTAGTAAACAGTTGCGAAGATTTCTCAAAAGATAAAAATCAGTTAATAACAGAGTCATTGTCATCTGTACCATCTGGTACAGAAAAAAACAAAACCATCAGAACACAGGAGTTTGCAGAACTGCATGATCATATATCTGCTCAGGAAGTTAGACTAATACTGTGGTGTTAACGAGAACATATGCATTATCACTGTACTGCAAAACTTGATCTGCATGTCTCAGCCTTTTTTTCCTGTGTTTATTGGCTTTACATCATACAGTGTAAGGCATAAAAACTAAGCAGCCTGCTACACTCTGGTTTAACAACTAGACACCAAGTACAGAACAGAATCTGTCTCCCTTCTTCAGAGGGGCATCAAACAATAGTTTCCTAAGCAAATGCTGAAAGCTTCATGCAGGTCAGCATGAAATAGCCACTAATACAGACTCAGTTTATGCTACAGAACAATTTTTTTCTACCAGCATAGTAAAATCCATCTGCCTCTCATAGCTGAAGCTTTAGAAGAGCAGTCTATCTACTGATGTACAGATTTTTTCAAACTTGAAATACACCTATGCATACAAGATCTGGTATGACTGAAAACCCTCATACATGTTTTACACGATTTTTACATAATTCTTGAAATGGACATCCTGACATACATAACTATAAGCACTCAGAACAGATCAAATGCATTCTGCTACTTCTACAGAGGATTTCCAGCACTCTCAGTGACACCTATTCCAGGCTACCACTTAGAGAATAGCTCATTTACTCAGTGATGCTAGCATGGCTGACAAATACCAGCTTTGCCTCATTTGTGGGTAGGAGTCAGAATGACCATTGTTAAGGTTTCCAGAGAGTTGCATCTTTTTTTGCATCTGAAGATTTTGCATCTGAATAGCATTTTTCTCCACCCAGAAACTCTGTCTTCACACAAGCAAAGTCTTCTGTTGTCTCATTGCAACACAGTACTACAGAACCTTAAGAATAAACCAGATGGTTCAATCCAAAATTCAAAAATATCGATAAAAAGCTGTGGAATAGTTCAAGGAATTAAAGAGGCCCTTGACAGAGCTTTTGTCAGACAACATGGACTCCAATTAAGACAAATTACTCTTTCTTAAGGAATGGAGTATCAGGGCTAACAAGACGGTGAGCTGCAAGCGTAGTCTCTTTTGCAGAGTTCAGATTCCTCTCCTTTGCCTATCACTTAACAGTAGCCTCGGGATGAAGGAGATACTGAAATACCATTGGTTTGCAATAAGTATTTCTGACAGAGCAGCTCAAAGCAGATCATCTAACCTTTCTCACCTTTGGTCAATGAACACAAGCCAGCTGCCAGTTGCACGTCTTTTGCAAATAGTTGTATGAAACATGACTCAAACTCTACCAGCAGTGCAAATGAAAGTTTCTCAAAGAACTTATTCATAGCCTATGTAGAAAAGAGTTTCTCTGTTAAAGAAACTACAATTTTACAACATCACTGCTGTTCAAGAGAAAGAAAAGCAAGGGAACTGGGGAACTGTGATAAGGTCTCTGAGCAGAAAGAATTGTCCATTAGAGCAGTCTATTAAAAAAGACTTGAAGTATGATGAAAATATTTGCTGAGCACTTAAGTTCTATAAAATTCATACCTTTGTCAGGAGATGACAAGACAGCTGTACATTAACATCCAAGATAACTGAAAATATTTATAATAAAAATAAGGTATGATGATCAAAATATCAGAACAAGCTGTAAGAACACCCAAACATACAAATAAGCACACAACTGTCTCCATAACAAGCTTAAGCTGGTATGGATAATCACAACAGAGAAAAATAGATCTGAATAAAACGAACATTTTCGAGTCCTTGCTGATGTTAGGGAAGACATTTTAAATAATTTTCAGATGCAGTTTATTTAGTAGAGACAGCCACAGCCTAGATGTTTATAAAAACATAGAAGACTTGTTGCAAATTACTTTTTGGACTTCAAAGATTTCCTGTATTTTTTCTTTGAAGCTAGGCATGCAACATCCATTATCTTCAGGCCTACATACCAGGAGAAGTTCATGGACCAGCTGTTCAACATTGCATTTCTGTGTTTTCAGAAATTACTACACAAAACTCTTTAGAAATACAAAAATTGTTGCTAAAGCCAGCATGTTTTTGAATACTGAAATCTATTCAATTTTAGCACCAACTCCCTAAGCATGAAAAAAATAACTTCTTCCCTTCTGTTCAGAAGTATTTGGGAGTTAAACACAGGAGGACATGCATCATTCTACTCAATTTAGCAAGGGTTTACCCATCCGTGACAATATAACATTTCATTACAACCCAAGTTTTCTTAATATGTGTATTTTTACTTTTCATACCAGACAAACTACTGCCACTATGACTTCCAAAAGCAGAGACAAAACTACAAAGGATCTTTGTTAAGACACAATAAAACAGATGGATTACCAGGAAAACAATATGCATTTCAGACTCCAAGAATATAAATGCTTGCACTATATTGAGCAACAAGTAATCCTCTACTCAGCTAAAAGCTGAGGATTTCCTTTATTATCCTTGTCATTTCCTTTATAATAGGTTCAGGGGGTTCTTTTAACCCTGGAGGTTCTGAGGCCCCAGGATGAAAGTCACTTTCAAAACAAATAAAATCCAGGTGTTATTAAAATATTCTATTATCTAACATTTTAGAAAGGAACTGATGAGTGGATTTTAAAAACTGAGGATCCTTTTAAAAGGAGGGATAAGCTGAGCTATCCAGTTAGCTTCTGCAGGGTGCAGACTGTGTAATGTCTTGCAACGGCACAGGGTCACCAGCTCACAGGCAGCAGATGAGGCATCGTCTCCCTGCCTCTTCTTCAAGCGCTACCCTGCAGGGCTTTGCCAAAACCCCTGCAGTGTGATCAGATCAAGCACTTCTTGGTACTCGCCTGGTTATCAGTTATTCTGAAGGAGGCAGAACAAATCCAGAAGATTCAAATTGCATGCCTAAAATCCAGAGCAGTGTCTAACTCCCCTAAGTTGCAAATAAAGACTTAGAGTACAAGGTTTAAAAACAGTGCAATATAGTATGTGAAATGTTATATGGGTTCTTCATATTGGCACTTCACAAATAACAAACAAAACTACATAGGAAATACAGTTGAAAGACTGCCAATCTGCTAAAATATCTTACCTTATTGTTCTAATGTCTTAAATGCTAAATAGAAAATTCAAATTCTCTTTGCTAGATAGATATTGTCTATAGAAAGGCATCATTCATTCAAGTTGTATGCAACAAAATAACTTCACTACATATAAGACGAAATGACACTGAGGGCTTGGGTAAGTATCTTGACAATTCTTACAAAACTCTTCACAAATTAACATTAACAGACATACCTAATTAAACCAGCTGATGGCACTGTTGTGCCACATTTCCAGTAAAATATGACAGTTAAACACTACAAAAGTGTTTTAGAAGTCTATCCCTGTCCCTAAGAAAGGAAATTAAGACAGAAACTGCAGTGGCTGATAGAAAGCTATAGCGGTATCCAAAGTTTCCATAAATGTCCACTACTCTAGCTTTAGATTAAAAACTTAAAAAGTTTAAAGTATTCTTACAACTTGGTCAGAAACTATAGCTTATTCTGCTGTCATCTTTTTTACTCCAAAAAGGCAGAGAAAGGGAAAACTGAATTTTTTCTTTACACATTCTTTGAGAATACAGATTCATATGCAGGGTATAAGAGGACATGATATAAAATGACACATACCTAATAAGCACTCCACATTCTGCCCTATTTTGAAACAGGCTGCCAAAAGCAACTTTACTTCAAATAATTGCAATTTAATTAGTCTTTACCAATTAATCATTGAGAAACAGGAAAAAATTAACTGAAAGTAGACTGAAAAGCTTACCTGGGACTTTATGCATAGGTACTCAATAGCATTGCTGGTAAACCAACAGTTTAAACTCAAGTCTCTACCACAATTGCTGCTTTGCAGTGAAACTCATAGAACTACTGACATAAAGAGAATCCATCCATACATGTTATACTAACTGACAGGAGGTAGTTCAGGTTCCTTTTCCAGGAAAGTCATGGGATGCTTAGACTGATTGAATGCTCTATAGAAACATGCAGTACAAGTATAGAAAATTGGGGAAAGGTTCCTAAAAGGGAAGAGAACAGGATGGTGGGAGTTGGAGAAAAGGTTTTATTCTCACTCAGCAGACAGAACAGAGAAATGTTATGGCAACATCAGCAAAGGACACAGCTACGTTAAAATGTTACGGCATCCTTGATCCTGATTTCTCAAGGAACAGTCATCACTGACTTCAAGACAAGAGGAGATTCAGTTTTCTTCTTCTATTGGAATGGAGAGGAGCAGAGGATACAAATATACTCCAGACCACACAGACTTACTAAAACCTGGAACAATACAAATAAAGATTTTTTTAGCTATCTCTTTTCTCAGTACAGTACCCAGCCCTTCATCTGGGCTGCCCATTTACAAAATCTGGGCCACGTTTCAGAACATGTGGGCCTGGAGTGGAAGGGCACAGCAACCTCCTCGCAGCGCCTGGTTGTTGCAGAGCGTACTGGAGCCAGGCACTGGAAATGGGAATCCAGAGCTATTACTCTGGGCTCCCAAGGGGCCAACCCTCCTCCTGGAAGCCATCTAACTCCATTTCACTGCAGGCAGCTTCATTTCTGGGATTTCTTAACTTGGAGTTTTCAACTTTGCAACTTTTTTTAGATGGTCAAGACTCAAAATTAATTTTTAACGAGTATTTCTTAACTGCTAGTGATTCCCATAACTTTACATCTGCTCTAAGAATCACAGTCTAAACACATTGAATTTTCACCCAATTTAAGAAACATCTGTGGACATTCTGATTAATGAAACCACTGCACCATGTGAATGAGATGTACTAACTCACACGCTCCTCAGTTCAAGAGCCAAAGTGGGCAGTTAGGTCTTGATGGCTCCCTGCCAAATACCAGCCCCCTGGGACACTGCGTAAGCTTGCAAAAGTTCAGGAATATCTTACCTAAGGCTTAGTTTCAGGATGGGCTGAACACTGAGCTGCCCATATGAGGCAATGCAAACTCCCCCTGCAACCATGTGCTCTCCCAAATCTCTCTTCTATGGCCAGCAGCGATCGTGACCATGTGGTCCATCGGATCAGTGCACAACTAATTCAGAAGGATTATTTTTTAAGCAGATCTGTATCACTAGGCAGCTGCACAAACATGAGTGCCAACAGGAGACAGGGCAACAGTGCCCATTTCAGTAGCTGCATGGTTTTAAGCCAGCTCAAACCAAATATGAAATTCACAGTGAAGTTTGTTTGCAGGGAGACTTGAGGAGAGGAATTTTCCCAAAACAACCAGAAGTAGAAAAAACCACACACACACACACAAATAAGGTGGAGTATAATTTCATGGCAAATGGTCATTTGACCCATCCCAAAATGCACTAAGGAAGGAGAAAACAGGAAAAAAAAGAACCACCATCCCTTCTGACTTTAGTTAAGATTGGGTGATCAGGAATTGTGTTATTTAAAGAATCCAGACACCATGGACGGCTCTACCTACACCACAAAGGCATCAAAGCAGTTCAGAAACTTAAGGAATAAAAGCACATGCAACCAACTGTTTTTGTCTGAACCTACTTCATTTTACACTAAGTAGTAATTCTATTAATATTTATAATTATTTATATATACACACATACACGCACATATACATATATCTGTCAAGTTCTAAACTATGAAGTAGCCCTGAAAAATTAAAGTGGAGAGTTAATAGTCAAAACTCCACCCTTTATGCTGAGGGAGGGGAAAAAAAAAAAAAAAAAAGAGAGAGAGAGAAAGAAGAAAGAAAGAGAGAGAGAGAGGCAGACAGAGAAATTTGCATCCAAATCACTGACAGCGTTGATGTAAAATCTAAACTTTTAAAAACATAAGATAAGTAAATGTCCAACACAAGAAGTCATAACAAAGCGTGTAGACTTGGTTAACTAAAAAGACTTTTCCTTGTATTTAAAGACAAACCTTAGTACACTATCACAGGCTGAATTTTAACCAGCATGTGCAAAACTAACACAGCTAGAAGGCACAAATAATCAAAAGATCAAGTTCTTAGTTGTTTTGTCAGAACAACTAAGTTTGAGTTTAACTCGAAAAACAACCAAAACACACCTGGCAAAATCTAGCTCTCATCCTGTAAGCTCAGCAGTATGTACAATTGATAAAAATGGGAAACTTCCTTTCTCCTGTTAGAGTTTAATGCTTTGACTGCTGCTGTGTTCTTAATTTGTCATCTGTTCCAAATATAATTTTTGGCAACTTGAAATAAGGACAAACAAGTAATCTGTTGCTAATTTTGAACAGATGTGCTATTTCTCTTCCTTAATCAAATTAGCTATTGCAAAAAGCAAAGGAATTTATCCTTGTTTCAAGTTGGCTGGTGTATTAGCAAAGAACCTCAACTTTTTAATTACCCTCAACTTTTAAAGTTGTGTCTTTGTTGGAAACTGCAGCCGAAAAGCCTGAGGTGGATCTGTCAGTTTGGTAACACCATAATGCAAGCATTCCCATTTCTCAAATCTCCTATCTTGTTCCAAGATTGCTTGCTTCCTCTAAACTGTATGACGCCCAGATTTCTTTCATCACTTATCTGTGATATTTCGTCTTTTGCAGATGAGCCTAGTAAGAATTCCAGCCTCTGATCAACTATTCTCCTAGCTTGTCTCCATCAATAGTGTCATTCTTCTCTATAAATGCAGTATAAAATAGAATTCTATTCATAAATACAAGTCTCTTCCTTCAGTGATGTGGCACTTGCATGGAAGCACCGGGTTTACTTAAAAACTGGTTATTTAGCATCTAATTCTAATGGCCTTCTACAGCTGATACAAGTTTGTGATAGCGGTTTCTCTACTCAATGCCTCTAAAGGGGAAGAAGGGGAAGCTGAAAGCATCAGAAAGGTCACTGGATTGCAGACAGCATCTGTCACCACCAGCAGCTGTCCTGCTGTTCGCATTACTGATAAACCTGCACAAGCACCCACACACAAACCCACGCAAAGCCATTTTAAGGGGACAACAGCTCAGCACCCACCCCTGCCACCACCCTACCTCCTTTTCCCATACCAGGGAAGAAGTTGTCACGCCTGGAAAAGGTTAATGCAGACTGAGCTGTGCAACACGCTAGCCACTAGAAACCATCAAGTGCTTGAAAGCTCCAGAAGAACAGGAAAGATGGAAGGGCAGGCACACGCAGTCAGACTCGGACAGTAAAGTGCCTTCGTAAAGTGCACAAGTGGCTACTGGGAAAGTTCCTCAAGAAGCAGTTTTAAATATAGATGAATGTGTCTCAGGAAGGTGAGACTGGAGTCACTCAGTGGGCATTCCTCAAAAGACACCAACATCACTGAACAGCCCGAGAGCAACAGCTAGGCACAAGCAATGCCCGTTGTGTTCAAACTTCATGGCAATAAAATACATGTAAACTGTGTGGATAATCAGCTTTCCTGATGGTTGTGACAAACAAGGCATGCATCGTACTGTCCCTTTTACTGTTCCTTCCAGTGACTTCAAGTTAACTCATCAACATCAGGCTAATTTGACAGGCAATCTCAAAATATATGTACATTTTTACATGTTTTAAACAACTCAGCTGCTCACTGCTTAAAGGGCACACTTAAATTGGAGACTATACATGAAAAAATTGCAGGGCAAATTTTAAATTCATGGCTATGACCCACGTTGGAAATATCGATCAGAGAATCGAGCTCTAGCAATACACAGATAAAGTTTATTTTCTTTGAGCATTCAACGAGCACAATGAAAAGAAAGGAAATAAACTCAGGGATATGAGGAAGAGTATACTAGTGATCTCTGTGTTCTAGCGTTTTATATGAAAAAATGCTTTACTGTCAGGCACGAATTTCAGGAGAGATAGGTAAGCTGGACATCTGAATACTGAAATACATAAGCACTGCTTAAATTTCATAAACTGGTATGCTAATCACAGAATGTATTTTTAAAGCTTATGAAAACCCAGCAGGCAGAAAGTCACTTTATTTCAAGAGCATTTGAAAACTGGACAGCTCACGCTTCTTACGCCAACAAAACTGTAAGCCAAAGTAATGCTTCAAGATGAAAGATGTGCACAATTTTCCTTTACTGACTTACTTGACTTACTAAAAAACACTGTGTGACTAATAATTGGAAAGAGGAAGAGATGGTCTAATTGTGTTTCAAATCAAGTCTTTCCATTTACTATTTTTAGCTTAGGAAAAGGATAACTAAAAGCACTCCAGAATGTTAAAAGCTAATGATATAACAGAACTGACAGAAGATTTATTTAAAATTTCTGAGTTTAGCTTTCACAGCTTGTTTGTTGCATATTTGTGACTACTCTCACAAATCAACCCAATTTCTTTAGCACCTACTTGTGGTTATGTACAACAGACAGCATAAGGAAAACCACTCAAACCTTAAGCTCCCAAATACAAGAGCCAGCAACACACACCCTATTTCTCTAAGAACTAAAACAGACCACAACTGTTCTTTAAATTATCTACAAGTAATAAGTGAAGTTCAGCAATACAACTGTATTTTAAGATGCTGTTACCTACAGCAGTTTGTACAGGACTGCGTACATTAAGGGTTGATTTCTCTGCAAAGAGTTGACTGCATTTTCAAATAATATAACATTTGTATGTTACCATATATATAGTCACACATAAAAAACTACCTGAAAAATAATATGCTGTGAGTAGAAAAGCTTTTATCTCACACCTCTATTTAGCAAACATTTTAGTGACAAAATATCCATAAGAGATTGAAGCGAGGACTGACGTGGGACACAAATTTAGCCTTCCCTTGGGCCCCTTTCAAACTTTCCACAGCAGTCGCAGGGCCAACATAAATTTCTCTAAGTGAACTTAGCTTACCTCACTGTTATGACTTACTGTCATGCTCACAGGGCTCCCTTATTTTTGTCCGAAATAAATGTTCAAGTTTACTCCACACTGCCAGTTTCTCTGAAGTGAAGCAAACATCCACAGTTTTTCACGTACTGGCATGACTCTGTCATGATTTCCACCTCTTACACCTCATGTATAAAATTACAATAAATAAATAACCAACAAGCACACAGACAACTGAAGAACACAGCATTACCAACTGCTAAATTACGTGCTATCCTCCCAGTCAAGCTGGAATCTGTGCAAACTGGGTTACATACATAAAGAACTCCACGAAGCTGCAGAAATGCCCTATTGTGCCAGGCCAGATGGCATCCTTCAATTTTATATCTGCACCCTCTTCATCGAGTATAGGCAGGACAGTAACAATGACTGTCCATGAATAGACCCTTTCACCCACCAGTCAGAACAAGCTATGCAAGCATAGCTGACAGTTCTCTAATCTGCCCTCACTACTTTAATCTCGAGTTGCCCTAGACAAAACTTACTGAAAATACAAAAACAGTTTCTTGGTGGTGAAAGAATAGAATGACAGAGGGAAAGAACAGTTTGGGGGGGGGGGGGAAGATGGGATAAGGTAGTCATACAGTCATCACTTTTGTTATTCACACTGCTTCTTCACTCATTCAGTTTTACATTCAAGTGAAGCATTTGACACGCAGAAACTAAGAATTAAAGTGCATGCCACTCTATATAACTAGCAAAGTATACAACTAGTAGAAGTGTAAATGCTGGAAAGCTACCTACTGTTTTAAGACATTAAGACACTACACTGTTCAAACAAGTATAACATAGCACAAATATATCATGAACAGTATCCTTCACTCTAAGAAGTTTCTACAATGTAGAAAGGAGCAGTAAGAGGGAAAAGACCCTAAGGTACCAACTGCTTAGGCAAAAAAGGCCTGAATAGCCCATTGGTACTTATGTAGACAGCCCTGCTCTCCCTTCCATATTCTAGCTCTTGATCACATATTCCCACTATTCATAATAACCTGGTTCCAGTGTGTAGATCCCTCTGGTGAGCCTGTGATGCGCTCAAATGATGTAGAACAGACCCAAAACGAGAAGTTTCCGTGTGTTAAGGAATATCAACGCGTACCAAAGCCAGAACAAAGGAGGTAACAGGACTGTAGCTAAGACCTTTAGCAGAAGGAGGGAGTACAGAAAGAAAAGGCATGTCCTCCCCCTGTTTTTGCTGCCTATGGAATTACAGCTTCTTCCCATTACATCTGTCATTAGCATGTCATAAATGGTAATAGACTACACATATTTTCAATGTGCCAGTGTATGGCTGTTCTCTACGTTAAATAGAATACTCAAGTTAATTAAACAAACTTAATTTCCTTCTCCAGTCTAAAACATCTTATCAAAATAGCGATCTCTTCCTCTCATGATTCCAATAAAATTAGAGTAAGAATGGGGGTTTGAGTAAGAATGGAGATTTTTTTTTTTTTTTTAATTATTGCTCTACTGGAGCAGACAAAGAGGATGGGTGAAAAGGGCAGAGCTGCCAAGTCATTGAGTATTTTGGTAAGAGCCATACTGGCAAAGAAAGACCTTAAAGGTCAGCAGTTTTGAGTACAGTAACAAGGAAGATGGGCAGAGAAAGCTGGTTTAGAGCACTATGCAAGAAAACCACATCAATACAGATTTTCTAAGGCTGCCTAGTAGCAGCTTCTCTTAAATACCTGCATAAAACAGCTATGCCTGGGCTGTTCTTCCCTAGACAGCCACTAAGTTCTCAAAGACTACTTCCTATTTTCCCTACTTATTTCCTCCACCCGTAACAGCATCACTGAGCTAACGGTGCGGGTCTGAGAATAGAATTCAGTCCTACTGGCCAAGCGTGTTTTGATTCACACTCTAGCTATGAGTACTAACAGAAACCTAAAAAATAGGTTTCTGGCACTAAATGAATATGGGGGAAAAAAATCCTTTGTTTGCATCCAGTGACTCTCCCAAGAATCCATTGTTCCTGCTTATTTGCAAGGTGAATGTGATTGAACAGACACAACCACCAAATCTGTCATCATCTCCAAACTAATGGGATTTATGGGATTTCTGCCTTTTACTTTTCGTAGTGATACTGGGCGGCGGCGGGGGAAGGCAAAGAACATGAACTTTTGTATCACAACGAAACATCTCACGAGGTGTTATTATGAATAGCTAAAAACCAGTTAATTTGGGAAGACTGAGTTAGACACTTTCCTGAGGTTACTAAAATTAGAAAGGCCAAACAAGGGACAGTAAAACAAAGCAGCATTGTAAATAACTGTAGAGAAGTCTGCTCTCCAGAGGGGAGCAGAATTTTGACTCTCAAATTACCAACACATTCTTGTGGCCTCCTTCAAAGGAATCATTCTTATCAACTTATCTGGGCAGAGAAACAATAGCCACATTCTTAGGCAAAGCAATCACTTGCCTTACACTGCTAGCTCCGGCATTTCTTTGAAGGCTTTGGGGGTTCTCAGCCTGCCAAGTCAAGGGCTCACTACAACCAAGATGTACTTGCAGCAATATGGATCAGCTTCCCACAACGACAAAGTGACTTCTAAACCTCTGCCTCTTGACTCACCATTATCAAGTCAACAAAGAGGAGCAGATGGTTTGCTTAGCACTCACGGCATGCAGAGAACTGAAAAATCTGGAAACAAGAAGGGCAATCTTAATGATTTCTATCATTCTTTAAGTCAGAGATGCTGTGATCTGAGACCGAGACCTGCAAAATCAACTGCAGAAAACACCCTGCAATTTTAGAAAGTGAATAGCAAGTTCCATTTCCAGACAAGATTAATTCAAATAAGTCGTCTTTTTAGCCAGAAGACAAGCTAAAATATGTAACAGTACAACTTCGTCCATAAAAAAAGATAACACCATTCATAACAGTCAGAGATTCAGAAAACTAAAATAAGGGTCATACCACAGAAAGAATATGAATGATAAATGAATTAAGACTGTAACAGACCAGCTCCAGCTCTTAAGCTTACAGCAGTAACACAAAATTTTGCATTTTAACTTTCTACAGAAAGTTAGTTTCTATTGAAAATAATTGAACTGTTGCTCATTCTCACCATTTCATATAAGAGATTTAAATCTAAGAGTGACCTTGCTGAGTTGAGCATTATACTGACAGGCCTATATCACTCCCTCTTTACTCTGGATAAGTCTGCTTTCACTGTAGATGAATTATGGCATACTTTCAGCACAGCTCATTCAAATCAGAGTTAACTACTGAGTAGAATAAGCTCAACTTCTTTCAGTTTCCTCTTCGCAAGAGAACGGAAAGAGAACGTGTATATTGCTATAGATGACTTCTGACCAATAAGCCAGTTTTCAGTTTCAGAAAGTAGCTCTCCAGGAAAGAGTAGACTGTTCAAACAGGAATTCAGTCTAGTCATGAAATGCTCAGAAGGAAGGAAAACTGGGCAAAGCTTTTAAAAACAGGTACATACACTTAAAAAAAAAATCTTCAGCAGTAAGGAAGATAAAATAGTGAAAGTAGCCACAGACCGTATAGTCTGCACCACTGTAAGCCTGACCCTAACTGACCCATCATATTAAAGATATTTAGCTAGGAATGTCAGCATTTGAGAAATGCAAAAATAAAGCTTGAAGAAAACAACAAATTTGTTTAAACTAAAGCCATTTTACCTCAGTGATTGGCTGCCCTTGTGATGTCAAGTCCAGTTCCTGAGGTCTTGTCACCTTATCGATATCCAAGGAGTCCATGCTGGAAGCTGCAGAGGTCACACTGGAACGGGACGAGTTGCTAATGGAGCGCACTTCAGCGTCGCTCACAGTGCCAGCAGACGCTGTCCTCCTGTGCTGAGCAGGTTTAGTGTCTTCTGTAACAGACTGTTGGGCTGCCTCATCCATGCTCAAGGAGGCCTTCTCTAACTGTGCAGTGATGTCATCCAAAGAAACATTGGCATGTGATGGTTTGGTCACCTTACCAGCTGAAGAGGATAATCCTTTCATGCTACTGTGCTTTGCAGAAGGTCGACTAGCAAGTGGTTTCTGAGCTTTGGTTTCTGTGGGTAGTCGCTTCACTGCAGCACTATTTGCTGAATGAGACCCAATGTTGCTGAGCTCCTGCTCTATGGAACAGAGATCAGCCATGAGGGCATCTAGATCCACCGTCTCCCCCTGATTCAAGGCTTCTGCAATGAACAAGAGTTAACAGTACACTCCACATTACTACATTTCACTTCACAACTCTTCATTTCGTGTTAACCAATATGATAGCTAGGGGAAAAAAGAAAAAAGCAGCTTTATTTTTCTTTTCCATCTATACTGCAAAATGCCTGCTTGCTGCAAAACAACTGTATTTGTACTAATACCTTCTCCTGTCAGAATCATAAAAAAAATAGGTTAATATATTTGCTGATAGAGAAACCTATCTGTATGCATCATCCTTCAGCTTTTAAAAGAATTTTTATTAAAGCAAATGCAAACTATGCAATATCCTTTTTAAAAAAAAAACCACAAAATACCATACACAGAAATCTTTATATTAAGACTTCCTGTATTATAACCAAAGGAAGTTATTTTAAAACAAGGAAAAGCGTGATTTCTGTTTAACTTGAAAGCTTTCTAGAACTATATTCCTGCATCCTGTCCCAAAAGCCAGATCTTCTTTCTTCCTGTTTAGCAGATACACATCAATTCATTCTTGCATGCGACTAGTCCTTCAATAAGTACTTCTTTACAGACACCAGACTAGAATTGTTAGACACTAACTTTCAAAAAACACTATTTTAGGACACTTGGAATTCAGTGTCAAAGTCAATAACACAAGTTGGTCATCTAAAAGCAATGCCTTTAGCAACTACATTCTCACTTCAGTTAGAAGTGCATTCTAGTGCTCTATTAAACTACCTTACAATATTCTCACTCAATGTTGAAACAGCTTTTCTTCCCACACTAATATTTGAGAGGCTAAATAATTCAACAAACCATTCAAATTGTACATGGAGAAGCGATATGAGAAGTTGGCAAGATTAGTTTCTTGGCGGAGAGGAGATCTCTTCACTGGTGCTACAGGCTTGTCTGTGTCCAAACTCTGCAAAAGACAAGAAAAGGATTAGAATGAAGTTTGACATGGAATTGGACAAGCAAACCTCCACCAGGAATGATGATTAACTTTGAGACAAATTTTTCAAAAAACTTTGGCATCTCAAAAATTTTTTCAACCTTTAGATTGGAAACATATGCCACGTACCAGGAGTGATTTAAATTCAGCTGTGAATGAGGAAGATATTAAAGACATTCTGTTGTTACAGAATTGGAAGTACTATCTTCTCAATGTATTTTTCAGTAGTGTTACATACTACCTTATGATTTTTCTGAAGTGGACTACCCGAATATTTACACATTTGAACACCCTTTTCAAGAAATGCACCTTCAGTTTATGGGCATACCCACAGAATTCATGCAGAAAAGCATTCAGCGGAGAGTTCTATTTTCTGAAAAGGAATCTGTAATTGATTTTTTTCTGAATAAGGATACTTTATGAAAAACATTAAAACATAAAAGCAAACACCAGCACACTGTGACTGCTTGAGCAGCAGAAGCTCCACGAACAGCCAAAAGTTTCCCCACGTCATAGGCCAGTGCTCCTTGCATCTGGGGGGCAAGGGGCAGTCAAAGGTGCTAGCAAGGGCCCTGTCCCTGCAGCGACAAGCGTTTATGACAGGAATATTCGTGCAGTTGCTGAAGCTCAACAGGCCTACAGAGAATGTGAATTTAAGCTATGCCTGTACTGATAAAGTTCCCATGAAGTTTCGCTCGTCTGAGTTCAAAAGTGTTGCTCATTCAGATTTGAAACTGTTTTAAATAAGGTAGGAAAAAAAAATCCAATTCTTACTCCAGTACACAAGCTTTACAGGAAACTACACAGTTACAGTATTAGCAATAAATCATATTAGTGACATCAGAGAAAAAAGAATGACTGTAGACAGGAGTGGGCCAATCTGTCCTTGGTAGTGGCCACTGATAGGACAAGGGGTAATGGTTATAAACTGAAACATCTCCATGTGAGGAGGAACTTCTTTACTGTGAGCGTGACAGAGCCCTGGAACAAGCTGCCTGGAGAGGTTGTGCAGTCTCCTTCTCTGGAGATCTTCCAAACCTGCCTGGATGTCACCCTGTGCCATGTGCTCTGGGTGTCCCTGCTGGAGCAGGGGGGTTGGACTAGATGATCTCTAGAGGTCCCTTCCAACCCTGAAGATTCTGTGATCTCCTATGCTTCAAGCCAAATCCATATTTAAATAGGAATAATCAAAATGCAGATGTCTCCAAAATATTTTTATTCCATTTGTATTCTGAGATTGGAATTTGATTTTAAGAGTTGTAGGAAAAAAAGAGGCGGGAGAAGAAGAAAAAAACATCTTCTAGCTCAGAGAGAACCAAATTTCTCTTTTTCTCCTCTTATATTACAGATTTTTTTTCAGGTATTTCTTACAATGTCTTTTCCTCTAAATGTCTTATTTTCTCAAAAAAAATCTCCTTCTCAGTTCAGCTTGAACTTCAGAAAAAATACTTTACTAGTAAGTCAATCACCACTAACACACATAATTGTGTGGTCTTGTCTTTCATTAAGTGAAAAGAAAAAACCTCTGGTATCTCTGATGAAGCTCACAATTTTCCCACAAATAAAAGCTGAAAAACATCTACTTAAAGCCCTAGAGACAGCAGTGAAGCTCAAGACACAGGAGACTATGCAGAACTAACTGTCTATCAAAGAAAAAAAAGAAATAGCAGTCTTGTAAATTGTTTGGCATGAACTGCATCAGCATCAATGAATGATCTTGAAGCAAGGTACAACTTCCTTCATTTATCCTGCATTGCAGAGTAGGATAATCTGACACTAATCACTAATGCAATCCGCATTAGTGCCAAACATTGTCCCCATATATCAGAAATTTTGTGACTATATTTTAAAGTGCTTTTATTAGAGCTGAGGTTAAGTAAGGTAAAGTGAGTTCAAATGATCTTGTGGGTATCATAACATTTACCAAAGAAATCTGCCAAATTGTTTTCATATGAAAAAGCAATCTAGTTCTCACTTTCAATTTCCTCCAAATAAATATAGAAAATCTACAAAAGCAGTTAAAGTTCAAGGAATTCAAAGAAAAAAAAAACCTCTTCTCCCAATTGTTCTCACGATTTCAGCTGATAAACAGCAACAAACACTGACACCAAACACAAGAATGCACTTTGGATCTCATTAGATCTAATCATGTCCCTTAATTGAGACTCCAGTTGCACCAATGCAAGGTCCCTTTCCAAACACAAAAAAACAAATAAGCAACTAAGATGCAGCTGGGTTAAGGTGTTCATATAAGACTATTTTTGAACACTAAGGTGTTCATATAAGACGAGGGCATTCAAGTTTTGGGGTAAACGTCACTTCTAGTAGTTGAACACAGACATGCAAATGTGGAGCTGTGTTGCAGACTTGTACAGCAGCATGAAAGATAGAAAGCATGTGGTTCCACAACCTATCCAGTTGCCAACCTGTTGGTATGCTTTCTACACTTTTTATGAATCAAAAAGTTATATATCAAAAGCCTGGGTGTTACAAGATAGCTGTAAGCTCTAGTAAAGTCAGCTTGTATTCCTACTAGATCTGTCTAAAGTGGAACAGAGATCAAAAGTATAAAACCAATGTCCCACTGCTCTGCTACTTACTAAAGCTACTTACCATTGTCCATGCCTACAAAAGGTCTCAGTGGACCTTAGAAAAAAATTCCATAGCAAGTTTGAAAAATATATTTTAACTTACACTCAGTAGCATATTAAAATAACGTAAAACTTGCAGATAGAGACTTTAACCAGAAGATACAAATAATATAGATAAGACCTAGTTAAAGTGCTTTATATGATTAGCTCAATTTTCCTCCATTTTTCCTGCGATTAAGACAAAGATCCCTCTCCTTTCCCTGACTTACAGGATAAAGATTATAAAAAAGCCTTTTCCTCTCTAGCTTTATTAAAACTTGGGATATCACACCTTTAAGTGTATGAAACAAAGGGGATGATGATGATGATGAAGGAAGTGATTCAGGAGGGCCAGCTCCTTCTGCCAATACAACAGCAGGCAGTAGCACTGAAATGGGCTGCAGCCCCAAGCATCTGGCATAACATGTTTGTGAAGAAAAGGAAAAGCACTAGGAAGAAGGAAGTGACATGAAAGATGTCATGTCAGCTGCTTTTCTAATGCAGGAAGAGTACTCTGTAACAACTGAATCCTCCAGAATGTTTTGGAGAACAATACAAACACTGCAACATTCAAGATTTCTTGCTCCTCATTGCCATTCAGGTGCAACAAAGAAATTCAATGCTTTTGCATTTGGACAACGTCCAAGTGTGCGTTAGGAGATACAGCTTAGCTTTAGCTAAAGTCAGTGTTGCTTTACATAAACAATGACAAAGTGCCAGCTCTGCAGCTGTCAAAAGGGATCATATCCTTTCTGAAAGATCAAATAAGCAGGTTGGCAAAAAACAAAGCTAACAGGGAAAAACAATTCATTCAGAAGCTTTCACAGAGGAGTGCAGGGCACCTGGGGATGCATTCTTGGTCCTGAGAAGCATCATGGTTAAAAGCTTTCAGCTCTTCAACTCTGAAGTGTTTTATCTTCCAATGGAATTCTTCTTGAGACTAACATGGTTAATATCCAGCCAGGCCCCAAGTACATAATATCTATACAGAACTATTTATTGAGACATTCAAAACCTTCCTAACCTGTGTGAGTTTGTCCAGTTCCCCCAGCCAGGCCCCAAACATCTTGTCCAGATCCTGATCTTCCTTATCGCTATCTTCTTCTGCACCATGGTCAAGCTCTTCATCTGATAATTGCTCCATCTGAAAAAAGAAAAAGCAGTAGTTAAGTTAGATTACACTAATATTTTTTTTAAAAAATGGTATCAGTTACTATATTCCTGAAAAAAGGCTGCAAGTTAAATCATACGTCTATAAACTCACGTCTATAAACTGACATTTTACAGAGAAAAATACTGGTGCTATTTGGTATAGAAGCAACTTACTGCAAAGTAGCTTAGATCCAAAACATTACTACCAAAATATTACTAAAAAGTCATTGAAGTCTATGCAGCATTACACCTTATCCTTTTTCTTATTACATTTGTTTAGTAACAAAAATCAACGTGTTTATATTCTAACTTGCTGAAGATACAACCAACTCCATCTTCCTCAAGTCCCTGACAACCAGCTTTGTCACACAAGAACATATTTCAGGTGTGAGAAAAATACCACAGCTTTTATCAATCCCACGACCCTTATCAACTCTGCAGTACCATGAGTCCCTATTTTTTAACTGAGATAGTTGACATTGAAATATGCATACTCAAGTTTAGATTTTGGCAGAAGCACTAAAAATTCACACAGCATGGAGACTCAAAGCAGAAAGCCTGCAGGGAAGAAGTAAATGAGTAAAAGGCAGGAGGTGCTTAACAGCACGTGCAAGGTCAAAAACATTACCGGCAGTGACATGCCATGCAGTGATAAAAACCTATAAAAAAACCCTATAAAAATAACCTATATTGTTATACATGTATAACTGCCAATAAAAAGCATATACATCTAATGCTAATATACAAAATACTTACTGCTATACAGTTTTTGCAGTATATTTATATACCACCTGAAACCGTTTCATGCTAGTCTATACACAGTCACTGTCAACTACAGGCTTTGCACTGCAAAAAGGAAACCACCACACTGTTGTCCAAGGAATTCAGCTGACCCCAGCTAAGCAGCACCATTCAACCCACAGGAAGTGCAGTCTCACTGCATCGCAGAGCTGACTCTGCATGTTTGTAAACAGAAATGCTTAACCAGGCCACAGAGGATGCCAGCAATACATCCTGTCACAGAGCTGAGGCCTTTGGATGCTCTCCAGATCACTTCAGCAGTACTGCACTTTCTTCCTCGCCTCAAAAAATCCTTCCTTGCAAACAAAGAGACACCACCATAGATATCAGATCCTCCTTCATTTAAAAAATAAAGTCTGATTTAGAGATTCAACATTGACCACTGGTTACCTGCCACCATGACCCACATGCAAAGCAGTAAACTAAACTATCTTTTTCTAAATAAGCACTTTAGATTTCAAAATATGCTTTATTTCACTTCACTATGCAAATACAGTTCTTTGTCTTATAAGTGTGATATTAACCTGGAAAACATAAATTTGGGCAATATTGCTCTAGTCAGGTTCTTCTGTGTTCATGTACAATGGCTCTCAAGAAGAGTTTGTTTTAAAAAGAAGGGGATAAGGCCCAGCAAATTTAAAAAAATCTCCCTACCTAACACATAGCTTAGTCAATCACAAGCAACGTAATGAGCTGCTGTGCAACTGAAAACCACTTGCTATTCTTTCTGCTTCTCTTCCTCCTACAACACTCCCTCCAAATGCCTTCTAGGGACCTACAACATACAGGCCTTTCTGGGTACACCCAGGATCTGCTCAGAGGGAAAGTTTACAGAGTAAAAATACAATAGGGAGAATAACTTAGGTAATAAGAGCAATAAGACACCAGAGAAGAGTAAATCCAAGAAATGCTGAATGACAACACCCACCGAGACAGGCAAGAGCAGAACACAGCTGATGAAAGGGTCAACAAGATCAAAACTAACTAACTCTGGCATACTGCACACTCGAGCCGATTAAGTTCGCCACCTGAATCTCACTCCTTCCAACTTATTTGGAGTTCCTTCAAACAAGTCTCGCACTTCAGGGCTTGGAAGGAAGCCCTCTTCCTAAAAATCTAAGAATGATGTTGAAATCCAAGAACTATCCATGGCTCATCTTTTTGTACTCTGGAAGTTAAACACACTTATTTTTGTCTAGATTCCTCTGCCTGCGATGTCACTTGACAGCCCCCTCACATCCAGAAGTGGAAACAGCAGGATTACACCAACTCATATTCCACCTAGACTTCTGCAATATAACAGAAGCTGGATGCACTTCAAAGCTCCTTCTAAAGTTTTGATTTACTACTCCATAGGCTTTTACAAGGACCAGAAACACTGTAAATTCAAGACAAGCACATTATACCTAAACTGCAGTAACTGAATATACAAGCTGTATATCTTTTTTAAAACTGTTCTTATTTGAAAACAACATGTCTCAAGGTCTAGATACACTTGAAGCTAAGAATTTTTATTTGAAGGCTAAGGGAAGTTATTAAAAACCCGCATTAGGAAACACAGTTGTAAACTGGTGAATCAAATAAACGGAAACTATGATATAATACAGACAGTGCTTGATATTAACAGAGGTTTTATGCAGCTAGCTTTCCCCTCCATCCTTGCCTTTGCCACCACCTCCACATTTAGATGGGACTTTTTTTTTACAGCGTGTTCATTCTTTCTTCGACACTGTTCATAATCCATCCTTTCAGGAAGGGAGAACCTCATTCTTATTACTAAATATTTCTGAAAATCTCAATTGTGGAAAGAAACCAGTGTTTTATGTTCTAAATTTCCCATAAACTGTTGTTTTAGCTATTTCAACTTGGCATCAGAGACGCTACATTAGTTCCAGTCACTTTGAAGACAGAATTAGCAGCCTAAGGAAAACTTTTACAAGTAAAGCACTGTTGTGTCAGCAAGCCTGGCAGTAAAGCCCGAAGCACTTGCCAGCTCCCTGCAGTCCCCACCCAAGCTTCCTAACGTCAACTGCATTTCCTATAAGCAGTCAGCGTTGGCTCCCAAAACGCACCCTGAGAGCACAGCGTCTCTCCTAGGAAATAGTTAATCTTATATTGCTAGTCCTGTAAAAAGGATCATTTAGCACAAGCTCCAATACTGGAGGGAGATGTGCCAGGACGCAGGACGGATGAATTCAGTAAATTACTGCAGAGACAAATTGTTCAGATAACAAACCCTCACTCTTTTGCCACAGAACTCAAACAGTAGCTGCTCAAAAAGACTGTACCTTCCAACTAAAAAGATAAACTTCCATTTTGAAAACCACTTTTCCTCACTGTTGTGAATGCAGCAGACACATGCCATACTTCAAGAAAATCGTGACCTCATCCTCCCTTTCCCCACTGCCCAAGGAAAGTCATTTAGAACAAAGTTCAACATGGGAGAAAGAAAAACAAATAACTGTTTAAGCCTGACATTAAGAACAATTTGCATATCACAAGCATTTGTGGGTTATCAGGAGCAGTAACTACTAAAATTTTATTTCTCTTATGCCATGTGAGTTACCAAACTAATTTCAAAATTCAAGTCCTTTTCAACACTTTTCCTCCTATTTTGTTCAACCAAATGTCAGAACAGAACTTAACAACAAAAAGCAGCAGGCAGATTTCAGACCACCAACAATCCAGAATTTTGCTTCAAACTCCCAGTTGAAAAATACTCACTTGAATTTTGACTTGTTCAACAGAGCTTGGAAATAAAATAAGTGGAGCAGACTTGGTAAGGATAAAGCAAATTGGAGAAATCACAGCGTGGGCTCACTATTAGTTGGTCACGTTGAGTACAGGGAAGCCCTAACCTGTCCTCCTATATCTGAAGTTACCTTTCTTCCAGGAACATGCCAGTTCTTCTTGCATGCCCCAGAGCAGATAAAACAAAGCACTCTGAAGAGGTCTTGTTGTCCAAAAGCAAGGCAATTCCCTCTCCCAAACATCTTTAGCGACTCACTAAGACACCTGCACAACTACAGCTGCAAGAATTTTTCAAAAATCTCAATCCTTTAATTCAGACACTAAGTGGAAATGATGATTCCAGTTCAAATCCATTTTCAGAGTAAAAGAGCACTGACAGCTTATTGGATGAGCGTCTTTAAAGACATGAATATTGTTCCTCCAAGAGTCCTTGCCCATTGAAAACAATGATTAACAGATCATTTTCTTAAGATTACTGTAATTCTAATCTTAAGCATTCTAAATTTTATATCTCAGTAAGACTCCAAGTCAGTCACAGTAAACATGGTTTGATCTCTTTTTAAATTAATGTTCCACCCATCTTTTCTCTTGCCCTCATACTATATAGGTGTAAGCCAACCTAAATTAGAACAGATGAGCTGCTAAGATGATCTTAAACTGCTAACATCAAACTCCCTTTCATTGCGAAGCAACACTGTAGCTCACATTTTTCCAGAATAATCAAAGTAACACATGAAGAACTTAGTCTATTAAAATATGTGAATCTCACTCTTTCATTTTCTCATAATTAAATCCTTGGAGCTGTCATTATGGAATACCTAGATAAAATGAAATATGTATCAAGGTCCCAACATGGTACAGTCTTTTATATACAAAGTCTTCCTGCGTTCAACTATTGTCTATGTACTATTTCATTACTCATGATTAGCCACCTTTTTAACTGCAGTTTTTGACCCATCAAGTTGAGCAGGAAATGATACAATATCACCAAACAACAGGAAAAATGAAAAGTCCAAGAACAAATTAACCACTTTGACATTTTTGAAGAAAATAAATACCAAAATTCGGAAGCTAACAAACTGCAGTCAGATGAAAAAAAACAGCTGATCTTTGAACAGAGGTAAGTTTTAATCAAGAGTAAATATAAAGCAGCTTTCACTGAGATCCCATTCCACACATTGTACTTTCAGACAGCAATTGCTACCTTAAAATAGCCCCATTAAGGGCAACAAGAAAATTCATTATAATAAAGTATTCATTTATAATGAAAAAACTACAGGATTTGTTTACACTGCACTTACCAAATGATGGAAAGACTTAGATTTTTTTTTTTTAAAATGCAAAAATGTAAGTTCAATTACACTCATGCTCAAAGGGTCAGCAACAAACACGTGCTTCACTATAATTTCAGAGAAGCTGTATTCAACTTTGTAAGGTGGAGATGTTTAAGTATGTTCAAAGACTGAGAGCACAAAAGCAAGGATTAAAACAGATCATCTTTCAGGCAAATGATTTTTTTTTTCCACCTCTACCCTTTCTTAAGCACATCCTTGTACAAGTTCATGCTTGTTACAGAACGGTAGACTTTCCTTCTAAACAACTATGCATTCTGTTACAGGGATGCAGTAGATCAGACATGAATCAAAACATTCTTTCAACAAGTAATTGCACTTCTGCATCAAAAAAACTTAAAAATAAA
This sequence comes from Eudromia elegans, assembly GCA_003342815.1. NCBI lineage: Eukaryota > Metazoa > Chordata > Aves > Tinamiformes > Tinamidae > Eudromia > Eudromia elegans. The sequence goes on along the minus strand of PTEX01000178.1, from coordinate 1,479,780 downwards.
AATGCAAGCCGTGTGAGCTTAAGCAGATCACGTCATTTCCAGAAATCAGAGCTCTGCTTCAATTCATTTATCCGTTTGTGAAGATGTCAGTGTCCATTTCTGTACACCACAGAATAACACTATAATGCACAGTATATGTACTGTGCCTGTGTGCTCACATACACACAAGAGTCAAATTCACTCGTACTACGCACTTATTCCATTGCTTCAAGGTGTATTAAAGCTATGCAGTTTAATGGCATGAAAGGTAGTTTGAGCACACAGGTAAATTTCTTTCCATATTAATACTCTGCTCACATAACAGAAACTAAATGAATCCATCTCACCTTTTAGTTCAAAACAGTTCTTACTCTGTAATCGACACTAATCTCACTACCTGGAATTTAATATTACAATACACAACACAGGCAAGACATTAGGGATCATTTGTTTCAGCAATCCCAAATTTCTTCTCAATAAGCACAGAACATTCAGAAATTAATTTCTCTCTAAAAAACTATGTGGAAAAGGATTAGAAAGTTGTGGAAAATTCTGTATCAGCCAGTGTCCTATAGCCCAATTTGTGTGAAGTGCAATGTAGATAAAAAACAAAAGAGCACTTATTTTTAGCTTCAAACGGCACAGGTATTGCTGAACACAACCTGAGGCTCCGAGAGTACGCGCACATTCCAACGCCTCTCACCAAGTCAAACACCAAGGCACAAGATCCGTCAGCCAGAGAATTCAAATTCAAAACACCCCATTTATGCCAAGTAAAATTCTCCTTTAATCTGTTATTCTGAATGAACGCTGAGTTTTGTTTTTCTTCTTTTAAAATCATGCTCCAGGCAGAAATTTTTTCAAGTTTGTCCTCACACAACATGGTGAAGAGACATGAGAAGTCTGACGAAAGAAAAATCTTTGACCAATTTAGCAAAAGACCACCCTTTACAACCAAAATCCTCATATGTTTCTGCAATTATTCAGGTAGTGATTTTCAATAGCTAAAATTCTGCATTTATGTATTTTACAAAGACAGTATCTTTTGCCACGTTTAACACGACAATTAAATAATGCCTGTGAACTTACTTGTACCAATTAAATGGGTAAGCCTATATATGCATGGTGCAGTGCAGTCTTGCACATATATTTCAGAACATGGCCATTTTATAAACATTTATTTTTAAAGGAATGTAACTTTTATAAACATTTGACTCACGTCTATACATTTCCTCCTCCTCTTTTTTTTCACATCTCATTAAAGATGCTTTGTTTATAACCCATACTATCTGTCTCTGTTCAGCTGATCATCTCTGTCAAACCCAACTGCATCCCAGCTACCAAGGCAGCAAGTCTGCATTATTTTGGAAACCCGACTGTATTTCATTCCTTACTTATTTCTTAGATAATTAGTTAACAAACAGGAAATGCATCTGGCAAAACCTGAAAGAATGTAAAAGTTTACACTGAGTTGTCAATTAGTACATGAGTAAAATTAAGGTCTTATTGAAAGTTAAAATAGAGCATTGAGCTTTAGCAATAGGTCCTGTTCTTGACAGGAAGTCACGAGCAGAACATAAAATGTACACGATAATTATTTAAAGCAGCTGGGAAAGGAAAGACAAACACATTACAAAAAGTTTTAAAAGCCATGTGTACTTGGAATGTATTTCATCTTCAAGTCTTTCACCTCATCAAGCAGCTGCTCCGGGGCTGTAGAAAACCAGTGAGTATGAGAACCAGGCATCCCGGCTGCAGGGCTCTATTTTCTGGTTTGGTTGGGAGATGCAAAGTGGATACCCTAGAATCTTCCTTCCCTTATGCATCTATCTGTGCAACTAGGAAGAATGTAACTTGGAAACTATGGTAAGAAATTCTTCTGTCTGGAAAGGCAGGTCTATGCTTCAAAAAGAAATCAATTAAAAGCTGTTGAAAGTAACAATTATTCAATGAAATATATACAGCATGATTTTTAACACAGCTCTTGAAATTCAATACATGCCCATACAAGAATTGAAAAACAGAAGAACTTGCCATTGCCTGTAGCTGTTTGTGTTTACGCCCAGCAAAACAACATTTTCACTGAGTCTTTTAAGAAATATTTTCTTTAGATTACTTATCAGTTTAGAGTAAAATTCTGTAGCAACACACAGCTTATTGGAATTTACACAGTTATTAATGAAATAATGGTTTGAAAAACCAGAAGTAGAAAAAAAGCCTTATTCAAAAACCAGACTGAAACATCAAAGTAGACTGTCTCACTATTGCTGGAACCCCCACAAATGTATCAGTGCTGGATACTGTAAATAAAGGTTTTCTAAGACTATTGTCTAAGACTGTGCTATTAAGTCTTTCAGATTACAAAACTGTTCAACAACTACCCCAGAGAGAATACCCAGGAAAACACCACATTGCACCCTAGTTTTCACAGATGCAGCACCAAAGCTTTAAGCTGAAGCAGACTGTGTCAGAAGGGGTAAGATAACACAGTCCTCTCAGAGGATATAAACATGAAAGAACAAAATTCTCCTTTTGATTAGTGATTGAGAATAAATAAATAGATAGATAAAACCTGCAGATTCACATCCACTCCAGCTCCTGATTCCATTTGTATTTGATGAAAACTAGTCCTCTCCCTTGAGCTTTTAATTTGCACAAGCCCCAACCTATTTCCTGAGACAAACAAATCAAAGATGCTAGAATGTGTACTTCATCATTTTGATTTCCAACCAGCAGCAGGAAATGCCACTGATATGCCACAGGAGAAAAAAAAAAAAAAAAGATACTCCACAAAATAACTCCCTCTTCCTTGGTTCAAAAGCTTGAAGAGAAAGGCAAAACACAAGGTGGACTGAGCCAAAACCCATACTACATCCCACGGGTCTGCTTTCTTATTCTCACTCAGACCATTTTCTTAGACTGCCTATAACTCCCAGTATTTGCAGCTTGACATTTTAAATTAGTCCCCATAAGGTGACCCCTTGTACCCCAAAACATATTTAAAAGATCTTTCTTTGTGCAAGACAGAGGACACCAAAATATCAACAATTTTACTGAAGGATCTAACTAACGGCATCTGAAATTTGCTCTACAGAGGAGGCACAGTAAAACCTTTATTCCAATCAGTATATTTCAGCACCCGTCCCTCATCTAGCCAAACAGATGCTCCCTTGAAAAGAAAGAGCTTTATCAATCTCTGCCTTCAATTTCCTGAACCAAGATCTCAGCCAGAAAAACCAAGTGGATATTAAATTAATTCCCATAAAAAGAGCATCTTAGGTCTCACAGTAGAACCTTTATGAAGACAACCTGAAGACAGTTTTGAAATACTGCTTAGAGATCACAAAAAACAGAAGCTGTATTTAAAAATACCTTTCAATAAACTTCTCATTCAGAAGGGCAAAAATACAGATGCTTTCTGAACGAATATCCCGTTTAGATGTTGTAGCCAACACATTACTGCTACCAATTTGTCAGAATTTTCAGTGTGAAAAGAATGAGCTTGTGACAGAAAATATATTTTTAAATAAAGTACATCTTATCTTCAATAGGCAAACATAGGTATTCAAAAACATATAATAGTTCAGATTTTCCAGAGTTTAGTTCAGAAAGAAAATACAATCTTAGTAATAATTTCAAGAACTATATGTCGCTGCAGTCTTTAAATTAATTTTTTAAATAATCGTAGTCTTTTCAAAATACTAGCAGGAAGTAGACAGAGGGTGCCTATTGCACTGTAACTGGAAAAAAACCCCAAACCTTAAAGCAGCTGCATCCTTGGCAAAAGGCAGAAATCCAAAAGAGCTTTCCTCATCAAGCTCAACTTTATTACGTAATTTGAGAATGAACAAATTCAAGTCTTACAGGCAACATATTTGGCAGATACTCAAACACAGATACACAGCCAGGTCAATTTTACAGATTTCTAGACAGATGCCAAGGTTTCCTTGACTAAGTCATCTTTAGCAAGGATGTTTCTTATCCAGTGAAAAAGCGTCAGTGACTTGCAACAAACCCTTCTATTACAGCCCTGAGTTTTTCTTCCAGACGCTTCTGTAATAGGTAAAAAAATATATATATTTAGCAAAATAAATTCCAAGTACTCCTAAGAAGTGATCTTTAGTTCTCACTGGCACAGGAGGAGAAAGATCTCAAAACAGTTCTTGTCAGTCAGACCTGGCAGAGGTGGAACAGACCTAAGCCCACCCTTGCCACTAATTTGAGTGCACAGTAAGGAATTAATCTACCTATGAGCCACGGCCAAACATTTCAGACAGAACATAAACCTCCCCCAGTATCTCATTAACTGAAAATTATGAGGGAAGGTAAAGATGAGAGCAGTGCAAGGAGAAGACAACTCCGCCCAGCCCCAGCAGGCAGTTCATCTAAGTCCTCAAGTATAATATTCACTGATAGTTATTACCCAGATGCACAGCTGCAGTGATACAGGAACACTTGGGGCAATGCAAGCAAACCCACTGTCCCCAGGGCACACCCATGAAGGGCAGGAGTGAGGAAAGCCAGAAGTGCACATATCCTAAAGCCTGGGGAGAAGAGCGGTGGGGAGGGAAAAGGGGAAAGCCTCACCATGAGCAGCCAGCCTGCAGCTCCACTATCACTAAAGCAGAAATTACACCCTTGGGGGAAAAAAACCAAAGAACATCTATTGAAGTTTCCCAAAGGCTTAATGATTCAATTAAAGATCTCATCCTTTTCTAACATCATGGTACACATTTAACAGCAGATGTGCAGGAGACCTTGAGAGAAAGACGGAAGATTTCCAAAATGCTTTTGAACAACACCTCATTTCCATCTGTATCAGCTTCTCTTCCATTTCCTCACAAGGCTGCTTGCTTTGCCAACCTACACGGGTTGCCTACACTACAACGGGTAGTGCTATTTTGCTCGACAGATTAAGTTACACATAATTTCTCTTTATGGTCTTTAAACTGTTTGCACCTTTAAGATACTTACTACTAGTGCTCCAGATTCACTTAGAAAAAGGGAAAAAAAAAAAAAAAAAAAAGAGAACCTATGAGAACTATCCTTGTATTTGGCAGATGAAGGCCAAGGCAAGGAAAACAAAGCAAATTGCTCAAGGTTCAGCAAGACAGAACAAAGGAAGCTGGCCACATTTGTAACTGCATCTTTCACAACATTCTGCATGTATATAACATAAAAATTGACTAAAAAGAAATGAATATAGTATTTTACACAATCAACTTGTTCCCACTCTGTAGTGACAGCAGTGTTTACAGATCTACTGCTTGCCACAGTCCAAATGATGTTCTGAGACATTCAACAATTTTCTTCTGAAAACCCTGCAGCTAATTCTGCTGCCTTCTCTCTCCCTGTAGTTGCTAATGTTTTGAGCGAATTACAATGGAAGCGAAAAGAACAAGCCATAAAACACAGCAAAAATCAAGGCTACCTTATTCTGTACGTGGGTCACAAAATAGTCTTCAGAAGAAAAGATCAACTAAGATAGGATCAAAACACTTTTTCACTTTTTTTTTTTATATGATGGGGGATCTGCTTTCTTCTTTACTCTTTCCTATTCACAGACACAATGCAAGAGGCTTACCTCTGTCCTTGCTGTTCAGAATGCACCTTGTATTGCCTACTCTATTTGCAAGCAATACAAAAAAAATAGTTACTTTGGAAAACTGCGAATAGAGAAAAACTTTTTAATTCAGGAGCGCTAAATAACCGTAGGAGGCTGAAAACTGCATGAAGGGATATGCACTCTGCAGGGGACGACTCAAAGAATACATGTTAATGACACACAGCATGTAAAAAGAACTTTGCATACACCTGCAAACTTAATGGACACTGAAAAACAACTGTCACCTGCATCTGAAGGAAATCACTTCACTATCAACACGAAACCAGGCACCAGTTCAATGATGCAAGAGAAGCAGGTGTGAAGAGCCTGTGCACACGCGCTGCACCTTGAGGCCCTTCTGCCCACCCCAGCCCCATGACTACCTTGGCTACTGCACCACATGGCTCACCTTCTCTTTGATCCACACAATTAGCAACTCATCAGCAGCCAGCACTGGGAGGCACAATTCAAATCATGAACGTACTTGCCACCTGCAGCTTCACCTATTCCAGAGGAAGAATCAAAAAACAAACAAGAGACACCTCCCTCCCCCATCAACAAATTAAAAGTAGCAATGAACTTTGTTACAGTATTTGACTTAACTTGCAGATCCCGGCAAAGTTCAGGCACTTTCTTGTAGTGAAATATTTTAACTCTACAATCTAACTAACAATCCTACTAACAATCATCATGCTAATGGCAGCATTTCTGGGTTCACCCTACACTTAAGCAGCACTTGCCAATCAGGCGCTGCCAAATTCCAGTTCCTCTAAAGGCCAATCCTACACCAATAAACAGTCACCTCCCGCTAAGAAGAAAAGCTCAAAGAAGGTAATTTTCAGACACTTTTTTTTCCCCCCCTAAAAGATCTTCTCAAAGGTTAAAAATAATCATTATGCCAATGCCCACTTGAGATACCATGCCAGACATCGCCAATTTGTACTGTGGGAATTCTATCTAGTATGACTCAGGGAAAGTGCCAAATTCCTTTCAACAAAAACACAGTGACAGCCCACAACCTACAGCTCAAAAATGTAAGAGCAGAGCTTTGGCTATGACAATCAACATGCTTTACAGGTTGCTTTATGGAGAGTTTTGTATCAGCGTATGTATGCTTTACAGTAACCTCAACTGCAATGTACTGGAAGCTGATTTAGGATTTCTGGTAAGAACTAAAATAATATGAGGAACAGCTGCCCTTCATTACAGCTGGAGCCATCACCTCCAGAAAAACCCTGGCACACACAGTTTGATATACTCGAAGTACATTTGTGCTTCATTCTCAGCATTCTTGAGTCAGCACATTTTGATGATAGTTTTAATAGCTAGCCATTACAAACATTACTGGAGTATCATATGAACAAAGTGGGTTTAGAGGAATAGAAGAAAGTCTTTAGGCTGAAACCATTTCAAAGAGAAAGAAATTTAATTCAGAAGACTCCTGATTTAGTTTAAACCTATTCCCAAAAACCTGAACAACAACAACAGACAAACATCTTAACACAAGCTACAGCAATTATTTTTGTATTTTAAACCTCTAATAAGACCTCAATTAAGTGAAAGTTTAACCTAGCAGTCAATCCTCACTCTTCAATTTCATTCTGAAATGCCAGCGAGGAGATAAAACTGCTCTTTGTCTGAAGTACTATTTTCCCCCCCATCCTCTGTGACTATGCAGAACAAGCCAACCCACTCTAGTGGAGGAAAAGCTCAACGTAAGGTACTGCATTGTGACAATAAATGGAAGAAACAGTAGGCAGGAAAAGACTGGGGGAAAGCTATATCATATGCAAAGCATAAAGGACTGCATAGAAGGAGCCCTACCAGTCTATGGGAAAGCCCTGATGGAGGCACTGGACAGTGATGAGTCCTGGAGAGAGAGAAAGCAGATGAAATTTAGTCCTACAACAGGGCAGTGTTATAGAATCTGAAGAGTCAGGGGATAGTCTGGCTGCTTTTCGGGTGAAGACATGGATTGCAGCGGCTTTGCAACAGTGAAATCTGAGTGCAACTCCATAGCATGAAAAGGAAGGGCTGCAAAACAAGTCTGCAGGATCTGCAGGCAGGGCAAAACATATTTCTCAATCTCACAGCAGCAAAAGATGGTCTTCTCCAATACTTTATGAGCACCTTCTCCTGAGTCTTTCAGGGGATCAGGCACAATGTCAATACCACCGTAAATCTCTCAAGTGGTATGGGAGAAGCAGCCAAATTTCTTCTACATTTCCCAGACTCACCTTTCTCCTTGCCCATATGAGAAAGACCCACTCTATTTTCTGACAACTTCACCAGGCAAGAAAGATTTTTCCCCGAAGAATGTTCTACATTTGCACAACGGCTCCTCTCAGCACTTGCTCCTTTTCTCCTCCAGAACCAAGGAGGAAGCATTCCAGAATGATCTCAATCCACAAGGCAACTGCTGAGGGACATCTGGTCGAGCAGGGCACCAGAACCTGTAAGGATTCTGCCACCATGATGCAGGAAAGCCTGCACAAACTGCAAGAGAGGTGGAAGTCTCTGGGCACACATAGACAATGCTATGTTTACCACTGGTGAAGGCTGAAAACGCAACTCAATTCTTATTTACTCTTTTGGCAAAATATCACCAAGGAAGTCCTCTCTGAAGTTTCTCAAAATGGACAAGGCTCACAAAATACTGTCTGCATAAAATAACCATTTTGACATTTTCCACACAGGATTTTGTTCCTATTGTCAATTCCATATTCTTCCTCTGGAAGGATGGATTAATTAGCTTAACCTAAAAAGGCTACAGGATAACTCAAATCGGCATTAGCATTTTAAGGTTTAAAGCTATGAAACCTGTCACAAGCAGCCAGCAGGAAGCTGGAAGTGCTCCCTACTGAACAGGGCCCTTAATCTCCAATTAAATAAGCCTTGCAACACTCAAAAATAATTTGAAGTATTTAAGGAAATTTATTTTGTACACTTAAGACAGGCTCAAAGATATGTATTTGTTTCTAAATAAATCTTGGCAGAATGGAGGGAGAGATAGGGAGAAAACAGCATATCTGGGACTCTACTTCACAAAAAAAACACACTTAAAGCAAGAAAGCAGCTTCAGCATAAACTTTATGTCAAAGGCTAGAACAGTCTAAAAGCCAGTTAAGCACCAACTGATGCATGTCAAATACTTTATCTAGAATTTAACTGTAGAGATTATGCAGGTATTTAACACTGATTCTCTGTTTCAGAACACGTTCCTGACTTCATAAGAAAATCATTTTCCACTCACAAAAAAGGGGAAAAAAGTAGAAGTTGTGCCACTAAGGGAACAAGAAATTTCCATGCAGTAGCACAGCCTGCCCTTTCCCAACCACCACAGGAGAGACTGGCAGCTGGGTCTTGTTAAAAAAGGGAATTTAAATATGAGAATTTAAATTTGCAGGATTAGGTGAGCATTCCTAAGAAACACCACTTAGACCCTAAACTGCCAAGACCTGGTCTACAGAGCTTAGCACTGGAAGTGCATGAAGAACTCCTGTCTGTTAAGTCTGCTGCCACCACACTCGGTTTTGTGCACGTAACTCTTCTAGCACATAAAAACTAAGATTACAGAGTACCTTGCTACTGCAGCCATGAAAAACAGTGAGCTGACAGACTCAGCACTGCCATGAGCGCAAGAAGTGTTGAGATTATCAGCAAAAAGTTTCTTGATTAAAGCCAGTAAAACTAAACACTAACTACTGAGCTTTTGTACTCAGTGAAGGAACACAGAGAGTAAGAGTAACTCTAAGCAGATAGCTAACTGCAACTATTCTACACACAGACATATATTTATGCTGTTTCTTACTTTATTTTGCATATAAGCTTGCTTAAAAATGTTAACACTCAATATTCAATTATTCTCATCTCTCACTAAGTTGGATGCAGTACTAAAGCAATAAACCAATGTCAATGAGAAAATTAATTCCAAAAGTTGACTAAAAGTTTACTAAAAATACTTCCAAATAAAACAAAAACAACTCTAATTTTTAACCACAGAGTGATACAGTTTATGGCTACTTCTGAAGCAGTCTGAAAATAACAAGGTATCAAGGTGTTTTCAATGCACAATTCTTTATTTAATATAAAAAAAATGAATGAGGCTTTTCAAACATTGTAGTCTTTTAGCAAAGGGCATCCTGATGGAAAAACACTGTACAGCAGTCTCATTTCCATGCCAAGAAACACAACTTAATAGGAATAGGACTGTTTATAGCATTCACCAATTTTTAGGTGATTACATATACTCCACTATTGCACCAGGATTTGATCGCCAAGCACTCCTGTAGCTTCTAATCTGTCAAAGAGAGTTGTACTGCACAGGATGGCCGAGGGGCTTCACTGATCAGCCCTTACAAAAAGGGCAGTGATCTGCAAGTTGCAGTAATTCTTTTAATAACAACAGTTTTTTGACTGCTCTTCTGGGCAGGCACATCTCCTTCCTCCCGCCATAATTGCTGGGAACATGTTAACTAGGAAAAAGCCATGGCGAGTCCCAAGCCCTGAATTTCTCAAGACAGACAGGGGAATGACTTCCAAAACAACTCACACAGCCTGCATTCAAGTTGCTCAGGAAAAACAAAGCTGGAGCAGGCTGTGGAATACGCCTGGAGGCAGGAGACCACTTTCACTTGCCCTGCCAAAGGAGAATGTGCCTATGAGCATATGCTATTAGTGCAGTACCTGCCAATAGCTGCAGTCACGTTGGAAGGGAGGAGCAGCAGTTTGCTTCCTTCTCCTGCTTCTAGCATAAAAAGGCTGTTCAGAGGAACAGGTTGAGCATCAAGTTATTTTTAAACCCAAATCTTTCAGTTTAAACTGTACTTCAGGGCATGTATCACTGTGGAAGTGACAGTCAACTGCGAGCCTGAATTACTCTGCAAGATCAATTCACTCATCAAATGAAACTTCAACCATAGCAAACAGGGAAGTCTACAAATGCTTATTTTTAGCAAAGCATGTGAGAAATGCAGGCATACTATTCTCAACATTTAGGAGCTGTAGGGTATTTTTTAAAAAAATTCAACAAAATTCGGATATATACACTTTTTCAAATAAAAAGAACACATTAACAGCTAGCTCAGAAGTCACAAGGTTGTAAAATTATTCTTCTATCTTCCAGAGGAAAACTGCCTACATTTTTTTTCAAATGAGTGTTTGGAAAAAATAATTTTCGTTCACTTTCCTCAAAGCCATTAAAAAAAAAAAAAAAGAAAGAAAAAGAAAAAAGCTCCAACTAATTCCAATTAAAGCTAAAAGCAACAATTTACACAGTATAGCTTGAGCCAGGCTTGTGCCTCACTGCTGTCAGGAAAATGAAGGACTCACCTTTCTCCCCATTCTTTGCTCCATAACAGACTGAGCCTATTCAGCCTTCTAAACCACCAGAATACTCGCTCAATACTTCAACACCCAAAAGAGCTTGCTATTGTACTAGTAATTATTACCCTGTGTCTGGACAAACACTAGAGCTAACTTAACTTTTTGAGTTCATTCACTCCCAGCTGGGAGAAGAAAGAAATAAGTTAGATTTCATTTTTTGGCAGCAGCAAGCGCTCAGACTGATTACTTGCAACTTAAAATCACAGCTCCCAGAACCTATTAAAAAAAAATTGAAACACTTGGCTTATTTCAAGTTCATAAGTAGAAAAGAGCATCTATTCAAACAGCACACAGAAAACTTCAAATACTACCTACTGCAAGGAATATGAAATCACATGTGCATGACACTAATACCTACTTTCTACAGCTTATGGCATTTGTTTTTTATATTATGAATGGGTCAATTTTCACAAAATTCAATAAAATGAAGAAGCACATGACTAGCTGAAGGCGTGTTTTATGCTTTGCCTTTTCCTAATAAATAAGTAAGGCTTTAGTACTTTTTGGATACTAAGATAATCCCTGGAAAAGACTACCTTTAAACAGAAGTTGGAACATCTTACAACAAGTCTAGAGCATGATGTTGGTACCATCCTTAAACACATTAGTAAGTAACCACTGTGCACTTCTTAGCACAGAAGCACAAAACACAAGGACACACCATACCTAGCATGCCCCATGCCAATAATTACATAAAGCTTTCAAAAATATAGGGAAGCCACATTTTCTGTGTTTAATCTATTGCACTGTTTTATTTAATGCTTAGCAGCATTCCAAGCACTGAAGGGTTGTGCATTTCTGGGAACTAGAAACTTATTTCACAAGCGCAGCACTTTGTAGATACGTGTACAATCACTTGCATCAGAAGGAGCCCAAAGGCAACACGTAAGACATCTTTGCTTGGTCCCTTTCTTGCCTCACAACATTGAGGAGAAGCAAGCAAACGGCACGCACATGAGGAAGAGATAAGCAAAGCACGTGCCCGACAGTAAAGCACAGGAGATGACCTTACACATGAACCCACAGCTTAATCTCTTGCCCGCATAACTATGTTAAGAAGATTTAAGACAGTAGGTAAGTGGAGAAATCCAAAAAGTCTTTATTTGAAAAAAGACTCTCGTGTAGAGTCTAAACTGTAGCAGCAAATCTTCTGACTACTGCAAGTTTAACTCAAGTTTCCTGAATGAAGCAAGTGCAACCAGTCAACTTTCTTGCCAATATAAGTTATTTATTCGCTAGATCAGTTTGCATTATTTATAACACTGAAACATCCTGTGCCTGTGCAAAGGCATAGGTCTGTTAAAATGCCTCACAAAAGTGATGACTAGAGGGTGTGAACAAATACTTGCTACAACACCACAACACAGTTTCCAGAAGGGGAAAAAAAGGCAGTTTGAAATGGCTCACACTTGAGATAACAGGAAAAGTTCGTTTTGGCCTGTATATGTAGCACAGTTTGCCCAAGTTACCAGAAAGAGACAGGACATTTTGTCCTCATGCACAGATGCTCCTTCATACAGTTCCAGCTGTTCCCAAATGAAACATTCTTGGAGCAATTTACTACCAATTCCATACTGTTAGAACTAATCACAAGTTTTCCCTTATCTAAAGCATTCACTGCATATAATGAACAGATATCAACAGTGCCAAGCTAAGTCTAGAGTAGCTTAGGTAAGAATGAACCCCTAACTGAATTCATGTCTTGCTCAAAGAACCATGCCTTTCCTAAGAAAAAAATACTATCTCTGTTTACCATATCACTACCGCCAATCTCAGTTCCTTTTTAAAATACTTAAGCCTGTGTCCATGGAGCTCACTAACAGTGCAGTCATTTCCTTCAGTACAGTTTGGACAGCAACAGGAAACATGCTTCCTAACCAACGCAGGAATACCTTATATGCACAAGCCCTTCTCTTCAAGCTTCTGTTTTCATAGCATAAACACAAGCTAATTTCACAACTTCCATGAATGCTATGTACTTGGAATAGAAAGATGATACACAGTTCTGAAAACAAAAATTCACTCATCAATTCAAAAATCTAATTTGTTTGAAAACGTTATGTCTTTGCTGGAAAACACTAACGACTACCAAAATGGAAAGCAGAAAAGATGTTTGACAAGACTTCTTATGTGGGTGGTGGCTTTGATTCCGATAATTCATTTTCAGTCTCAAGTTGTTAGGCCTTCATTCTTGTGGCTTGCTGCAGGAAGAATTCCCATTTGGTCATTTCTGTTTCTACACCCTGGAAGAGCGTAGCCCTAACTCTTAACACTGTAAGAGTTCTGTTATTAGGAGGAGCAGAGAAGCTGAAAGTAAAGAGATGCTTAACTAGTGCATTTGTACTTTATTAGATAATTTATTATTGTACTCCAGGGTAAGCTATTAAATGGTTATTAATTTTGTGTTAAATTGAAAGCAAAAGTTGATACAATCTCTTAAATTTGTTATCAAGTCCCTTGTTACTAAACAACAATTGGAGTTGCCACCTTAAAGATGTTGTTCTAAGACATCAAGACATCAATACTAACAAGACATTCATTTAGATACTGTGATCTGAGACTACCACATCTGCTTGTTCCACCAGTACTATGATCCCGGCTAGAACAGCAATCCAGTGCAGTGAGGCACTCCACATGCCAGCTGTGCCCAATGTAGATCATGTTTTGGAAATAAGTCTGTCCTATCACCTGATGTGCTATTACAATCAAGAATAACAGAGCTGAGTGCCCAACCTAACAGAAAAACAGCATATTTTTGAAAACAGCATGCCAGGGCAGAGCCATTGCTACCTATTCTTCCCATCTGGGATAATGTCTGAAGGCACAAAACTCACAGAGGGAAATCAGAATCAAGCTATATTCTGCACTGCATATCTCCAGAAGCCATATAGTTTCTGCTGTCTCTTTCATTTCTTTAGCACTTTAAGTCTAATAAAGGCACAAAACACACTACAATGCTGCTATCTGGCAGTCAAATGTGAGGCTCAGGCACTCTGGAGTTTGCTTTTTTGCCTACTAAGTCAAGTCTGCTGCTCTCCATCATCTGTCAGCAGTCCTGATCAACCAGGGAGGTCCCAGATGAGGGGGAACTACCTGACCTCGGTATCGAGGAAGTTATGGAACAGATTGCCTTGACCTGTGTCACACCGTAGGTTTGTAACAATGAGGGGATCAAGCCTGAAGAAACAAGAAATGCGTAGATGAGACATGTAGGGATATGGTTTAGCAGGCATGGTATCGGAGGGCTTAGGGCTTAACTCAATCTCAAAGGTCTTTTCCAACCATAATGATTCCATGATTCCAAGACGCATCTACTAGCCACTACAAGGCCATTTCAGAATCCCAGCTAAAAAAGTTCTATTTTAACTAAGCCATGTTGAATGCCTCCTGAGGTTAAGGGGTGTCCCAGTCAATATTTCTAAGTTTTTATCTGTAAACCTTTTTTTCTCTTGGGGAGAGGAGGAAGGCAGGGGGGAGTGAGAACTTTCAGAGGGTTATATGCAGTTCACAGAAATTGGGTCATCCATTTTTTAGGCACAAAAGTCTAAGATTTTTCTAAGGACTCTCCCTCAACAGAAAATTGGAAGAGATTTATCACAAATTCTCCATTCTAGAATAAATAAAAATACACGAGGAAGGAAGTTCGCATTTATGTCCCTAGTCAAACAAAAAAGCATTATATCATCTTAACAGCTGTGCAACAATTTGGCAGGCCTTAGACTGGGGAGTTTTTTTTCCTGAACGTCCCAAAAGAACAATTATTTTTGTTTCCTCAAAAATATCTTCTTTGGTATAAAGACCTCTCTAAGGACTGAGCCAGATGAATAAACTACAGAAGAGCACACTAGATACGGAATGTGTGCCACAGTTCATTTTTTTCTACTGCTGAAAGCAGCTGTACTTAGTTGACCACACTGTGCAAGAATGTCATTTGTGACACCAGAAATGGTAATTACTTGGCATACATTCACTTCTTGTTAAGGACAAGGGTTGGCAAGAGCAAACTGATCTGCAATAATTTGCTATAGCTGAAGGATGATACAAAGCAACAGAACTGGCTATTTAAAATGTAGGTGGCGGGACAGTTTAAAAGCAACACCACAACATGAATCTTATTCATTAGCGCCTTAATATCTGAAACCAAAATAATTTCCAAATCACGTTCACCTCTCACACTGTATTCTGAGTTAATGAAAATGGTTATGCCACTGCAGAAATCTGTGGAATTTTCCAATATCTATAGTCTTATTTCCTTGGATTGCTAACAACAAAATTAGCCCAGAGTCCTAATTTTTAGCATTTCTTGTACAGCAAGTTCATACACTTGCATGCTAGCTGTCTATCTCCAGCAGAACCAACCAAAAAAAGCATCACTATTAAAGGAGAGCTAAGGAAGCTTAAACAGAAAGCAAGCACTGCTTGTAGTTTTTCCATCTGCCTCTCCATCTCTAAACTCCTATTCAAGACATTGCTGGCAAGTTCTCCCTATCATATTTCCCATAGAATTTAGGAAGCTTTGCTGATAGGAGTTACAGCCTAGCCAGATCTTTAAAGGCCAACTTGTGACTCCTCCCTGGCAAATCTGAACAGGTTTACAAGCCAAATTTCAAGGTAGTTATAAATTCCATCCCACAGGGAGTTGTCTGTACATTTTTCCTGCATCTCAAAACATCTCTGCAGTAAAGGCAACAAAATTACTAACACACACAAATCAACTCCTTATGAAGGAGCTCTTCTTCAGCTATTCCTTTGCATTAATCAGTCTCCTCTCTTGCCTGACTGAGTAGAAAAATCAAACTAAAGACCTGTCAAAAGACCTTTTGGTTCCTAATCTTCAAATAAACAAGGAACTTCCCAAAACCAGGAAAATTCAGACAATTTATAACTCCAGCTTTCCAACTAGTATAGCACATAAGAATAGCAAACATGATGGAGCCTAATTTTAAAATGGAATACCATAATTTCAGTAAGATATTTTCAGAACATGATCAATGCTTGCCTAAGCCTAATATCTAAGACTATTTTCATTCAGTTTTTTTTTTCCAGGCAGATTTTCAGTTTACTGTTCTACTACTAGACTTAATAAGAAAACGTTCTATGTGGGAAATGGGTTTTCACATTGCAGCCTGACAAAGACAATTTGGTTGGTCCTAAGAATAATGAAGGAAGCAACTCAAACTTTTTTTTAAAATAATTAAGTTTTAAACATGTCCAATAATAACTTACCATTATAAAAAGAATTAAAATATACCACCTTTGAGCTACATATCTAAGTTTATAAATCCTAAGGATTTCTACGCTCTTGCATCTCCCTATATTTTCATATGTAGTGAAAAATCAAGCAGTTGATGGTCAAATTGATTTTGCAGTCTAGGGTGGGACAAAAATCCAGCTGTTAGAGTCAGGTCAACAATCTAAAGTTTTATTAAGGCATAAATGAAAAGCTTTTGGGAAAGTCACATATACCTAGTGATACAACTACATAAAATATTTCAGACGCCAAATCCAAAATAACTTGAGGAAATAAAATCTTCTCATGAACAATGTCGTGCCTAAATACAGAAACTATCTGCAAGTTCAATTCATGCTGTCTAAGAACGAGGTGAAAGATTTGTACAAAAGAATACTTCACAATTTCTACTATTTTTCTTATCCATAAGAGATTTCTCTCCATAAGGTAGGCTTTTCCCATTTTCAAGTTCTGCAAAAGCCTTTAGACACTCAAGTGACTAATTCCAACCCCTTCATTATAGCACCAGAGATTTCTAATGCAAAGCTGCCACATAAGTATAAATGCATCATCAGCTCCCTCTCATAATTAGTGAAAGGAGGCAGAAGACCTCTCCTTCCTATCGTAAGAAAAACGTTAGAACTAGTCTATCTACAGATGACCTAAACTATTTGTGTATGCAAAGTCAGAAATTCAATATCTGTATAAAACTCTCCCAATTCAGTTGATGCAAATTAGGTCTTCTTCTGCCAAAAGGAGTCAGTAGAAGAAAAAGAAGAAGTGTTGAAAAGTCAGGAAATGTTACACTTAAAATAGCATATTCTGCATTTGATAATGTTACAAAGAACAGCATGTCAATTAAAATTAATTTTACAGGTCAAAAGATTAGATGAAAATTCAGAGTTTGCTTTACGTGAGACCCCTCTCTCCAAATAAAGAGGTAGTGGTAGAGTCAGTGGTAGAAAGTTTAGAAAGATTTCCACATATTGCTGTTATTGCAACACTAGACAAAGCCAATCACAAGGGCCAAGGATACATTCCTAGGATTTAGTACTATTACTTTCAGCTGCATCTGTGGTAGAGAGGTTGTAAGCTAATTAGAAGGTAGAAGAGGAGAAAACTATTGCTTCACTATGAATTAGAGAGCTTTACAGTAGTGTACCTTTTGCACAAGGTTGGACAAAAGGTACGTGTTACTACTAACAAATCATTATTAGGAGACCTCAAATACTTCCGTCTGAAAAAGTTCAGAACTTTTAAAACATTAAACTGATTGCTCATACATGTGATAGGTTTTCATTGTGCCAGTAGCAAGAGAAAAAAAAGAAACTTTTGTTCTCGTGCAGTTGAATTTAATATTCTGTTGAAAGAACTCCCTTGCATCTGACAGAAAACTTGCAACAATCTTTAGAAGGATTAGACATATAAGTAAAAAAGGAAAGTTACCTAGACCTTTTTTCCTCTCCTCTCGCATTAAAGAAAGCCTTACAATAAATTCAGTTTTACTCAAATTGTAAAGAGCTAAGGCTATAGGCATGTTATTCTGCTCACTTTCCATTATTCAGTGGGTTTGTAAATCCTAACCCCATCTTCCACTAATGCTTGAGCTTACACCAGTATAATGAAAGCTCGCAAAAGTTCTACAAAACTGTAATCAGTGCAAAGTCAGTGTAATAAACGCCCTCTGAATGAGTTGCTATCAAGGCATACATGAAATCAGTCAAAAGGCTGGGTAAAATTCATAACTTACTGGAAAACAGCTATAACTATCAAGCAGTGAATGACTCAATTACAACAACATATACTATAATATCAGTTACAGCTGTTCCAAAGGTGTCAGCGGGCCTTCTCGTGAACTAACTAGCAAGCTCCAGGCTGTGGTCTCATGGCAATCCTGCTGAGAACAACCACCAGATTGTGTACTCCCGGTCATTAGTACCGTTCTCATGACACTATTTATCTCAGCTCCTTCATTACAAACATTCATAGGATGACAAGATGAAAAAGCCCAACCACAAGCCAAAGCGTGCCCCAAATGAGCTGTACCAGATCTAAGTGGGGGAACATGAGGGGGGAAAGATACATGGCACGGCAGCTGCATTTGAGAAGCACGGATTCCAAGATTTGAAAAATGTTTTCAGCATCAAGTCCAATATTCTTGGCAAGTTGATATTTTGGAATAATGAAAGTAAGTCACCAAAAGCAAGTTCTCAGGCTACTTTTGAATCTTATGCATCATCAAAAGAATTTCTCCAGATGAGGAGAATTAAGGCAACCCAAAACTAGCACAGCTAGTCACACTGTTCAACTTCCTTCCCATTCACTTTGAGATGGGGAACACAGACAATAATATTCTGTCCAGTTCCTGGTGGACATAATACTGCCCAAGACACAGTTTTAGCCAATAAAGCTTTACGTCATGTGCTCAAACGTACAGTACAGGAAGGAAGAGCATGCAGAAGAAAGCATTTTCTCACATTTCCACTTTCAAATCAAACAGTATTTCAGCAACAAATATTCTCAGACCAGTAATCATAAAAAGGACCAAGAGATATACACCTAACACTCAAAACTACATGTTATCTGCAGCTCAAACAGAAAGTTGCAAAACTCCATAAAGAACGACACAAACACGTAATGAGATGGAGCAAGACAGTAAATGTGCAAGAGAGCAAGCACAGAAAAATGTGGTCCAAAGATGACAAGGATAGCATTTAATCCATAAGGCACTACTTCCTCTGTGGCAGACCTAGCTTCCTCATTTTAAATAATGCCCTCTTCCTCAAGACTTTAAAAGCATCAGCAATACACAGAGGACATAAATCAATTATTTACAGAATGCAGAGTCATGGGTATCATTTAAGTGTATATTTTGCTCATCTTTAGAAAGAAAAAAGATCAGCTAAGGAAAAGTTTTCTAAACATACTCTGCATAAAATATTGAACACAGCAGCAATAAAAATACAAGAGCCACCTATTTCTCAAATCGTTGTCTTTTAAATAATTTGACAATTACATCTGCATCTCATGAGAAATCACCAATATTTACTACTGATGGAACAAAATTCCTAAAATAACTAGAGCCTTGCTAAAATATCAACATTTTAAAGGGGGAAAAAATCAAAACCACAAAATCTAAACAGCAAAAGTCATTTTAGAAATGAACAAGCAGCTGCTGAATTTGTCAGCAGCCCAGGCCTTCTCACCTTCTGTGGCATGCCATAACACTCTGAAAGCATGCTCAATTGCTAAACTAAATATTTAAATCTACACCGGAAGGCAAAAAAGAATGTAGATAATGTAAGATCAGTGCAGCATTTAACATTTCTGTAGGAGCACAAGTGGTCTTTTATCTTGCTTTTTCAATTCACTCCAAAGTAACAGACATAGAGATTTAGGCAGGTTTAATTGGAATTATGAACTACTGAAGACACGTATCAAGATCTTTTATCACCTCTATCATATGCAACCAAATCACACAAACATAAATGCTGTTCTCGAATGTCCCAGTGTGTCCATAGCTGCACTGAAGAGGACTGCGGACTAGGTCCATCACAAACAGTTAATAATGAGCACAGATGTAGCAAATCTGATTAAAAAGAAGAAAAGTTTCAGCTTTCCTGTTCAGATGAAATAGGTTTTATTCAATAGCAACACTGTTCACCACACCTTCAAGGATTAAACAAAACCACTATCAGATGGAGGCAAGCTCAAAAGATAGGGGCTTACTATGTTCTGCAAAAATCTAGAGACTGAAGAAAATTTTGGGAAAATGCATTTCAAATATTTTCTCCCCGTTCTACAAACACTTCAAACCTTCTGCATTATTGTTTGGGGTTCACTTCTTGCTTCCCAATTGGCAAAGCACCTTAGTTTTCATTCGACTTTGAGAAATTTCAAGCATGCTTTTTGTTTCATGTGCCGCTTATACAACTTGATAAATAGAAACAAAGACAAAGTTTCCACAGAGTCCCTCTACCCACCCCTTCCATTACGAAAAAGTTTTAGAACTTACTTGTACCATAAAATGGATCTCTATTTCAAGCTAACATTTCAGCTATCTTTAAACAACTGCAGATAATATTCAGACACACCTACATTAGAAGACCTAGTAATAATGATTACTCAATGAAATTGCAAATTTTGACCAAATGACTTTAAATATTCACATTACAAAACCTCTATTCACAGGAGCACTAACTTTAAATATTAAGTTGCATAATAAGAAAAAATCTTATTCCAATTCTGTACAGGAATAAAAATATGCACCATCTACGTCAAATAGGACTTCATTAGCAATTTGACAGCCAAGAGGAATATAATTGGGAACTGCTGTTCCCAATCTCAGCGGATCTCAATTCGTTATATAGGCTCAGTTGTTATTTGTATAACAGTGAGAAAACAAATACCTGAAACAACTTGCAGACATAACTTTGCAGTGCAGCTTACATTTAAAATATTGAAGCTTTATAGCAATATATATATATATATCCTATCTTATGGTAAATAACTGTAGCAAAATTATCTGTTATCAGGAATTCTCTATTTCAGCTGTTATTATATAATTTGCAATATTTCTAAACATAGATGGCATAACAGCATTCTAAGCTACAATTCATATTCCATAGCTGAGATTGCAGAATTACCCTGTACAAAAATATACTGTCTAGTATATCTAGCACACCACTGAAGAAAAAGGCAAAAAAATGCATCTTTTCCTTTATAGCATATAAAGGCATGAAATTTGCCCATGGTCACATAGCACAGGGACATGACAATTCATATTGCTATTTTTAAAATGAGACAGTATACATTTGCAAAAATGAGTATAAAACTTATCAGCAAAAGGTATCACAGATATGAAGAATAGTTTAAAAAGATAATAACTGCAACAAACTTGCATACATACCTAACTTATGTGTATGCAATGTATTCATATCTGGCTTTAGGCTAGAAATTAAGCAATAGAAGTTTAAATTTAAACTCCTTCTGTGACAGTTATAGCAAACTGCCTGTACATTATTTTTAAATGATTATGCTTTTTGGCCTATATTACGTATATTTTAAACTTAAAGGATGCACCAATTAATATAATTTTGAAGGACTGAGGCCCAGAAAATCATATAAGAAGACTTGAGTAAAATCATCTCCAAACTTAAGGGGTAACAGTTTATCTACTCCAACTTCCTACATGACACCTGTAAATGTATTAATTACCTGGTACTGCAGAAATATAAAGGTTAAGTGACTGGGCTTTCCAAAAGGAGAGAAATCCAAGCAATCACATTTCAGAAGTGAAACAGCACTGAGGTTGAAAGTGCAGTCTGAAATACTTTGTTTGCTCTACAATGGACTTTCAACCTTACCATGCACTCTAGTCCTTCCTGCAATATTCCATGCCACTTCATAAAGTGAAACTTAGGATCTGTCAATATAAACTAATAATAAATTATTCCAAGTCTGAGGGACTCTTAAGTTCTTGCAAAGTTTGTAAAGCAATAGGAATAAGCGATATTACATTAGAATGTTTCATTTAATCAGAATTAATCAGAAGCACTCTGTTTTCTTTTGCCTTTCACTCTTAACAAAGTATCTGTTCTTCACTAAGAAGGATAAAAAGCACAAAAGCTCAAGCTGGTCCCTCGTACACACACACTCAATTAGAAACTAGGAGGGAAATCTTTGTAAAGATGCAGTATGTTTCAGTTTTAGCACTGTGATATGATTATTTGGTTCCTCCTAAGAACTTCACTCCTTTTCCTATGGTTTCTGTTTTCCACTCTGCTATGTCAGAAGGGAAGGCAACACCCATGCTTTTCTGTGCACCCTTCCTTCTCCTCAAAGGGAGCACTCCATGTAAATGCTGAAAATGAGAGTTTTCACAACTGCTATGCATTATACAAAGAATCTCTGAGGTTCCCATCCCAGAACAGCCTGATAGTTCTTCAGAGAAATAACCCCCACTGTTTAATAGCTAAAAGTGCTTTTCCCTGAGCTCTCACAAACAACTACCACTAACTAAAATCCAAACCCTTAAAAGCACTGGTCATCGATTCAGTAAACCTCAGAAAATGTTTTTGAGGAATAGCATGCACTCATTCCTGTTTGTACCAAAGCCACTCAAAATCCACATCCTACTGAAAGTTAAGTCTTGCATTAAGGAGTGAAAAATTCCTTTGAGAAAAAAGGGATCTGCAATTCATTTGTCTTAAAGATTCAGAATAGCTTAACAAGTTTTTCCACCCTGCAAATTTAGTGCATTGTTTAGGGACTATCACATGCCCTTTTGCATAAAACATCCTTAGTCACCTGTGAAGAAGAATGGCTGCAAACGTCTGGGCAGTCCAGGTAAGATATTTTTACTACTGCATTAAACAAAAACAGATTCCAACAATGTTTAACCTGATGTTAAATGGCGCAACCAGACTGCGGCGATCTTTCTGCTAGTAAGGAGGACAGCAGGAAGCAAAACAGCTAAAGGATAAATAAGAAAAGGAATGCTTGGCTTCTGGCATGGAATCAAAAATCCTATGTAGGATGCCTTATCAACATACAGGCATGAGCTAGGCAAGTCAGAATGAAATCCAAAACAATTATGCATGAATGAGAAACTGCCCAGGAACAGCCAGAGTAATACCAAAGACTGAAGATTTAATCTAAATCCTGCTCCAATCTGCCAGCATTTACCTTACATAAAAACCACTAGGAGGAACACCCATGGGGAAAGGAAGCCTATCTTCACTTCTGTGGGCATTTAGAGTAGATGTAGCCTTCATTTCACATTGGCTGTGTTGTGCTTTAAGGTACAGCTGGGAGAAGAGATAGCATCCTTTACACAGTTACTTAGGCCTTTTACACAGCCTTCAAGAAACTCAGGTCAGCTATCTCTTTAACAGGGGAGATTCAAGTCTATTCCCATAACCACTAGACTCATCTGCACAGAGGGACTCTTCTTCCTGCTGTCAAGATGTGCCAACACTGAAAATGACTCGAGAGGAAGAAACAGAATGCACGCAAGTATTAACATTGGATGAAGAAAAACTGCATATTTACCATTATCAATACAGTAAAAGAAGCATCTTAATGCTCATTTGTTAATGCACCTGCATTCGTTTCAGTGTCTAAGAACAAAAGCTAATCCTTATGAATGACGGGTAGACAAACCTATGCAGATACCAGCTCTACACAAAAAAAAAAAAAACTTGAGGCATTTGCAACCACAGTTCAGAACCACCCAGTACTCAGCACCATTTCAAACAACTGAGATAAAAGCCACTTCAT
Source organism: Eudromia elegans (assembly GCA_003342815.1). NCBI lineage: Eukaryota > Metazoa > Chordata > Aves > Tinamiformes > Tinamidae > Eudromia > Eudromia elegans. Next base: position 1,456,300 of record PTEX01000178.1, on the reverse strand, counting down.
GTAAGTTTTACTGCACATTTCTGAAACTGTACTAAAAGATAGCTTGGTCTACATCAAGGAAACCACACAAAGATGAATCTGTATTTGAATTCCTGCTTATATTCGTTATCATTAAAAATTAGTTCTCCATTAAGAATTAATCACAAAAGGAGATTTAATAGAACCATACTCACAGTCACTCTTCAACATCTGGACAGGAATTGGGAATTATCCCAAAACTAGCCAAGGACAGACACACACTGACTTCACAAGTGTCCTGATGAACATCACTTTAAAAAGTGTATTTTGTCTTTCTGTTTTCTAATACGTAACAGAGCCCACAGTTTTACAGCAAATGTTCTACAGATAAAATCAAAGTTCTTAAACTTTTGTTAAATCATTACTGTATTCCAAGCCAATAATAAAAGAAAAGAGGGAGCACTGCCAAAGTCATAACTAAATGCTTGTAAATTTACCAAATAGAAATATTCCCAGCTTTTACTTTAAATTTGAGGAATGTGGACAAATATTAGACATTCTAGAAAATGAGCTGTTCTCCAATTCAGTAATTCTGGTTCTAAACCATAAAGATTTGGAATAGCAAGCAATAAGGTCAGACACCAAAGAGAAAAAACACAGGACTTAAATTAAGGCAATTAATCTGAAAGTACAGTATTTCTGCAAAACTAATAAGCTTTGGATATCAATACCACATTTAGAAGATCAATACTAAGCTGCAAGAGACAGTATAATCCAAAGTGGTCAGAAACATCTCGAACACACCAGTTTTCTATATCCAGCTAAGATACACTTCTCATTTTCCTGAGGAATATAATCAGGGTCTAGGAGATTCATAAGGGTGCAGTTTCTCTTTCACTCTCAACAGCTCCCCAATTAATTTCTGCCTTTCATTGCAACCACCAAACCCCCAACTTTAACAACAGGGCATGTTGCGGATTATGCTGTAAACTGGATCATAGAATCTGTACAGTTTAAAACTCCTTATCTCTTTGTTGGAGGGTATTCTTAAGTTAAACACTTCAAGGATCTATAAAGTCAAGTAAGAGCTGAAGTTCTCCAGTTAGTTCAACCAGAAAGAATCTTGATTGCTTCTCTGTTGCTCCTATGCCATTTCATTAAGGGACCTACTAGGAAGAGAAGTGGAACACAGAGTTCTCAAGACTGGGCCAGCACCATGAGGAAGGCAAGCAGGTTGAATAGCTAATCCACATCTTACCCAGGCACAGCAAACATCTCTGTGCAGATTAACCACTGCAAGAAATTTTTATAATGCAGGGAGCAACTTCACTTCATCGAAGGCAGCAAGGATTTGCTTTGCTCACGCTTTCTGCAGCATCTACAGTCAAGCCTATCAGTGACACTTCATCCTGAGGAGATGGAAAGATGAGAGCTGGAACATCAGCAAGCAACCATTCGAGCTATCTGCTTCTCTTTGATAGTATATTTTAAAGATCAATTCAGCAAGCAACCTTTCAAAGTTAAACCCAAGAACACTAACCTTCTGACAAGGAGAAAAGTCCGTAAAACATATTTTCAGTATATTTCCTCAGTGATTAAACAAATCAAACAAGCTTTTGAATGAAAGATATCTTGTCGAAGTAGTCCATGAAAACACAGAAAACAAGAGACATTAAAAATAACTAATAACAGAAGCACCTTTTCCATTACTGATTAGAAGAATAGCATTGAAGCAAAAGAATTTCATGACCATCTCTATGTTCCAGAAGTTCAACATTCTAGTCAAAAGGGTTGTCTTTTTGATTTATACTTTGTAAAAAGGTAGCATTTGCACAGTACGCAGTAACTTACTCAACTTTTAATGTTTCACTTAAACTCAGCAGGCAATTTCATAACATGTACGGAAAAAAATACAAGTGCAAAGGTGTTTTCAGTTCAAGAACTCAACTGTTTGAAACAGGATTATTCTATCAACACTTAATACATACCACTGCACTTCTAACACTTTCTAACAAAATAGCCTTCAAATTCCCATTTTACAAGTAAAGTACACAAATTTAACAATTAATAGCCAATTTCAGCAAGGCTAGTAATTAAGTCTTTGGGAAACTTCTGAAAACATTTTTTGATCTTATGATAAGAAAAACTGGGAGGAAATAAAGAACAATCTTGATAAGAATAATCATTTAAGTGTTTTCAGTATTTCCTAGAAGAATGTGCATTTTTTTTACCGGTCACGGTACATGTACAGTACATGTTGCTAGGATGTCAGAAGCAGAAACTAATTGCTTGACCACAGGGATTCTAGGCTGGGGAAGCACTTTCACCAGCACTCCGGAACCCAGTTCACACACTGAGGCTGTGATCCCACAGAATGAAATACTTTTTCCATGCTGAAGGTGGCATTGAAAAAGTAGAATATTAGAATAGATTAGTGGCAACAAATTAGCTCCAGAACCTCAGAAATACCACATTTAAAAGAACAGACTCCAACTCTTGCATGAGGGAACTAGCACCAAGGTTAAGTCTACCCACAGATCACTGGAAAGGGACAAGCTCTACTTTCAGCTTATCTTTAGGAAGGAAATGAACAAAACTGTTCCTTCCTACATGAAAAAGCCACAAAGGTATAGCTAAAGGAAAAAGAAAAGAGAGCAGACACACAAACAAACAAATTCACACTGCCAAAAGCAGTTCTATTGTTACTTTAGACACAGAGCAGTTACACTTTTGTTTAACACAGCATTGAGGATAAAAATATATGGTAGAAATAGTAATATATGAAGACAACCTGCTATTCTAAATACTTATGTTTGCAGACTACTAGTTCTCACACAGCTGCATTTCAGTCTAAATCAAAGACAAAACTTTAAACATGGTAAGTGTAATGGGCAAAATGTGGAAGCAACCCCTTGACAAGTGAAAAACATCTACTAACATATATGCATCAGTTACATAAAGCACACTTTAGATATTTCTCTCCCTCTTTACAAGCTTTTCAAAAACAAGAACGATTATTAGCAACTTGAATCATTAAGAAACTTTTCATGTCCTTCTCATAGGGACCGATAGGCTCAACTGGATATTTATCAGGCTTAACTGGATATTTATCACTATTTCCTAGTGATATACCTTTTTCAACAGAGTGTGTTTTAGGTGACTATAAGGCTTGTAGATTAATGCAGAGAAACATAAATCCCCTGCTAATCTGGAGAACAATTTTAACTCGGGCAATTACAGTGCAGTTTCTCCACTATCATTTCCTAACCTTGGAGACATTCCTAAAGGTGAAAAGCATTCCAAATATACAGGCATTCAAAATACTAGACTGCCAAAGGCAATCAAAGTATATTTTCAAAGCTTAAAAATATTGTACTCAGTACTATATTACTACTGCAAGTTATACTTCTTTAATCAACATTTTTCATTATGCAGAAGTAAATCAAATATGACTGCATACTGATCTACTGTTCCTCCTACATACACTTTAAGTGGCATTAAAGAGGATTCTCTCCACCACTCTTTTTTTTAAAATATGACATGTTCACATGACATTGCCTGATTCAGCTGAAAACCAAAGTATATTTTCTTTAAGCTATCGCAGAGAAAGAGTATTAAATATTACGAAACAAACACGCACAGGTATTTGCTTCATACTGGGAGCTGAAATGTAACTTAGAAAATTTTTGCTTCAGTAACTGCCTGTCACAGCCTCTGGATTAATCAGCGGAACCTTCAATATGAGCAGATTTTAATGGAAAGCAACATTATTTTAATTCTCTCTTTTACACAAAATTGAAGACTCATAAATAAAACTACTACTGAACACACCAGAAAACAGCATGATTATTTTGCAACCTTTAGCTTTATGTATCACATAAGAAGTTTGGGGTTTTGTGCTATTAAGAGTGTTAGCTAAATTACGTAATGACTGGGATTTTCATCACTGTTCTTCTTAGTATTCACCTAAACAGATTAGTAACTCAGATTTACCTCTGTCCCACTTTGATAGATTTTTTTTTTTCTTCTCCAGTGATGGAAAAACAACTTATTGAGACAGGAAAGTTTACCACTAGTTTAAAAAAGAAAAAAAAGATTAACAGCACATAAGACTGTTTAAAAGCACAAACAAATAACTGATCAGCAAAAAAAGCTAACTGATTATTATCTAAAACCTTGGTGCTGAAGGAAGAATTAAAAGAGATCATGTTCATATTCCACCAAAATTCAGAAGGAAAGACAAACTCTGCAGCACAGAAGCTTTATGTTTGGAGCTGGCATGTGAAGAGCACGGAAGAACTGTTCCAGAAGGGGAAGACAAGAAAAGCTGCCACACATTCTGGTACTTAAAAGACTATCAGAGACACCTGGCTGAAATAGAAGGGAAATTTTAAGATCAATTAGACTGAACTATTACCTATAAAAGTTACTACAGCACTTTCATGCACCTCCCTCTTTCAGCCAACAGGTGTTATCTGCATGGAGGTTTACCTTCTCAAAAACACACAAGCTGCAGTTTACAGGAAGTTCGGGACAATTTCTCTAGATGTACTATCCCACTGGAAAAAAAACTATTTTAAATTCAAACCTGAAGGAAATAGTTTCAAGATACACAAGGATTTCAGATTTAATGTTACGTAAAACATGTCAGCGTCCCTTTCTGCATCTTTTTTCCATTATTTTTAAGAGATTAACAGCTGGCAAACCACATTCCTTTCCTGGATTGTGGCTTGTCTTGACAATACTTTTCTTTAAGTCACCCTTTTTTGATTCAGAGAAGCACCGCTTTCAGAATTCTGCAATACATGTCACACTGTTCCAAAACCCAAGCCATTTTAGGAAGTCACCTATTTGAAAATGAAATTTCCAGAAAGGCAACAAAAAAATCATGTAGTTCCTTAGCGCTTGTTTGTATAATAATAATAAAATAAACCCTCAGATATGTGGATTTCTGTAAGGTTGTCACCCACTGATCTGAAATACGACAGGCTAATTTACATGTGAGGGCAAAAAAAAGAACAAACACACCAAAAACACAGTTCTATTATCCAGTTCATTATCCACCACACCCACCAGAGACAGATATCAGCATATTACATATGGACGGTGACTATGCTTCTACATAAAACGTTTAAAACATTCTCTAAAACTCACATTTATGAACTATAGTTCTCTTCTTCAGGAAGGCTTAGCAAGTGATTTTGTTGTTCCCCTATCTATTTTTGTAAGTAACTCTTCAGCAAAGAAAAGCTGACTAAGCAGAAAGTGTGACAGGAAGATTTGCTGTTGTAGAAACATTAGGTGTTATCAGTAAACACTTAAATTCTTATTCCTGCTCCGCGGTGTTTTAGAAGCTGATGTGTCCCTGTCTGGAGGACAAGGGAGGGAAGGGGCGAGGAGACCAAGAGGCAGAGACTATGCGTGAAATGGATCTGTGTGGGGGAATGACTCTATGGTGCCACAAACAGTAGCTTCCCATTCCTCCACCATGTAATCACAGCCTAAAAGTATCTCTGCATGAGATGCTGGGCTTGTACCATGCTGAGCACACTTGCACTTCTCCGGTACAAGAGAAGTGACCTCATGCATTCTGCTTTCTGCTTATCCACTTCTGAACGCTTATAATGAGGAAAACACTTAAAAAGCCTTGAAATAATGAATGGTTTAAAAAAATAAAATTCATAGACTAAAAACACAGTGGATTTTTTTTTTGGCCACATGGGACAACAAACCAAACAGAGAGTCTTCTGAAATTAGTAGGCAAGTTGCTTTCCTTTTAAAAGCAGCAGCATTAATGTAGAATTATTACACTATACCTGTTTTAATTTAACACAGGCCACGTGATAGCCATGCACACCGGCAGCTCTCCTTCCCCTCCCACCACCACCGATATTGCATGGAAAAAAATGACAATGTGCCACAATACGCCTCATCTCTGTGAATACCAGCACCGGCACCAGCCTTACCTGGGAGGCTCTTCCCACGGCAGCCTGTGCGAAGAGGGGCTAAAAGGATTTGGGATCGGTGTTTACTGGGGGTGTCGGTGCTCGGTCACCCCGTTTTGCGGGGTTCTCCCCGTTTTGCGGCAGGAGAAGCGGCGGATTCGGGCGTTTTGTGCCCCGGGGGGCCGCTCGGCGATGCCCGCGCAGGGGGACTGGGCGGCTGCAGCTCCACAGGGTGGAGACTCACCCAGGCTGACATTGTGCGGATGCCACAGACCACATCCCCCGGCTCCAGCCCCAGCCTGGCCGCGGAAAGAAACCGCAGGGAAAAGGGGGAAAAAAAAAAAAGAAAAAAAAATCCCTCAAAGCTCCGCCGGCCCCGACGCCTAAACGCTTGTCCTGCAAAGCCACCCCTGTGGACGGAGGACCGGGATCCGTCAGCCCCTCACAAGGGCCGCCCCCCTCCCCGCCGCCCCCCGAGGCCGCCCCGCACTCACCTCGCCGCAGCTCCGCGGCAGCCCCCGCAAAATGGAGGGGCGCGGCGGCGCCCGCGCTCCGCTCCCGCTCCGCCTGCGGACCCCCGCGGCGGCGGCTCCTCCTCTGGCCGCCGCTAATGGTGGCCGCCAGCACCGGCTCCCGCCGCCGCCGCCGCCGCTCCCTTCGCTGGGCCCG